>JARHVA010009326.1:272500-331119 GCA_037957365.1 Torreya grandis | reverse complement strand
ATAAGCCTCAAATGGTGGTGATGCTTCTACAGTCATGGGATTTACGATTGTTCCCCTTGGCTCTCAAGCTTCATTGGTCTTTAATGATGGCCTAGGTGTCAATTAACTTCTCCAACTACCTATTTTATATATAACACTCTCCCAAAACTTCTCCAAATCAATATTTCCATTAAAAAAATCCTTCTCAGTATGTATTCATTCACTCTTAGTGCCTGAAAGCACTCAAATTCTCATTAGTATAGGGTTTTCACAATTTGGATCTTTGGTTTTTGCTTAGGTTTTATCTTAGTCTTAAGTTAGTATAAAATTTGTATCCTAATAAAGTCTACATCTTGTTATTTTATACCCTTTCCTTATCTACCATAATTAATATAGGTCCTTTATAGCTTAATGATGCCTAGATTTCTTAGAAAATGAAAACTTTTAAAAAATCCATAGGAAGCCATTGTCATCAATGGATTAAATGAATATCTTTGTACCTTTACTTCCAATTTATTAAATACTCTATAATGTTAATTTGGTGAATTTATGTTTAGTTCAAATGATCAATTCCCACTCAAACTTGGGTGGACACTAGCTATCTTAGATGATTCTTCTTCTACACTTGTTCACTTGGTGTGACATTTACCTTCCTTGTGGTAACTTGGGTGTAGTGCCTCACATGCACATGATTAAACCTCCTTAGTTCTAATTTCTCTTCTATTTGTGCTTCCCTTTCAAGAATTCTTCTCTATTTTGGTTAGTTTCTTATTCTTTATCATGTCTTGGCCTATCCTATACCATACAAATCCCTTACATTAGCCGTATAGTGCTTCATATTCTCTTTTGGTTCTCCTATGCACAACTAGATTGTGCATCTTCATGTTCTTTATTGTGCCCAACCATGTTGAGAATCTTCACCTTATACTTTGGTTTTTAGTGCATAATTAATTGATGCACCTCTTTCTAACTTTGGTGTAAAGGTTACCTTTGTACTTATGTAATTTATCATTTTGTTCTCAAATTTTTAATGTTTGGTAGATTTCTTATACCCATGAACTTAGGCATCTATCCCTAGGTTATTAGAAAGCAAATAAGCTCAACTCACTTGACTAGTATTATGCATGGAAGTAATATAATAATTCATTATTGGGCCTCCAAGAGCATGTCAATGTTCACCTTATGCACATGGATATTATGTGTCTTATAATTAAATTTGGTGAGTTTCACACACCCACCACTTAGATCTATGGCCTCATGCACTTAGATGGAACAAGTGCTTGACTCACCCAATTAGAATTATGCATGAAATGCCATAGTAGCTCATGTACGAGCTTAGGATCACCCTTCATTTAGAACCTTTCACATAAGGTTTTGTGTTCTTATATTCTAAGTTTGATAAGTCTCACACACCCACCACTTAGATGTCTAGACTCAAGCACTTAGAAAGTGCAAGTTTTTAACTCAATCGATTATAATTATATATGAGGGGATAGATGAATTCAATAGAGTTGGGTTTGATTCATGTAATCATAACTTAGGTATCATGGCCTCATATGATTAAGAAGTGTATTTTATTGATTCATCTAGTTGGAATTATGTGTGAAGTGCCGACAAGTAAGTCCCTATGGCCATCGTGTACTACTTATTGCCTCTTTACACTATACAAGGAATAAAACCAAAACCAAAATAATGGTTTGGCTTGTATAAAAATATATTATAGTCATGTCAACTTCAAATTAAATAGTGACTAAGAATTCAGTGTTCTTATGGCACAAGTTCCATCCTACAGCTGATATAGTTTCAATCAGTTGCCATTGAAATACCCTAGGAGAATTTCACCAAATAATGTGCATAACATGCATGCATCTATCTACAGTATGTGGTGGATGATGTATGGGCCCATACACCTTATTTACAATTTTCTTGGGTGCTTAAGGTACTTTGAGTCATATAGTAGCACTAATTCTCCTTCATTCATCTCCTTGTGTTTGATGTGCTTGTCATGCTAGAGCTTCTAGTGTGCCTTTTTGATTTGTTGACTCCATCTTGCTTGGGAATGATTTTTTTACAAGTGATCCAAGTATTACAACATTAATTTTAAATATTCTTCCTCATCTAAGTGGCCAATCCATGTAATGGATAAGGATGCCACCATAAATTCCATGAGGAAAACTATTTCAGCCTTTGTTCAGGGACTTATATGTTATGTAGTATGCCCATGGTACTAATAAAATGTGATCATACCAATATTTTAAACCAAAATTGCATATCTTTATTAGGTATGTTTCTATGATCTTGTTAAATGCTTCAGATATGTTATTTTCCTTTGGATGATATTGGGTAGTCTTATGTTACACCACCATGTATTCAATTAAGAAGATGCACATTGTTTCATTGATGAGATGAGTGCCCCTATCACTATTTAGACTTAATGGGAACCCATATTGAATTATTATGTTCTTCCAAATGAAGTTCATGACTATCATGGCTACAAATATTTTATCGATGCAACCTTAACCCACTTAGTGAAATAGTTGGTGGCTACCAAAATATACCTTGCACCTATGTGCCATGCCATGGGAGTTATTGATCCATCAAAATAAATGGCCCATTTATCAAATGGTTCCTAAGAAATAATGGTGATAAGAGGCATCTCATCCTGGTGGTTGGAATTCTTAGTACATTGGCATATGTCACATGCCTTGGCACACTCCTTTACCTTTTAGAACATGCTTGGGCATCACAAAATGGACTATAATATATTTCACATTGTTACATCTCTAATGTAATGGCATCCTATGATTCCCTCATATACTTCTTGTAATATGGATTCCCTTTCATATTATAAAACACAGTAATGTAAGACTTCATCTCTACTTAGTTTGTACATCTCCCATTCAATGAACTAGAAGGGTGTAGTATGAACTGTAATTTGCTTCTTCTCCTTTTTTGACATGGTCAAGGGTGCAAACCTAGACTTAAGGAAATCAAAAATATTTTCCAAGTCTTTAGGGACATTCTATAATCTATAAAATTCAACATCCATCATGTCATCCTTAATTACCACCACTATATTTCTAGAATTTATGTGAGATAAATGGTCTGGCCCCAATTTTTGCTTTCCATGTTTAACAACAATAGATAACTAGAACTCTTGTAATAATACTATACATATACATATGTACCCATGTTAAAAAATCTTATTCATAAGGTATTTGAGAACCTTGTGATCAGTGAAAAAGATGGATGGGGTTACTAGTAGATATTGCCTAAATTTTTGTAAGGCATAGACTATTAATAATACCGCATGCTTAGTGGCAGTGTAATTATATTATACTTGCATAAATTTCCTACTTGTGAAGGATATGGGGTGGTCCATTTTACCCTCACCTGGTTGCACCAATATGGCACCAATCGTGAAGCCTAAAACATCAACATGTACATGGAAAGGAGTAGTCTAGTTTGAGAATTATAGAATTGGTGTGTTAGCCAATTTTAGCTTCAATGTTTCAAAATCTTCCTCTTGTACCCACCCTAATAAAATGGGCCATCATTATTTAATATCTCCTCCAGAGGCACTATGATCTTTGCATAGCTTTGTATAAACCTCCTATAGTAGTCACAATGGCCTAGAAATGTGTGAACATCTTTTTGCATTAAAGGAGTTTGGAGCTAAATTATGATGGCTATCTTCACATGGTCAAAAAAACCATCATTACAAATGATGTGCCAAATAAATGTTCCAAATAGGGTTATGAATATGTAATTATTTAGGTTAGATTATATCTAGATCTACTTGCATGTCTCAAACATGAGGTTTATATTGTCATAGTGGTCCTTTACAAAGCCATATACAGTCCAGTGTTGAGATAGACTTGGAGGAACCTATGGATGAATTCCTTAAAAATAGTGATCACCACTCTAGAGAATTTATTTGGTGCATTCTTGAGTCCAAAGGGCATCACATTATAATAAAAATAACCCCATTCAATTTCAAAGGTTGTCTTATGTTATCCTCTTCCTTGATCTACACTTGATGGTAGCTCAAGAAACCATCAGTGAATGTATAGATTTTTCAACTTGCAATTCCATCAAGGACCTCATAAATGAATGAGGAGGAGAATGGGTTAGTGACATAAGTGGTATTCAAAAGTCTGTAGTTGACATAGATTCAAATACACCCATCCTTCTTGATTATTATGACCATCATACTCACCCATTCAGACTCTTATATAAGGTAGAGGACACTCATGTCTAGCATTCCATTAACTTATGTTTTCACCTTGGTGTGTAGGTTGGGGTTCATTATATATAGGCACTTCTTGATAGGCCTCACACCATCCACTAACTTGATGCTCATTTTTCCAAGGGAAGTGTAGGTGCCCTTTATATCCTAGTATCTACATAGGAATAAGTCCTAAAACTCCTTCAAGAGATATATGATTTATGTCATCTCAACCTCAGACTAGTAGGCACCTATAGTGGTAATCCTTAACTTGCCTTAGGTGCTAATATCTACTTTAGTGGTCTTGAGTGGTATATAGTAGGGTTCATTCCTATCCTGATGAGAGTCTTCAACTTACCTTGTCCCCTCAGTTGTTTCAATTCAAAGATGCATTGGATCTTCTTCATTTAGGTCACAATCATCCATGTGGTTCATGAGTTTTTTTCTTCCTATCAAAGCCTTCTTATTACGCTCCTTCTATGTTTTATCATCCTCCTCATTGGTGTCATTATTGAGCACCTTTTCTTCAAAAAAAGTTAGGAGCACTAGTGCTTTCTCCCTAAACATGTCTTTAAGGTGCTCTTCTAGGATGTTAGTGTCCTAAAACACTACCCTATGAATGAATTATATTGGCTCCATTAGCTCTAAGTTCTATGAAGAGAAGGAGAAGGTATTCACAAACCTCTCCTTAAGTACCTCTTAGTCTCTTATCTCTCATTACATTTCATTTACAATGTACCACACTCATGCCCATGTTTTTAAAGTCCTATAGAAGGCATGCACCCATAAGATTTTGGGTATGTTCTCTCCACAGATAGTCTAGGTTTCTTCACATAAGTGCACATGTGCAATTAGATCAAAATACCCTATGTAAGTAGGTATGTCTAGGTCCTCATTACTTTTTCCAAACCTAGTGCATATTTTTTCCCTCACATCTTTCCATGTTGGCAAGCTATGTATTTATACTACCCACTAATGAGCAATAATGTTCTTTAGGGTATGTACTAGTGTGCTCATTATATCTATTTCCTTAGGAATGCACACTTTAATATCATGGACATAGTTATCTACAAGATAACTCCCTTCATATTTTGAAAGCACTACAATCTTTCCTTTACTCAACTAAAACACCCTTTTCCATACCTTTTTGGTATAGGGAACCCATTTCTTTTGAGTGTGATCAATTCTAATTAGTCTCATTAGAGTTGGCCTCGGCTCATTTGCCCATACTAGGTGGCACCTTTGGCTAGTAACTTTATAAGCCTATTTGACACATTGATCATAGGCTACATCAGTTATATTAGATGGTGATTATCTATCCTCCCATTTGAGCACTCTTTGGTCATTTGTGTTAAACTTGTTAGCACCCTACACTATGATATTATAAATGTGGTTGATCTCATATTTGAGATCAACACTTTCCACATATGGAGGTCCCTAATCACTTGATAGGGGGATTACCATCCTCTCTCTACCATTGTTGAATGTCATGTAGCACTTCTTGAAATGTGTGTCTACATTATTGGAATATCACCATGACCTCCCTAAGAGAATTATATAGTTATCATGCATTTCCAACTTGATTACTTTGAAGTTAGCTCAGAATTCAATGCCCATAATATCTACAATGACACCCTTTAGGATCTTGATAGGTTGCAATTGGGTTTCATTGGCCATAAAAAACATATGAAGGGAAGGATTTAAGTGTATCCATCCCATATTCTCCTAAGAAATTTTGGTCATAATTTTAACCTTGACACCTATGTGCATAAAGACCTCACAAATATACAATCCATCGATGGTGGTGTTTATTAGTAGTTCTTGGCCATACTCTACATTCTGAGTATGGCTTACTTCATACACCTACTCCTTATGTGGCACAAAAAATTCAATCATATAAGGTGTAACCTCCTCTTTTGGTCTATTATATATGTCCTCTAAATTCAAATTTTTAAGTAGGGGCAACATCCCTTCAATTTGTGGGAGTTGTAGGATCTTGTTCAACTCCTATACTTTAGCCTCTTGGTTATCCTACTTCCTACACAATGTTCTTGCTTGTGCTTCTATATCTCAAGATAGATGCATTTCTCCTTAAAAATTTTGTATTACACTCATGGCTTGTTATAGGACATCATTTTATTGCATCGGGTTAGGGTAGGGTACAACTTTTGACTTAGGTCACATCATGTGGTCGATGTGTTTTGACTCATTATATTCTAAGTGCAATTTTTTTATCGATTCAATAGGAAATTTCGTGGTGAAACCACTTTGATTTATGTTATATACCTTAGGTGGATCCTTACAAGTCTATTATGGCTTGGGAGCCCATTTCTCCTCTATTTTCTTATGCTTAACCATGGTGGTACCCTTATCTATGTCAGGCCAAACTTGAGTCATATTTTTGTACAAGTATGGCCAATCCTTGGCCACATATGACCCTTGATAATACCTACACATCAAGTGTATGGGGAAGCCACACTAATAATGCTTAGTTGACTCATACTTATAACATGATCATGGTGGAAATATTCCTCCATCACATCCTCCACCTTACGTGTGCCTTGTTATTTCCTATAGCTAGTATTTAGCTAGCCATAACCTTTATTTTCTTGGCCTACCTTCCCTCTAGCTATGGTCATTGACTACCATGTGCCTCTCTCCATATTTTGGTCCATTTCATTAATGACTCTATAATCCACTATTGAATGAGTATAAGTTTTGTACATCTTGAAATAGGTAGTAGTGTTCACTTGACTAGCACACTATAATAGGGGATAGTTTTGAGAGTCATGCAGCCCCTGACAACCTTTACAATTGAGTGGTAAGGTGCATATATTTCTTTATGGGTATTTATTTTTATTATGCTTATCCATCTCACAATCATTACACCACAATCCATTGGGTGTCATGCATTAAACCAATACTTAGCTTTCATAAATGGGTTGATCCTAGTGTTGGTGCTACCTATTGCCTCATATCAAAGCATAGCTTTAAGAAATTCATGGGGGTATATGAAGGTATTCATAGACAACACTCTCTTAAAAGGCACTAGTAAGCCCCAAACAAACCATTGCACATTTTGGGAGGGGTGGATATCATATAAAATCTTAGAAAAAAGAGTCTTAAACTACATGTCATATAGGTGTACACTCTTGGATAGCCCTTGGATAATTTCCTTGAGCACCATGATTATCTATTGCTCAAGTTCAGTAATATAAAATTACTTTAATAAATCTTCCTATAGTATATCATAATCAACCATAGCCTAGTTCAGATCAGATTTTTGATACCAAGTATGGGCATGATCTAGTAAGGTGGTCATAAACTGAGTCACCTTTCACTTTGATTGGGTGATACCCCATGCATTCCATTTGAGTTCACACTTGAGCACATACTCTATGGCATTCTCTACACCATGATACTTGAGAAAGTGCATCACCATTTCAAAATAAATCTATTAAGGGAGTGGTGATGGAATTTAAGGCACTTGCCCCCATAGTGTCTATGTTAGAGGTGGTCCTATAATGCCTCTAGTTATAGGGTTTAGAACTAACCCTATTTGTGTAGGTTGTTCCATCAATATTGATGGTGTGGTACTACTCAATTATGGTTCTAGGCTACTTCCTACAAGCTATTACCCAATCAATGTAATTGACATCCTTTAAAAGGGACTACTTGCATTGATGTTCTAGATTCTTAGGTTGGTTCTCACTGGATTCATGGTATTATTATTTAATTATTTCTAAGGTATCACTTGTTTGATCATAAATTATTGGTTCAAATTTCAAGTCTATAAAATTCAATGTTGATTATGGAGTCGATTATCATTCTTCTATCTTTTGGTGGAGAATCCAACGCATGAGCTTAAACTTCAGGTTTAAAGGGGATAGGTGATTTCCATGCCTCTTCATTTTCCTCATCTTTTATAAACCCAAGGAATTCTATACCCAAATATTGAGCTTGGCCTCTTACTTCTTCCTCTCATCACATTATTACAATTCAAGGGATCCTTCCCCATGCCCTTCCTACTCACTATGGGTCCTCTCAGCACTTCTAAGTTCTAGATCCTCTATCAGCTTGCACTTTTAATTGTTATAGTTCTACCTTTAGAGATCTTAGGTATGACGTTGCTCATTATTTTCCATCATGCCTCACATTCACCTCCCCTTATCACCTTATGTACTTGCTCATATGCATAAAGATTTTAGCCTTTCATTCTTATAGTTTCAATACATAATCCACCAACAATTTCTTTAGTTCAGTGTCAATCCCACTTATGCATGCACCCCTTGGTTCAAAAAAGAATTCATACTATTCTTTTTTATGGCAAGATAAAGTTGGCAATATGAATTCCAAAACATAATTGTTTAGTGCGCTATTCCACCTCTTGTCTATAGTGCATGTCCAATGATCATCTAGGATTTCAAACCTCTCTAGGTGTTCCTTTGTCCACTTAAAGTGCTAGCCATAAATTCATCTTCTATAAGTGGTATATGTAACCAACCATCAATACACATTTTTATGTAGTTCACAAAATAACACATCATATAGAGCATCATTCAGGTTGGTTTTCACCCATTTTCTTGGTTTCTATCCTGGGTATATCAAATGCTACTACATGAAATTATATTCTACTTTATTTAGCCAATGATTGATGTTATTGAGTGATAGTTTGAGCATAATTGTATTGCACCATTATGGTAACAAAATTAAACTTAGGTCCTAATAATAGAACCAAAATATTGTATAAAATTATCATTATTTATATCATATACTTAGTCACACACTTAGAAATCAATTTAAGTCTATTATTTACTTGATATAACTAGGTAAAAGCATAGTCAAAGTTTATGGTGCACAAAATTAAATATACTACTACACTGGCATCAATTTCACATAAGCTACAAGCCTTGTGTGCTCACCTAAAGTCTATTAGTGAAGAAACTATGGCCCACATTGGGTTAGTTAAAACATGGCACAACTTTAATCTCAATGGGACTTAGTCATTTTTTAAATGGGATTAGGTGATCTATCAGTGCATGTCATCTTGGATAAGATTAGTAGGCATAAGCCTATTTAAGGGCACAAGTCTTTTGATGCAATTTCATGTCTAGCTAGATATAGCTCTTAATGGTACAAGCTATAAGGATAGCAAGTTAAGTGGCATTCAGGTTCTTAGCCAAGTCAATATAATGGCTCATGTTCAGGTACTCACTCTTCAAGTTAACACTCTAAGTGTAGTTATTAGGGTCTCGATGTATGCTAATTTAAACAGTTAGTCAATTTTACCATCATACCAAAGTTGTTATATGGCATAGTGATGCCATTAGTAACTTGGAATGGAAATTTACATTGAAATACATTCAAAAAATGAAAAATATACCATTATTCATATGGAATTTAAGTTATAATCATACAATAGTGATAAAATATATGAAAATAATCAATAACCAAGTAAATATGCAACATCATTTTTATTAACTCAAAGTTCATAAAAATAAAGTATAGTTTGTATAAAATAAGGCACACACTCATATAAGTTCTACTATAAACCCAATATCTCATAGACGAGATTGGGAGATACATTGTGATACTCCAAAGTACTCATGTTGATTTTAAACCAAAATACGTGTATACTCCTAAACCTAATCCTTTAGATCTTTGCTACATTAATGTCACATCCTCTTATTTAGGTTTAATATTGGTTTTAATACAAGGGAGCATATTTTAGCTAGGTTGGATGGGTACATGCCAGGTGTTGAGATGTCACTAGGGTAATTATGCATTTGGCTCCACTAATCTAACACCTACGCTCTCCAATTACCATGTGAAAGCACTTAATGAGATTCTCCTTTAAACCATAGTAATAAGCAACTACCTACCAATTGGTGCAAGATCCATGGGGATCCTCCTAGCTAGATCCAAAATTAAGAAGGGGGAAATTTTCACAAATGATTTCCTCATGTTGAGATCTACTGAGTTGGTGTAGTCTACTAGGTAACACAAAAAGGGGACCAACAATCATCTTGCTATCATATCATGTCCATAGGTCTAAGATTAAACATACACCATCAATCTTATTTGAAATTTAAATCATAGTGCACCACTACCCAAATGTTAAAATTTGAATAATTTTACTCATCTCCTATAATCTTGTAATCTTGACCACATATGCTCTATTAATATCTTTGAGATTGTTTTTGTTTTAATAATGCTAGACAACTATCACTTTAAACTCTTAACTTTAATATGAACCATTGATCTTGATGAATACAAATACCCACTCATCTTTAATCCTTGAAAGAAGCTCTATCTTTATCTCTACTCAATTTTAAACATCAAACAATTGGCACTATCTCGTTGCATCTTAATATCTTGGAATAAACATCCCCTATTGATCTTCTGTAAGAAGCTTGATCTTTAACTTTGTTAACCATCAAACACTTTGACCCATTTGAATTGATAAATGTCTTTATATTAATCTATATGATTTCCCATGAACCATTGGATCTTCATTTGGTCCTGATCTTTATCTCTTGCAAAATTAACTATGGGAACCATAACAATCTATCTACAAGGCCAACTTTGGACCTCAATAACTTTTTATATGCTTAGATACATGAGCTAAAATTTAGAACATAGAAACTAGGCACCTAACTAAACAAACCCATATGATTAAATCATTCTTAAATTACTTTATGTGCAAAATAATACTGCATCAAAAGTCCTACTTAGCTTTTCTTTCTATATACAAATTTGGCTAAGTATGGGAAAACACTATCAAACTTTCTGGGAGCCCAACTTTTCACTTGCATATATTTTTTCATGTTTAGTCACATGAATTGAGATTTAGAAAATAAGATATTATCTCATAGGTTAATTCATCTATATATCAAGTTGATACTAAAACTTTCATACATGCAAGATATGACATCACCAAGCTACTTACTTAGCTCTATTTGAACATAGAAAAAAATGTCAAAATGCTTGAGAGCTCAACTTTGAACCCACATATCTTTGACTCTAATTTATTTCATGACTTGATATTTAGACCATAAAAACTTTATACTAATGTGATTACAACCATATGAGTATCTCCCATTGACTCATCCCTAATCATCTCTAAATAGTCAAACTTTGAAGATCAACCAAGCCAACTTCAATAACACTAAGACAAGCACATTGCACACTTTATCATTGTCACTTAGACTATCAAGTCACTTCATCCACTCACTTGGACACCTTTATGACATCACCATGACATCATTTAAAACTCTCCAACATATTGTATCTAGATTAAAAATCAATTATTAGATTCTATAGTTTTTTATTTTTTGTCCTTGGATGCTTGGATCATATATATATATATATATATATATATATATATATATATATATATATATATATATATATATATATATATATATATATATATATATATATATATATATATATATATATATCTAGTTGTGTTGATGACACTATCTGAGTTAGATTTAGTTTTTTAATATGAAATATCATCTAGATCTAGGTGTGACCACCTAGAACCTTATAGTTTTTATATCACCTTTTCTCTAGTGTGTTCAGATCTTACACATAAGCTATCACTCCTTATCATAATTATCAAACCTTAGCTTCCTCACTCTTATTGTGAATGTGGTAAAAATTTGTTAGTGTACACATGATTTCTATATTCTAAGTACCCTTATATCAATGGGCATTGCCTACATATCCAATACCCTAAATAGGGCTTCAAAATTATGTAGTTATCCCCTATGTGTTGTCTACTATGTGCATAGGCATACATTGTGTGATAAACAAATACATAGAGTCAACTAGTTTGTAACATGGAAAATATGACTTGTGGAATGATCATTCAGTTCATCAAACCTATAGATGGGTTGTCCCTATGACTGATATTGAAATAGGAAATAATAGGAAAGTTTTTAACACTTGAATGATTGATTAAATGCTTTGGGTAGGTTCCCTTGTGAGTTTCTAGGTTTATGTTAGGTGAATAATTAATGAGGATTTATCTTGTATATATATATATATATATTATATATATATATATATATATATATATCAATCCTTTTTGAAAATATTACAATAAATAAATTATGCTAACCATAAGGAAAAATTAAAATTAAAAATTTTATGACCTTAGGGAATTGAAAAAAAAGTTTGGCACATGACACTAGTGTTTACATAGGCATCCAACTGGGATGTAAGTGTCTAGGAAGCTTGAAAATAGGTACAAGTCCAAAACATACAGAGGGTGATAAAAAGTAAGTTTAAATAATTTTACATATTATATAATGCTTGGTCATTATAATAACATACAATCATACTAAGAGATAATAAATAGGCATAAGAGATAGTGGATGAGAGCCTTTTGACAATAGGAATGTCTTAGAATTAAAGGGTACAACCATGATAAGTACTTGCTAAGCATATAAGAATAAAATGATGTATATTTCATTTTTAGTGTCTACATCCCCCCTAATCTATTAATGAAATTAAAATTTATAAAATAAAATAAATGTGTACCTAGGTGTGTATGGCACATCTTATCTTTGAATGTGTCCAACTTGAGTTATTTATTGGAGATTGACCTATAACCAATAACATGTTATCGTATATAATCAATTCATATAATGTGGAATTGAAAGAATTTAAAATTATTTAAAGTAAAGAGAGTAAGTTTAGGATTACACATTTGTATTGATGAAACCATCTTACCTTTTGGAAATTTCATATTAAGAGATGATTTATTATGAAGATTTGGAGCTAATATTAAGACAAATATAAAATATGAAATTTTAAATAAATATAAATATTGGAGGGAAAATTTCCTCCAACTTTGGATAAAATATGACTTGCCACTTGATAATTGAGATTATCTCAAATGTTCAACCCAATCATACTTATAACCTAGTGAGCATGAATAATCCAATTCAAATCACACTAAAAGTATGATCTGCACTGATGATTTGATCACTCCATCCTATACACTTAGTAGGATTTAGTGATGTAAACACCTCAACCTTGCCAAAATAAAAATAACCACTACAATAGATTGGCTTAATAACACTCCATAAAAGTCCATCTTGGTGAATGCTAAAGTCTATAAAAGTATTTGAAATTTAAAAGCTAAATATAATTTTAAATTTAAAGTTCTTTTTTTCATATAATATACACTTTGTATATGTATCAAGATGAAACTTGGGTCTAATAATGGTACATTGGTATAAAATTATGCCACAAATGTGTATATGAATCATATATTTATGAAATTTGACCAATTTGAAAATAGTGTAAGTGTGGAATACATTTTCCCATGACATGCCCCCATTGAATATGGATAATCTAAGAGATAGTGTAAGTGTGGAAGAACATATTTCCATAACATTCCCCCACTATAGTATGAAAATGTTGAATACTGCATAAGTGTGTAAGTCATGCCTTTTTAGAATATCCCCACTTAAATATGAAACTATGAAGGTGTGAAAGCCATGCCTATATGACATTCCCCCATTTATATGCCTCCATTTTGAAGTTATGAGAAATATAAATTGGTAAAACTTACCTCAAAAATATAATATGACTTTATAATATGTGTATGGATCATGTATCATATAAGAGTAGTGTGATTAGTTAGATATAAAAATGAGGTACATATTATGTGATCACATACAATCCTAATATGAATTATGTGAATAATGAATTTTTTTTGATAGTAACAATACAATCTAAATAAAAAATCAAGCACACACACAAAAGCACTCAAAACAAATTAAAATACAATGGTCCAAGGAGACCTCAAACAAGGGGAATTTTCAAATTCCATAAAATTAAAGGGACATGACTTAGTCAAATGTCCACAAATCATAGAAATACATGTTCAAATATATACATACAAAAAACTATGCCATATGAAAATGTCACAATAGGAAAGAATGGGCATGAGGGCCATAATTAAGGGAGAATATTAAAATTCTCAAACAAGTAATACAAGACACTCAAGGAAGTGAAAAAAGGAAAATGATAAATATAAGTAACCAACATAATCATAACATACTAGTCCTTGGATATGTGTTAGAAATAAATGATAAGTATATAGCATATCAATTACACTACAAAATATATAAGCATGGATAAAGCCATGTGTAAGTATATAATATAAAACATAATAATGTAAAACGATCATAGAATGATATAACCTAGGTGTATCATGACCAAATAAGTGGATGAACCTAATGTATATATTACATGAGTAGAGGGAAGGCTCAAAATCCAAAAGTGCATATATCATGTGATCAGGTATCCATGTATCCCACTCAAAATATGCATTAAACACACACACACACACACACACACACACACACACACACACACACACACACACACACACACACACACACACACACACACACACACACACACACACACAAAATGAATAATATGCTATCTACTAACATAAAACTAGAAACATATATACCAAGGACCTAATAAGGTATGTAAATATTAATTTATTTTTGTATTTTTAGAATATTGGAAAAGAAAAGAGTGTCCTATGATCTCCCCCATAAGATTATTATAGGTATCTTCCCACTATGAACTTGGTGTAATAAACTAGTGATATTGGTAACAAATGTGTATAGGTGTAATATCTATCACTATATAATATGTAATGATCTAAATATGTATAATATGACTTTGTGTTCATGAAGAGACAATAGAATGAGTAGGTATTCATGGAACCCATTGTTGAGTTCTGTAAGATTTTTTTTAAGTAGCAATAATAATATGTTTAGGTTATTTGGATATCTAAATATTGTGTGTAGTAGATAAGAATTCCATAGAATCCACTGTGTGTGTGTTTGATTCAATGGTATCTCAAGTATCAATCACCTAGAAAAGGTATTTCCTATTACTTACCCTTTCATGTAGGATTAATATTAGTAGTTTTGATAATTAATTACCTAGGTATAAACATATTTTTAAAAGTATATTTTAATGTGTAATTTTAGAACTTATAATTACCCTATGGGTATGAATGTTTTTAACACCCCTATGGGTACCACATGTAGTTGTGTATCCTAGGTCATCCTAATAACATATAAAAAATACCCATTTAATAGACAATGGAAAAGGTAGTAACTATATGTGTTGGTCCCACTTATAAAAGTAAATCAATCATATCAAGAACCTACTATTATGTCCCATCAAATGCTCTAACTAATTTAGTCAAAAGATGTAAGTCATCATGTGATAACCTGAGTGTGTAACTAATGTCATGGTGAAAACATTATCACTAACAACATTATAAACCATAACACTATGTATAGGTTGGTGGTCAAGGCATGCTCAAATAATATACAAATGAATCTAAGTCATCGTCCAAACTATCATTGTCATGAAAATTAATAAACTATATATGAATCATGAAAGGTGTATATTGTGTATAAGTACCAATAACCTCATATAATGGGTACCCATAATGTGATTGATGAGGATTTGCATTATATTCCATTTATACTTTTGGTTCCTTCTTATAATGGTCTTGAAAAGGGTCATTAAATATTTTTTGATTTTAGTGATCACCAAGTTGTGAATGTGGTTCCTTTGGTGGATCATAAAATCTAATATTTTGATCATTGATAAGGTATTGGATGTTATGCTTCAAAGTAAAATGCCAATTTTTAGAATGCCTTGAGCCTTGGTTATAGTCACAATAATCATTGGCATCATATCCTTTGGGTAGAGGTTGACTCATATAAGCCTATATAAGATGAGGGAGAGATATGACATAACACTCCACAAGATTTAGAAGTAACTAATTTGGAGACTTAGGTAATTATGTAAACTATCTTTTTAGTGCATTGGATAAGACAAGCTAATAAGTTTATTGTGACACCAAATTACCCATGGTTATTTTTTCATTTTTAGGTTTTTCTTGGTTTTACCTTATATCCTAGTTTGATAGTAAACTTGGTAATTTATTTAGTTAGTGTGTTTTATACATACTTATGTTTGTTCAATGAGATAATTTTCATTTCAATATCATGAACAATATGACATAAGTCATTGAAATATTTAAACTTTATGAAAACAATAGATCATATAATGGAGAAAGCAAGATTACTTGAAGATGTCATGAAGATATTTGTCTACCATTGGATTGGTAATTTTATACAATAATATTTTGTACCTTAAAACATATTCATTGATAGGTTCATTGGTTCCTTGTTTAATTTTTACAATTTGTGCATAAGAATCATTTTCATTAATATTGATAGAGATGTGTGAAAAAAAATGATATACAAGAGGTTTGAATGCATTTAATGATTAGATTGGTAAATCATAAAACTAACTTAAAGCATAGTCCTTGAGGATCCTTAAAAAAAGTTTAATCAAAATTTTATCATTCGAGGCCTAATCAATGTATGTTGCATAGAAAGATTGAAGATGCTACTCAAGATCACCATTTCCATCATAAAATGTGAACTTAGGTACAACAAAACTAGTTGGAAATGGGTATAAAGATATCTCAAGTTCAATATGGTTATGCAAAACCTCTTGTTAATAGATAGTATAAGGTGGTTTCATATAATTATGTTCAATATATAAAACCTTATCTTATAAGAGTTTTATAATTTGGACAAGATCCTTAACCTCTTGGTGTTTAAGGTTTGAAGTTTGAGAAGTCATTAAAGGAGGTATACATATAATTTGAGTAGATATAGGAATTGAAACCAATAATTTGGTTTAAGTATTTATGTTTCCCATGTAATATCTATTAATAATAGGATTTATTTTAGGGAACAATGGTGTAAACACATATCCCAAGTCCCCATTATAAGTATGAAGTGATGACATTCCCAAGGGAAGAATTATTGGTATAAAATTAGTTGAATTATGACCTAAAGATTTACCATTACTATGTGAGGAAGCTTTAAACATAGATTGCTTACCGATTTCATCTATTTTGACTTACAAAAATGGATATATTAATCCCTTGTTATTAAGATAAGTAACTATTGCATCTTTATCTTCCATTTGAAAATAAGTTTTTTGGTTAACATTTTCCATTTCTTATATATGAAAATTTTAGAATTTAAAATAAATTACACAACAATTATAAAAATAGGAAACACTATGCCTAATGAGGGTTTAATATAAAGACACAAAGGTTGTGTTCATCAAATGTTTATCCCTAAATTGATATGGGTAAATATAGTATAGGGTTAAGAATGTATAAATAAATATGCACAAGGGTGATAAATAGGTTTATCATAAGTCTATTAATTTTTAAACTTAGATAAATAATATTCTAAATGTAAATATTAAGATATGCTAAAAATAGAAAGTAAAACTATTTATTTATATTTAAATACATTATAAATAATATTACTTAGATTTTTTACTATGCATGTGAATATTTGATGTGGAAAAAGATGGAAGTATATTGGATCTAGTTTTTAGATCAATTATCAGATTCTATAAATTTGCATTCTATGGCATTAGACACTTGTATTAGATTTGGATGGTTGTGTTGATGTTATTATCTTACTTGGATATAGGTGTAAAATATATATTATCATTTATATCTAAGTGTGACCACTTATAAACTTTGAGGTTTTCCATCACCTTTGTTATGGTGTGCTCAGATAGCACATACAAGTTGTCGCTCCTTGTAAAATGATCAAACCCTAGATTCCTCTCTCGTGTAGTGACTATGATAAAAATGGGTTAGTGGGCACATAGTTTTGAACTATCCCAAGGAATCTTATGTCAATGGGAAATTTTTACATAGTTGATACTTTGAATATGTCCTCAGACTTATGTAGTTATCCCTTATGTGTTTGCTTGTGTGTGCACACAAACGTAACATGTGATAATCAATTATATATAGTGACATATCTTGTAACTTGAAAATTATGGCTCATGTAATGATAATTTAGTAAATTAAACCTATATATAGTTTATCCCTATGATTGACATTAAAATAAGAAAGAATAGGAAAGTTTTTCTCACTTGAAATGATTGATTGAATTCTTTGTGTAGGTTACCTTATGAGTTGTTAGGTCTATGCTAGGTGAGGAATGGACTATGATTTATGTTTTATATATACAAATAAATTTGTAAATATATCACATTAAATCATTTAATCTAACCATAAGGACACATTACAATTTCAAATTTGATAAACTTAAGACACTTGACACTTATTTTGGCACAGGACACTAGAGTCAACATAGGCATCTGGCTAGGATGCAAGTGTCTAAGAAGCTAGAACATAATTACAAGATCAAAACTTTTATATTCTAATAATAATAAATTTTAAACCATTTTTCATAATATGTAATTCCTAATCATTATAATAACATACAATCAGACTAAGAGATAAGAAATGAGCACAAGAGATAGTAGATGTAAGCCTTTCATACACATGAAGGTATTAAAACTAAAGGTTACAGTCATAGAAGCACTTTCCAAGTATACAAGACCAAGGTGATATATAATTAATATTTATTTTATATAAGAGGTTAGTATATTTTTATCAGTTATTGTAAAAGTGTTGTCACATATAAACAATGTCTTCCTATTGATATAGATAGTAGAGAATAGAATAGAGTAAATACATAGAAAGTAAATGATTGAGCCATAAAACTAGGATTTTACATCATTGTAATCATTTCCAAAATTAATGAAGAATTTATTTCATGGTGTTTATACAAGTCTAGTGTGATCTAATCATATTCCAAAGGAGAGCTAAGGCCCACTCAACCAAGGAATAAAGATAATTTTTGTTATTTATATGTCTATGTTATTATGTTTTTATCTTTCATTAATTTATGTAAAGTGTTATGTGATTAATTATAACCTATAGGTATCTATGTGTGCTTTAATTCATGTGTGTTTAAATTTAGTTCTTTGAATTTTCACATCATTCCCTTTCAAATGAATACCATTTTCTAAAACTTAGACTAATTGTATGTTTTCTTCAAAGAGAAATTTAAATTAAAATAATGAATTTTTCTTCCAAAGAATTTTCCATTCCATTAAAGTGTGTTCCCTTCCAGGAATTCAAATTCAAAAAAGAGTGTTTTTTTACAAGAAATAGAGTAGTTTTCAATTCAAGTAACTTAGATATTTAGGATTGAATAATCCACAATTTCCCTCAAATAAACAACTCTTAGTCATTATATTTCATACCTTACAATTGATTTTCATTAGACACTTATATTAATCTAATATGACATCAACTCAACTCAGTTGATTAAGTAAAGAGGACATAATGAACCTCATAAATGTTGGCACCATTTTTGGAGATTTTCTATCTATTAGTAGGATATAAATCATAAGTTGATAGTTGAATAATAATTAATTCCCATAAATTAATAAATTTATGAATAGAACAAGAGACTCAAAGGGAAGATAAATTCTTAAAACCCTCCAATATGACACAAGTAATAATAGGTAAAAATAATAAAGAGTATTAGAAGAACTTATAGGGAAATAACTTCAAATTGTTGAATAGGAACCACTATTAGCCTTACATAAACTTTGGGAACATTATCTATAGGTACAAAAATACTTTCAAATGAAGCAATTAAGGCTTGATAATATTGTAAAACTAAGATTTTAATCTCAATAAAGTAGCCTTACAACCACTTATAATGATTTAAGACATTTAAAAATAACTCTCCATAACATATATTTGAAAAATATGGGAGATAATTTGGGAAACAATTTATAAAATAGGGTTGAGGTAGGTAGAACTCAACCAATAGGGAGAACCTTTACCTATCTTATTGTCCTAGATCAAGATGATAATGCTATAATGAATAACATATCCCCATCCATACTTATTACTTCTATGGGATTGTCCATAGAATACCCTAACCAATTTATATTTGAGATTAAAGTCTTTTGTAAAACTTATGATTACAAAAATGTTAATCACAAACTAAGATTGTTCCCTTATATAATGAAGTATTAAACCATGAGATGGTTTTTGGGTTTACAGCTAAATTTTATATACACATGGGATGAGGTGTAAAATGGATTATTATACAAATATTAGGACTATTTTAGAGTAAGGGATATAAAATAAGAATTCTTCTATATAAAATAGAAAGAAGATGAGAATATAGAAGACTATCTTGATCATTTCCTCTTTGCACATAGAATATGTGGATATGATTTATAATAATATTTGATTAAAATAGTTTTATTAAATGGATTAGATGATGATGTTATGTAATCCTTGAACCTAATGGGAAAATGAGACATAAATAAATTAGGTCAATGATATTTCTAAACTATGTAGGAATTTTTGCAGAACAAGATCTAGTATTAGAAATCTAAAAACAAGAAAAGGAAGAAATGATGTAGGATAGCTTATAGAGGAATTTTAAAAAAATAAAAAGATTTATTTTTTTTAAATTAAATATTATACTATATGGCTTGAAATAATAATCTAATTCCACTATTGAATTGTTAGCTATGTATCTCCTAAAATGTAGGTTGAAACATGTTCTCTAAGACTACCCTCTTGACAAAACTAATATGTGTGGTATTTGTGATGAAAAAGAATATGTTGCAAATAATTGTGCACTCCTTAGTATTCTTAATAATCAATTGAAACATATCATCTGACCAACATAAGATATTTATTATATATAAATAAAAGGGAATAATTTCTATTATAATCAAAATCCAAATTAATTTGTTCCTAGAGATCCTTCTAATCAATAGATAATGTCATGGGTTGGACCAACACCTCAAAAAACATGGGAACCATGAACTTGGTCTCCATAAGAGTGGAAATCACCACATCCATAGATATTAAAAAAAACTAAACAATTATGGATTCCAAAGACAAATCAATAATAGGAATCCCAACCAACATTAAGAAGTGTTGATGCCTCCTCTAACTACTCAACCTCCACAAATTGAATAAGTAGCTCAGCCTCAATTTTTTGCACATCCATTATCAAACCCTAAGAATAGACACAATTCACCTGTCTATGGAACTAAATAAGAAGGAATAATGGGGTCAATGTCATTAACTATAATAATGTTTAATTACATTTAGGGAAGACATTGAATAGTCCTCCAATCACCATTATATAATTTCTAATTGAAAAATAAATTTGAAGACCTATTACTAATCCAATAAAAGGGAAATAAGACAATAAATAAAATAAAAACATTATGAAACTACTCCAATAATTCCTTTCCCTAAAATAATTAAGGAAACAATGAATAAAAGTGAATCTAACTTAGTCTAAGAACTAAGAAAACTAAGTATTGAGATACCACTACTAAAATAAATAAGAGACATACCAAAAATAAATAAAATCATCAAAGGTTTTTGAATTAAAACCCAAAGGATAAGAAATCAATATCCCAATAACATACAAATAGATGGAAAACTTGTTGACCTCTTAGAAGGAAAATTACTTCTACCAAAATATGGAAACCCTAGGAGTTTAGTTATCACTGTAGATATAGGAAAGAAGGAAATAACTAATGTGTTAGTTTACCTAAGAGCTTATATTAACGTTATTATATTAGACACATTAAAATCACCAATCTTTCCATTGTCAAACTAAAGGGATTTATAGAAGATGTCTTAGTAATAGTAGGATCTTTGAAATACCCCACGTATTTCACGATAATTTGATTTTTTTACCCTAAAATTAGATGTAGATCCTACTTGGGTGGATAGGTTTAAGAATATAGAAATTAAAATGCACAAGGGTTATAATCAGATCTATAGTAGGCTAGGTAAATGTTAAACTTGAATACAACATATGTTGAATTTATTAAATTTAGATAGGTTAAAAATAATAAGTATGACTGTGATATATATGGAAATGATAGAAGTAATGTATTTAGTTGTTTCTAATGCTAACATAGTTCTGTATATATAATAGGTAGGAAGTAGACTAGAAGAATATTCTGAGGTAGTCACCAAATTATGGATTGAATGCCTCTAGATCCATAAACACTAGCATCAACCTTGGATGTTAGTGTTAATACTATTGTCTAAATTAGATTTAGGTGTTATGTATAAAATACCTATTAGAAAAATATTCAACCACTTGGATGATTTTTATTTTGTATTAAACTTTATTAGAGTGAATTTAAATCTAGGTCATGGACTATCACTCCTTATGAAATTGTAAAACCCTAGTTCCTCATCTTCATAGTGGACATAGAAAAAATGGGTTCGTGGGCTCATAGTGTCAAGATAATACAAAATACCCCTATGTTAATGAGTGTTTATTAAATAGAAACTACTATGAATAGGGCCTCATATTTATTTATTTCTCCCTTACATGTTGGCTTGTGTGTGAATCATGTAATATGTGAAAAGAAAGTAAAATAGTGACATAGCTTGTAACTTGGAAATTTATGGTTTTCACCACCTCCTTTATTACTTAAAACCTATTTATGTGATATTCCTATGATTTATATGAGAATAAGAGAAAACAGGAAAGCTTTTATTTATTAAGTGCTTGATTGAATGCTTTGATAAATTGTGTTGGTCTATGCTAGGTAATGAATGAATGAAGAGTGATCATGAATATATATCACTCTTATTAGGTAATATCTCACATTAAATAACTTAATTTGACCATTAATTTATGTTTAATTTAAAAAATAAATGAATTTAGGGCATTAGACACCTGCATTGAGGTAGGACACTAACATCAACATAAGTGTCTAGGATTGGCATTTGTGTCCTAAAAGTTAGAAAATTGGTATAGCCTCAAAAATTGCAGGGGAATAATCTAAGCATGTGTTAAGAATTATAGGCAAGATAAAAGGTCTAGGTCACAAACATAAGAATATTTAGAGCAAGTTATAGGCCAAGGGGCACAATATAGAGTATATGTGATACTTTTTAAGTAGGAAAGGTTCAAAACTAATAGGAACAACTAAGGTATAAATTTCCCAAGTGTATAAGACTAAGATGTTATATAATTTTTACATATTATATACACCCCACCCCTAATTTAATATAATAATGTAATTGTTGGTTTAAAGGAGAATAAATGCATACATAAGTGTGTATAACACATCATGCCTTTACATAAACCAAACATGAGTGATTTTCTAGTGATTAACCTACAACAAAGATCTTGTTAAGTTATATAATCATGGAATATAATATGAAATTTAAACAACTTGAAATTAATTGAAATTGAAAGTGTAAGGTTTAGGAGTACACCAGTGTATCACTGCAGTTTCCTTGCCTATTGGAAAGTTGATTTGAAATATGTATCATTATGAATCACTAAAATTGAGATTAGAACAAACATATAAATCAATAAAGTGCATATATAAATATGGATAAAGAGACATCAGAATACACATTCCCCCATCCTTAAAGAAAAGGTGAGTATAATAAATCCTTAGGGTTAAATAGAATTAGGTCAATTTTTTTAACTTAAACAAATTAACTCAGCACTAATGATCTTTTACTAAATGCATCATTAAATTAAAATATGATATTAACCAATTAGGTTAGCTATTTGATTCATTTAGATAGTGATCATTCAATAATAAATATTGATTTGATTTCATAAGTATAACATATTAAAATATTAATTTACCTAGCATAATAATTCATCCACTAACAAACCCTAAACCATGTAGAGTAGGGAGGTTCCTCTAGTGGGGTCCTCCACTGAGGAGGACTCCCCTTAGGAATACCCTACCTCAAGGTCATACCATATGTCATCCAGTACTCCCCAAGCTATCCCTCTATCCAAAATCAAGACACCCCTCTAAAAATGAGTATCCTTAAACCCAAACTGATCTTACTAGATGAGTGCACCTTTAGGGAGGTGGTTGGAAAAGGAAATTTTCCCTTGATAGAGGAGATAAAAAATAATAAAGAGCATTTGAAAATTTTCAACATTAATTTGGATGAGGCTAGGATAAATATGAAAGGACTCATATAAGAATAGAATGCCTTGAATAGACAAGTGGACAAAATATTAAAATCCTTCACCCATTATACTAAGGTGGATAGGAAATCTATAAATCAACACATAATAGTGGTGGAGATGCCCCTACTAAGATCCCTAACATTACTCCCATCAAGAGGACCTCATTACATGAGCAAGTGTAGAAAGGACCATGAATAATCCTACCTAGAGATGACACTGAAGTGCCTAGTAAAAGAAAAAGGGATCAAGTTTCAAATAAAAAGTAAGGTGCACTAGAGAAGAATATTGAATAAGAGAAGGAACCATTAGATGCCTCCCCTCTTGAATTATTTTTTATCTATTGTTTTACCTCCCATGGGGATTTTTGTCTAGTTGTTGTTTATTTTTTTGTTACATCCCTTAGGTCTTGCTAATCTATTTTATAAATATTAACTATGGTTCATGATCCCTATAAAACTAGGTCTTTTACCCTATCAAATAAAAATAATTCATGCACTGTTGATTAAATAATACAAGTATAGATATAAATAGCCAACTACTAATATTATGAATTTAACATAAAATCGTACAAGTATATAATATTACAAATTTGAATGTCAAGTTACAAATAAATAATGTTTCATAAAACATATGAGTCTCAATGAACTCATTAATATCCAAAAATAATCATGAGTAGAGAATCTATCAGTTGACTGCTATAAGGGGAGGAAAAGTATAATCTAAATGCTTTTCCACACCAACCATGGAACATTTATCCTCTTTATAATCTCTCAACAAGGGAATGACTCTCCCTTCATAGATGGGTAGATAGTGATAATGCAAAAATTGATAAAATTAAATAGAAACCCATGTATTATAAGATAGCTATCACATGCAACATATCATAAATAGATACATTCTAATGTGATATCATGTAAAACATACAAAATAAATCAAACATGTGAATTGATAATGTTTAATCCATAAACATTACTTTGGCCAAAGTTTTAATATAGTTTTTCATATCTCAAGATCAGTCAAATTCACACACACTACCCAATAGAATAACCAAAATCTATCCATTATTGGCACTAAGTAAGTGAATTTCATTACACCAACTTATTTAATGTCATTAATATTATATAAGCATAATAATATTAAATTAAATATAATTTAGACAAAAATAAATTCCCATAAAGAATTCAAGTGTAATGTATGAGTACAAACAAATCATAAAATCACATGCATCCCATTATATGCTTCTTAATAGTGCAAATGTACTAACTATTCAAACTTACATCTAAATATCCAACTAGATATTCTCAACATAAAATCAATCATAATAGTTTAATAATGTTTCATAATAATAATGGACTTGAGGTATGAGACTAGGCAACAATGACACTCCTAGAGATCTTGATGATGGTAGATGCAGAAGCTAATTAGTGCACTTTATCTCTGATAGATACTCTCCCTTGACGATTTGGAGGTGATATTTACAGGGCATTTTTGGCTTGGAATCACTATTTGTGTTCTTTAGAGGAATATATTTGATGGAAGTAGATCATATTTCAATCAAACTTGCATCCTGATATGTTTCTTAGTCAATACCCCCAAACATCTCATATTTTTTTCTCATCATTAGGATTGATTAAGCTTTTTTCAAAAGTTTCTTTGTTGGGTGGATTTATGGAGTTTCTCTTATTTTTGGTTGAGTTTCATATGTTTAAAAAAATGCCTCTCCATTCCTATGTTTCATATGTCATTTTTTTTATTAATATTTGTACTAGACTAAGGGTGGAACAAAACAATATTACTTTTTATTTTACCTCCTGTAGAATTTTCTTAGGATATCATTAGTTTTCTTCTTTCTTGATGGATTCTACTTTTCCTTTTCTTGACATTCCTCTACCTCTCCCTTCTTCATATAGATATTTTTCCTTTCCTTTAGTATTGGTGGCCTGAGGACCTCTCAAAATCATTACTAAATTTTTCTTTCTATATCCTATGGATTTTTTGGGATAGATTTAGATATTGTTTATTTTTACATTGTGTATTATTCTTTTCACTGGTCTTATATGGGGGATTCAAAGGCATAACCACATTTTTTATTAGATTCTTAAATACATAATATTGAGGAAGATATAGTGGATTATATAGAGCATCCCCATGAAGGTTAGACTATCTTTCCAAAGGTTAGATGGTGAAATACTTAAACACATAGGACAAGTCCTAGCTGGATGGGGTGCATTCCCATATTTTATAGGTTTCCTCCTCCCCTCAGAGTTTTATTGGTTGTGAGAGTGGTGTAAATTGTAAGACAACAAAAGGAAAATAACTAATGACTTTATATTTAATTGGTGTTATTGGTGACAATAAACTTCCTTATATTTTGAATACTTCTCCATATCAGCTCAAGAATCTCATGGATCCTTGGACCTAAGGCATTATAAGGGGATCCAATAAACTAAATACTTCAAAGATCTTATCCATGATAAATGGAGAGTTAATCACTTAGGATTTTGAGAAATTAATGGCATCTCTAGTGTTTTTGGATAGTATTATAGGATTTGTGGAAAATCCATTGTAATAGATCTAATAGATTACCAATATTAGATCTACTCCACACATCATTATGAAGAATAAAAATTTAGATATCCCAATCATGTCAATAGGGAGGAAGAGAAGAATGTGCATTAAACTTAAGGGGAAATAAGTTCGAATTTTACTTGGTGAGGATGGAAATATGAAACACATCACTAATCTATCAAACAATGCACTTATAGGCTACTTTATAAGGAGAAGAATTTTGATCCAATTTTTAGAAAATGGATTACCCAATTTTGTGACCACTGATAGGCTACATTCCTACCTCACACATCCTAGGTCAAGGATGGATTGAATTTATTTTTAATTCCTTAGATGATGTTAATTATTTTAGCACAAAGATGGTTTTGAGGGACTTCTCCACTTAATATTAAGAGGTGGTCACTAGGATAAAACAACATATTTGGTTAAAACTTATAGGTTGGAATAAGGATGTGTTTGAAGTAATTAGAGACAATATTAGGAATTTCATTAAATTGGATGGTAGGTTTTTTTAGGATCATTCTAGGATGGTGGCCAATATCTTGGTTGATATTAACTTGTAGGAAGGCCAGAATGAGAATATTGTCTTGGAATTTGGGCATTGGATACACATGTAATCATTATATTATGTGGGATTTATATTAAGGTGTGTTATATGTCATGCCTATGGAAACGTAACGAATTACTCCACTCTTTATCTCATACCCAAAGCCTAAAGGAAAAATTTAGAGACCATTATACGACTTCTCAAGGAGATCGAAGTCAATAATGTATTGAATAATGACCTGCTACAACAAGCTACATTTATAAAAAATATCTTAGAATATTTGGGGTTGGATATAAACTTGATTCCATAACTACATTTTATGATAACCACTCCCCAATGTAGATTGTAAGATGAATTTTCTATGATTTGGTGATGCCTTTAGATAGAGGATATTGATCTAAATATAAAATAGTAAAACACATAGATGTGATGCTAATTAATACCTTTAATATTTATCTCACATACCATTTAGGCATTATTACTATTATTTTGAGTATGACATTAAAGGATAAGGATTCTACCACTTTAATACCTCTAGAGGAGAACCAGATATAATTTGATTTGAAGATTAAAAGTAAGAGTGATTTTAATCTTAAATAGTCAACCTTTGAACTCATTTTAGGAGAGTCATTGATTTCTCCTAATTCATTAGAGCACATCCCTTTTCAAAGTGATGTTTTTCCTAAGGTTAAACTAGCCAAGACAACTAGTAAATATTAGAATTCTCTTGAATTGATCTTGAGTGACTCCATGTCCACTTTGAGCCATATGTGATATCCTCTTAGATCTTCACTAGAAATTTTAGACATTAAAGGTGATTATATTGAAGGTGGTCTAGGTATTCTCTTGAATTCTAATTGTTCATGTTCATGAAAAAAATTTCCTTCTGTATACACCCTAAATGGTTCAAACAACTACACATATAATGTCTTTCATAGTCCTCTTCACATGAGACTCCAACTAGAGAATATGAGCCTTGTTTGCACTAGCCATGTCTTTATTTTGTTTATATTGGTTTTATTTCTGACATTTGTCACTTTTTTGTTATCTCAATCAATTGATTTATACCCCTAGAGACCCATAAACTTGGCTTGTGTTAGTCTCAAACTATTTTTTTAAGTCCTAGATAATAGAATTCTAGTGGACTACATCTCCCAACACTTTTGTCCTTCTTGGTGTTATTTCCCAATACTTTTTTTCTTTCTTAATGGGTCTTGAACCCTTATTAACCCCTCCCTTAAGTTTTATTTATATTTTTGATGTCAGTTGGTGTGAATAAATCCCCCAAATTCAAAATAAAGAGTATCCTATATAAAATACTTCACAAGTCATTTTATATCTATCACTTACTACTTTGGCACACTAAATAATTAAAATTAGTCAATAGTATAGCTTGAAATTTTTCATCACACAGATATTTTCATGCTTGATCAAGGAAAGCCCTAGGTGAAAGTTCATTATTGCATCTACCATGTACAATTATTATGCACATTTCCTAAGGGAGAACTACATTTGATCTGAGACACTAACTTGAAGGTTAATATAGGTAGTGATTAGGATAGCAGGGGTTCTAGATCATGTGATCATACTTCCCCTAACCCAATTTTTTTCCTTTTAGATTTTGATATGTTTGTCATTTTATGTGTGTAGGTAGACCTAGGTTTTGAGAAGAAACTAGGTCATACAATGGCATAGATAGGTCATCATGAAGAAACCAAGACACCTACAGGACCCCAAAATTAGATTGCACTAGAATCAAAAATCAAAAATCAAAAATCAAAAATCAAAATGAATAGCACCAAAATTTGATAATAACAATGGACACCAAAGCATCCACTTTTTAGTGCTCCTATCCTTTTGCCTGATGAAAGCTAGATTCAGGTTTACAACACCTCCCTAGTCCTACATAGCCATTTTAAACATCTTTATCAGCCATCTCAGGCTATTTTCTAGGTAAGTTATATTTCTTCTTATTTATTATTATTTTAAAAAGGTGAAAAAATATAAAAAATTTCATAAATCAAGCATGTATTTATTATTATATTTTGTACTAATTTATTAATCTAGACCCTTAACAAAAATAGGAATAAACATATATTATTCCTTACTAAGTTAAATCATTTGGTGAGCCCGACTTACTTCAAAAAAAATATCAAACCCTAGGTACCCCTAGGGTTTTCCTTCGCATTTTTGTACAAAAATTAAATTTTAAAATTTTGATTTTTTTATAAATTTTTTTACATTTGTTTTATTAAAATTTATTTTAGAATTCAAATTATTTAAAAAATTTCAAAATTATAAAACTCCAACCCAAAACCCTATATTTCCAAACTAGGTCCTCAAACCCCAAGCCTTCCTCCCTTACAATTTATAGATAATTTTTTTGGAATTTTGAAAATTGTTTGGAGTGTTGAAAATATTTTCAAAATACCTATGTTAGTAGTGATTCTTGTATTTATTTGATTAATATTACTTCTATATACTCTCTTTGGTGAAAGTTATAAAATGGCTACTAAGGCACTTATTCCCTCTCATCCTATAGATAAATTTCTAAATTTTTCTCATAATTATGACAACAAATGGACAAATTTTTAAAATTGCACATCTAAAAATGAAAAAAATATTTCATTTACAATGAAGCCAATTAATATTATTTTAATGAGGAATATGATGATTCATATGAAAGTGATAGTGAATAAAAAGTAGATAAATCTTCTTCTCTCAAACCTATCTCTTTTCTTCCCTCTTCCAAAAAAAATAATTTTGATAAATGGGAAAGTTACTTCTCACCTCATTCTCCTATGCATAATACATGAAATGTCCAAATTAGTCATGAAATTCCAAGTGAACCTCTCATTGGTGATGATTTTCTTGCATTTGAACCTAGTTTCTCCCTCTCTTTTATTACTTTTATGTTAAAATTACAATAATATAATCAAAATAGAATCAAATTTACAATGCATAGTTCAAATGATCCATATCATGTTCTTAACTCTACTTTTTCATCTCAAACAATGACAAAAAAATGTCTAAAGGATAATTCTCTTACTATTACTTCTCATATTTCAAATGAAAATAATGTATGCACTCCATTCAAGGATAACATAGATGCACATAGTATTCTAATTTCACGTGACAATTTATTTCATATTAGAAAAGAATTAACATCTTCTCTTACCCCTCTCCCTAGTGATAATGGAAGGGATAATGAGTATGATAGTGAACATGCAAATAAATATGACAATGAGAGAGAATATAAAAGTGATACTTCTAATTATCCTCTTTCAAATGAATAAAATTATGATTGTGATAATGCATGGAATAATGATGACTATTATGCATATAGTGAAGAATAAAATGCATCTCATGCTTCTAAATCTTGTCTCACTCCTCTTCAACATAATGCATTACAAAATTTTGTTTCTACTTTTATGCATGATTCTATTTCAAATGAGGCACATGTCAATGATAACATCACATATTTTATTCAATTATAATGTGATTCACTAAATACTAAATATACCAATGAATCTCCCAAGCCACCCCCTAGTAAAATATCACCTATTTCTCACTCTTTACCTAAGAGAATGGTAACCCACATCCCTCTACTAAGGTCCAAGTTACCATTCCTCTAAAGGTTTAAGTGAACACACCCCCTTTCTATGATATATTTGCTAAATGTAGCATTCCTATAGCTAAAATAAATGATAAAATTCAAATTTTAAATTAACCACTTCAAGATACTAATATACCATCTCAAGAGATTATTTATTTGGTGCATGAACATGGTGAATTACAACACCAAGTACATATCCTTAATTCGGAAAAAAGGCTTATAAGTCTTGGATGGATGCCAATGACTTGCATGGCAACCCTCTTCTAAAGACATTTGTCAAAGCTTAATTACTTAAGCATTTCTAGATATCATCATTGCCTCAATTTGATGGAACTAAAAATACATTTGTACACCTTAAAGCCTTTTGGAAGGCTTTTCCATCTCATGTGAGTACTTTAATTATACTAAAGTTGTTCCAACAAACATTAGTGGGTAATGCACATAATTGGTTCTTTCATCTACTCTATATTGGTTCCTTGCATACATATGATGACTTAGATGAGTAATTTCTTAGATATTACATAGCAAACATAGGTCTTCATGTTACATATGAGAAACTTATGACATTGCATCAAAATATTTCAAAGCTAGTTAGTGATTATATTTTATGATTCAAGACTCACATGTTATGCTTGATCTATAAACCAAAAAATTTTGAGGTCCAACATATATTTATTAAGGGGCTTTGAAAACCCATCTTAGAGCATATATTATTTCATATAGATTCCTCTTTTAGGCACTTATGCTATACATTTTTAGTCTTGGAGAAAAAATTGGGATTGATGGAGTCAGATTCAATTGATTGGCTTACTCTAGATTTCATAGACTTACCTCCTAAAACTCTTATCACACAGAATCCACCATGTCCCAAATAATATAGGAGACCATAGACAAAATATCAACCAATTAAGAATAGAGAACTAGTTTCTAGAGCACCACCTATAGTATGCACTATAAAGAACAATAGTAGGGTGCCACTATAGTTTGATTCAGAATGGGATAGCCCATATGTCATATTATTACCAATAATAAATTTGAGGTTAATCACATTACCTTCTAATCATCAACGAGATCCACATCTCTTACATAGATATCCACATTGGCCCTTTTGTAACTATCATCATATCTTTGAACATAAAGATAATGATTGTTATAGACTCAGGACCTATATTAATAGATATGTTGATAACATATCATTCACACTAGGGGCACCAAGATATCTTCCATCATGGATCCATAGACCTCATTCCTCTATGACTGAGTCATCCTAGGATATTCCTTCATAGTAATCATTAGTTACTCATCATAAGAGTAATTTGGTTTCTAGGATAGAGCCTCATAAGAGATCTCCTACACCACCTACTCAGAGGGTTTAGAGACTAATACAATGAGAGAAACCTATATATAATAGTTTAGTATGTGGATTACATAGTATAGTTACATATACATATCCATCATAGTCATAAGCACCATAGTAGAGTTTTCAAGGTCCTATCTCATTTAACAACCTACTATAATTAAGATTAGATGAACCCACATCATAAAGTAATACTCTAGGTAGATATTCAATACAACTGAGTTTTTAAGGACCTATTTCACATATCAACTTGCTATGATTGAGATTAGACAAGCCCCCATCATATTTTATAGTTCCTTCTTAATATATTGCTCAGTCATATGCATCATGGTAGAAACCACAGGGTGTTATTTCATGTAGCAATCCACTATGATTGTAGATAGATGAGCCTCCTTCATAGCACATGATTTCAGTTATACATCCATTGAGGTTATGTTTTACAAAGTCTCCATGTATAGCTATAGGTAGTGCACCACAGATACGATCAGATACAAGGCATATTCCTACATAGCATGAGTAGTATGGCCACTTATTCAATTGGCCATCAGGGTTTAGATAGTGATACAAAAGTCATGAGGTTGATATGCACAGAGTGATATATTACATCTCCTTCTACTAAAAAATAACATTATTAGTTATAAATAACCATCCCTAGCAAAAAAAAATTATCCAAGTCCTGATCTTACCAATATCATATTTTACCAATCTTAAACTAATTCACTTTATCAAATCAATTTAAAAATTACAAAATAACAAAGTTTTTTAATCACATATGATTCAAAATAAAAACTAACATCACACTTGAACCTATCAATAACAATAAAATCACATCCCGAATACCATTTTTCCAAACATATGCAACCTCAACATCACTACCAAATCAATTATTTCTAATCAACCATTTGCAATAAATATACCAATATACTCTAAATTCCATAACATAATATGCATGAGTCAAAATCAAATAAGTATCCATATATATATATATATATATATATATATATATATATATATATAATGAGTTTTCAATACATATATACCAATATCAAGTATAATAAGTCATTAATGGGTGTTAATCCCTCACTCTCAGTCTCATTCTCTCCACTAGTGCTAGTCCCATAATCCACCCTAGCACTTGATGGACCCACAACTCCTCAAGCTATTTTATGCCTCTTGTGATGACTCTCTCACTATATTAGCTGACCATACTCCTCATTCAATTATGCATATCATCTATAAACATCTATATACTCATCCATAATCCTTATACTAATAGATTCTAAATCAGGTAGGGGCATCTTATGCCTATCTATCTCAACTCTCAGCTCATCTCTCTCCCATACTACCCTAACATATTTATCTATTGCTATATCAACCCTATCAAATAGATGGGCATGGATGCCTGTCATGACCATCACTCACTCTATCAATCCCTCCTCCATTGCATCAGCATGTACATGCCATGTGATATCTCAAATTGTCGACTTGATTACTATCTCCTAGTAATCACCATCTCCACCTCCTACCCCATCTCATTCTCTATCTTAAGAACTTCTTGCTTCACCTATGCAAAAATTATGACAATACATTAGCTATATACTTTAAAATTAAATTAAATCACAAATTTATACTAATTTTTTTGTAATCACTACTTACCTCTCATCATCTAGATCAACTCAATATCCTCATACTTTGGAGCATCCCCTACATGAATAGGGTATAATATATCTCATCGATGCCTAGCCCACCATATAGTATACACATATGTCTATCCAACATCATCCACATCTAGAATATCTATGAATTCATCCCTCACATCTAAAGGTAATGGTGTGAGCTTAGCCTTAATAGGCCTCACATGATCTCCTGCCCTCACAAACACTCATGCACTCCTCACCCATACCCATATTACTAGGGGCACATCCTATGGTACCCCAGACTATCTAGTAGTGTGCTCATATTGAAATCACACATATACTCCACCCTAATAGTCATGTATCCAATAATTGACCCTCATATATCATAGTTGTAATCCATCCTCTGCCCACCCAAGAAATCTTATGTAAGGCCTCCATATGATGTCACCAACCAGCAATCCATCTAAAACCTACCTATAATGGTCCATCCCATGGGATCAGATAGCCACTATGCTTAACCACTTCTCCCTGAATGATTGTGGAGGTGCCCACTCTACCCTTGGTAATCTAATAAACTACATAACTATGTGCTCATAGGCCCAATAATGTACCAACCCTATCCATCAACACTCTCTCATCAACAGATAGTGGTATTAGCCTTAATGTCTCCATCACCTAGCCCTTATAGAACTCTCTCATCCACACCTCACCCTATATCACCAAAAACAACACATATATCAATCAATGAAACCAAGTCAAAAGCCAAGCCAGCACAATAATAAACAACAAAGCAACATCATAGAAAAATTCTACCCCTTAGAAAACAACATTATATTAGGGATTGTAGCACTAGATAAGAGTTTTAAACCCTGAATAGGAATGCAAAACCCTAGAAAGGAGCACTAGACTATAGTACAAGAGCATTGAAAATATAAAAACTTCTTAAGCTACTTTTAATCCCTTAAAAACACCAAAAAATGCTTAAAAACTAATAAAAACTAAGTGTTTGAGCTGCTTACCAGGGTGACATTACCACCTACTTGAACCTGGGCTACCATTTGCTTAAACTAGGTCATGGTAGGTACTCATTTCCTCAGCATTTTTCTAACTCCAAAGCTCAAAATATCAACCTATTCAATACACGAATGAATCAAGAATCAATGCAATTTCCTATGTTAACCAACTTTTTTATTCAAAATAAAATGCCATTTTACCCATAACTCAAAACTCATAACTTTGTTTTTCAAACCATTTCCTTTCATGGAATCATGATAATGATACCTTTGACATCACTCAAGATTCACTCTCTTAATACTTTATCTACCTAATATGGCACAAACATATATATATATATATATATATATATATATATATATATATATATATATATATCTTATACCCAGACATGCACCTTGGTCATCACCAATAATAACATATTCCACTCTCAATAACACAAACTAATCAATCAAACAACTTTTCAATCTATTCACAACATACCAATATTGTTTCTATTACTATGCCACTAGTCATCACTTTTGGCTCAACCTCTTATATCATAGATTTGTTCCCTTTCTCCAAAATGGGGCATCAGTCATAATATTCTTATTTTTACACTTACCCAACCTACCCATCCACTCTCATTTCTGGATACACCATGGTTCTTACACATCTAACATTCATATTATCAAATTTAGCTTAGATTGGTTGAGATATAGAGTGACTCATTTTAAATGGGTCACTCAACATTACTCATGACATTCAAAGGGATATAGCTTTAGTTTATAGATACATAGACTATTTAGATATAATGGTTTAAATTATATGGATTCATAGTGATTTTGATATAGATGCATAGACTATTTAGATAAAGTGGTTTAGATTATATAGATTCATAATGATTTTAATATAGATAGACTCAGATACTATATTTGAGGGCATGTACATGATGTAGGTCTCACACATACAACTTCATACAGCATGACATAGTTATAGAATAAAATAGTAGACTATAGGCATAGTACAGAGCATCATGTTTTGGTCTCTAGTTTTGCACATGAGGCATGGAAAGATATGCCATATCATAAGTGGTTATACAGATTACCAGATTGTGTAGATGCATCAATCACATACCAAATTTGGGGGCATGAGACAAATGTTCATGTTATTCATCACTCAAGATTATACAGATGGAATGGTAAGACATGCCATTCTCTTCTTGCACATTAACTAGATTTTTAGATTACACCCAGTTGTACCAAGGTTGTCATCAAGTTAGATTGCATGATCATTTATAATGGTTGGTCCATTATATTACTCAATTATAGATTACATGAGTTTATGTGAGATAAAGGACAAACATTGTTTTTGGTCCTCTAATAAATTCTTAGTTCTAGTTTAGATATTTAGAGTGGGGGAATGATAGATTTTTATCTTCATGACATACAAATTTTATATAAACATCTAGATTACATGAGTTTATGTGGGATAGAGTATAGACATTAGTTTTGGGCCTCTGAGCATTCCTCATCTTCAATTAGATTCAACATAGAGGGAAAGCATTATCTTCTTTCTCCATGATATATGTGATGGGTTTTGTCAACCCCTTCATTTAATCAACTTTCTGTTGATGTCATATTTAACCAGGGCTATGTCTAAAGCTATATGCAACAAGAAGAATCGTATCGATTTAGTAATTAAATGGAGGTATTTGAATTTTTTTTTGTTCTGGGGGGGTTTAATGTCTTAAGGATTTCTTGGTTAAAACCTTATTGGAATCAAACTATGCAAATTTGATGAAAATAAACACACATTATAGAAATGAAATAGATTGCTAGAAATAAACACACATTATATAAATGAAATTGATTGCTGGAAACAAACACACATTATAGAAATAAAATAGATTGTTAGAAATAAACACATATTGTAGAAATGAAAATTTAATCTAAAATGCCTACAGGAATAAATTTACAACAAATCTTAACTTTAAGGAGTTGGAAGCATTTATAAATTTAACAGAGTTGCCTATTTACTTTTGCGAATGGAAACATAAATACCAACAAAAATGAAGATCCTGGTTCTTTGGAGGAGTGGGCCCTTACTCTGCCTAGAATAGGATTTGAATAATTTAATTTTATTTCAAAATAGAAATGGTTATTTCATTGATAAAATGTTTTATATTACAAATGTACTAATCTATCCTTTATCTCTCTATTCTTCAATGATTTTCTCTATCTTCTATATTCTATATCTATCTCCTATTTTACTAAATTCCTAGGTCTATATATATATATATATAGATGCTTTAACTATAACTATTTCATAGATATGATGGAACTGAATCGTGCCCAAAATAGATGCTAAATCAAGACGTGGCTGGATGTCTAGTAGTGTGATAAATGTCTTGATTCTTCAAGTTTGGAAAATTGGGAATCTATTCCTGATTTAATGGGATCATTGATTTGATAGATCATCGGCTGTTTAGAATAAATCCTCATTAGTTCCGTATCTAGAAACAAAATTTTTGGAACGTATCTATAGGAGTACCAGAGCTAAATATAGAGTTTTGAAGCTAAGTCTAAAAATGTGACAACTTGAAATAGTATGGTGGAGTTTCAGATTTAACTGTGATAGTTCTGGAATATATTATATAGGTTTCAGAACTAACTGTGATGATTCTGGAATAGATTTTGTAGGTTCTGGAACTAATCTGAATTGATTCCAATGCTTCCAAAAACATGCAATCCACTTCATATTTGTTCTTTAGCTTGATGATGACCTAATTTATTACAAAAATAGAATTTTCCAACACACTTGTTAAGAATTATAGGTCTTTTAAAATTTTAGAATCACAATCAACAAAAGATGGATAATCACATCCTAACTCATCTTAGATCAAAATAAAAGTTACAAAATGTAATCAAACTTAATAGAAATTGAGAGTAAGATGAGGTCATTTATTATACATTTATTGGGAATATCCTAGCCTCATCACTTCCCCCATACTTACTTGTTTGTAAGTCCCTTTACAAACTTCACTCTTCAAATTTAGGATTGTATATCCTGCATTCCATTTGATTGCTTAAATCAAATGGCTGGAACTGAATATCCCAATGCCATGATTCAGAAGTACTATACCCTACTCCTACTTCTAATTTTATTTTCCATTCCTCAAATTGAGTAGGATGTTGGGATCTCTATTTTTCCAAGGAGATATTGGGGTGAGAAGTAGAGGTGGCCTTGTCCGCATTCTTATCCATATGCTCAGGGGAGTTTCATTGATCCAAGGAATTATTGTGCATAAAGCTTTTGCCCTTTCTAAACTCCAGATCAAATTTGAAGGAGATATTACTTCCCTTATTTTCAATGCCATCGAGAGAAATTCCCATCTTTTTAAACATGCATCATAGATATTATCAAAATTTGCCCTTTCATAAGAGGTGAAGACATCCATGCTTTGCTGTAAACTAGAAAGATAAGGTCCCTTAAATTTATCATTAAATGCATGGGATTGGAAATATGTAGCAAAGGCAAGTGGATTACCATAATGAATTCTCATACAAAGACTAGATGAACTAGCATTTGACCAATGCTCTATCTCCCTTTCTTTCCATGCAATCTGATTTTGAAGAATAGAGACAAATGTGTTAAGCTGGATTTCTCATACATATAAATTGATCATAAAACTTGTATTTCTTTCTAGCATAAAATTGCAGAGGTAAAATTCACAAAGAATATTTTTATGTTATGTATTAGCTAAGGAGTAGGTGGCCAAAAAATCAGCTTCATCTTTTATTTCATGTGGGAGGCCACATGCTATCCTTGCCAACTGCCAACAGATGAATTGTTCCTCTAGAAACATGTTATAAATAGGAGGTCTTCTGCATGCAATCAGCTTCTCACTCATCATACAAACTATTTGTATTTTCAAAAGACATTTATACTTATCATTTTCCTCCTTGTAAAAATTGTCTTCCCATTCCTTCCTTGCTTTCTCTTCTTCCACCAGTTTACCTTTCAAGTTTGTATTAGATGCTTTGATTTCACTGAGTTCTCTACATGTGTCATCCCATAACTAATTGAGTGGTAGATAATTCAATTTATTTTGTATAGAGACTATTGACACAGAGGTCTATATTGTACATTTTTCCTTGTTCTCCATTAGTTTCGTTTTAATTTCTACTAATTCCTCATTCATGGCTGTGAACTAGTTTGTTAATTCTATAAGGAACATTTCCTTCTATTCTAACTTGAGTTTGAGGAAGCTCAATTCCTCATCCTTTTCCTTGATAATGAGTTCTAATCTAGACAAAAATAGAGCCTATTTAATATGTTGGTTTTGTTCTTTTTCTAAAAGTTCTTGGGGAGTCAAGCATTCCTCTTCCACCATATGGGATTTCCCTTTCCTTCTCCAAGATGCCTATTCATCTTCTGCATGTGATGGTGTTGCAATCTCATCCATTTCTTGGAAAACTAGCTCCTAAAATATTTCATCTTCTTTTTTCTTTTTTTCTTGGCTTGGTCTAAGAGAGTCATGGCCATGCTACCCAAAATATCAGCAGCTTTAGTTTCTAGCCTTTCTTGTTCTTCCAGCTCCTTTGAACTTTCTTTAGACTTTTTATGACATTTTATTTCTTGAAGAGACTCAAAATTTGTAGACATAGGTCTCCTCTTAGAACTTCTTCTGATGTTCACCTTTTTCTCAGGCCTAGGTGAACTATCATTGTCAGAGATAGGTATCAGTTTCTATAGCTTCAACATAAGAACAAATGGCTTGAGAAGGTACAGTAGGGTCTACAATTTTAACTTTTCTTCTAGATTTTCTTAATTTTGGTATTTACTCTTCCCCTAATATTTTCTTTTCCTTATCAATGGTATTAGTTTTAAAATGAACTGAAGGAGCAAGAGGAGTTGTTATTGTTATTCTAGGAATACTAGGGTTTTGTCCAAATTTGCCAAGAAATTTGTCCCACATTTCTTCCCCATTTTTCTTGGAAAGGAAATGGTGTTGGCATACTAAAATCACTAACCCATGATGTCTAATTATTCCTACACCCCAATAATACCTCTGGGCCATGGTATGGATGGAGTCAAAAAGAAACCCTGGAAGGTTTACTATATATTCTAGTTTTTCAGCTCCATATCTAAGGTGTATAAGTATTTTTAGGACTTCTTTTCCTATTGTCCCAAATTGTCCATCATAGGTTAAATATTTAACTATCTAGAATGCTACTCTGTCAAAAGGTTTGGGAAAGCTCACCCTCTTAAATTATTTTATGATTTTCTTTGTATTATAAATATATTGGGGTTCAGCTTCCCCTTCTTTCAATAGGGTTTTAGCCAGGTCTTTTAATGTCCCTTTGATAGGGTTTGGGACATGAATTATTGGTATTCCAGACATCTCACTTATGATATTCATATAAAAAGGAATGAAAAACTTCCTAATATTTTTCCTTGTTTTCTCTAAATTGATAATAAATTCTCTTACCAGTTCATCATTATATTTGGGAAATTTCCTCAGAAACTCCAACCATCTTGCCTGTTGAAAGATATTTTCTATTTATTCATTTGCAAGGAGTTGGGTATCATTGTCTAGTTCTGACTTCTTTTTGATTCCCATGATTCATTCTTATTTGAATCTTTCACAGGTTAACTGAAAATTGCTTTTCATATCAGTAAAATTGATGATTTTGGCTGTAGAACTAGCAGATTTGGTTGCTAATTTGGCAAATTTGGTTGTAGAATTACTATACTCAACTATTAAACTTATCCATTTTGGCTACAAAACTACTGTATAGTTAGAAACTAGCATATTTATTTGCTTTAATCATAAGAATGATTCTTTATGGTTATCCACCAGCTCATTTCATCATCAATATCCTTCTCATGATTTTGCACATTTAACCATGATGTATAATAGATGACTCATCATACTAATCTTTCTAAATCAAGTATAATCACACATTCAAACTTTCCATTTAACCTTTAACAAGTTAGAAACATAATTACCATCCTTGATGATGTAATCCCTCCATCATGCTGACACATCATCCCTAAAAAATGGTTAGAAAATAGTTAGAATTCAAAAAGTTTTATTTGAATTAGCCATTTATTTGAGAAGATCAACCACCATCACTGATTTTCAATTGATCTATGATTTTTATTTTTATTTTTTTGGGGGAAAGAGAATGCCATTTACTAATTTTCATTCTCTTCCCTTTATTTTGGATCTTTTCATTTGATTATTTAATCATTTTGGAAGAACTGGTTTCTTCTATATGATCAAATTCTTTGTTTGTTTCAATCTACTTCAAGAATTCATCCTTAGTAGGAGGCTTCCTATAAAGTTTTAGCCTATGTCCATTATCCAAGAGTATTCTTCTGCTGCCATCAATGGAAAGTAATTGGATAGAACCATTGTCAAATATCTACTTGATCTAATAAGGTCCCAACCATTTGGTTCTTAATTTACCTTTGAATTTTTGGTACCTAGAATCAAACATCAATGCCTAGTCTCCTACTTTGAATTGTCTTTCCTTGATATGTGAATCATGCCATTGCTTCCTTTGACCTTGGATTATCTTTGTCTAGTGAAGTACTTCCATTTTGAATTCATCTAATTCATTGAGTTGAAGGATTCGCTCCTTTTGAGCTACATCCAATTCAATTCCCACCTTAGTTGTTGTCCTCAATGTATGTAGTTCAAACTCAATAGGCAACAAGGGATTTTTCCCATAGACTAACTCATATGGTGAAAACTTTATTGTGTTTTTCCAAGTTGTATTGTAAGCCTAGATAGCTTCAAGTAGTCTTTTTAACCAATCTTTTCTTTCAACTTCAACTATTTTAGTAAGGATGTTTTCTAATTCTCTATTTGTTACTTCAACTTGTCCATTTACTTGCGGGTGATAGGGATATGAATTCTTATGATTGATCTGATAATACATTGTGAAATCCTAAATCATATTTGACATAAATTTTGGTCCCTAGTCTAAAACTAAGCTTCTTGGTGATCCAAACTTTACCATAATTATGTGCCAAAGGAAATCAGCAACTGCTTCATCAGTGGCATTTGTTAAAGCCTACACTTCTACCCATTTTGTTACATAATCAGTACACATAAGAATATGTTCTTTTCCTTGTGAAGGAGGATTAAAAGGTCCAACAAAATCCAATCCCCATCTCTCAAATTGTTTAATCACTACTTGTGGTTGCAGAGGCATTTCATTGGTAATGGTTGGCTATCCCATCCTTTGACAAGGATCACACCACCTGATATATCTCTTCACATCTTTGTACAGAGATGGCCAATAGTAACCAGTGCTAAGTATCTTATGAGTTATTATTTTCATTGAATAGTGTCCTCCACTTGGTTCATCATGACATACCTAGAGGATGTCAAAAATTTCATCTTCTCTTACACACCTATGTAAAACCAAATCAGGACCACATTTAAATAGCATTCCCTTTAACCATTTGAACTGTGCACTAGTTTTGATTATTTTTTTATTTGTTTTTGAGTGATAGAAGGATGAAACTTCCTTGTTTCAAGATAATTTTCCATGTCAGCAAACCATGGGGTGTTAGTTGAAATAACAAATAATTGTTCATTTGGAAAGTTATCCTTGACTGGATCCTACTCCCCTGTATTGGTCAATATTGACAAGAAATCAGCCACCACATTAGAATTGCCTAGATTTTCCACAATGGTAATATCAAATTCTTGTAGAAGTAATGACCATCTAATTATTCTACCTCCAACCACTAGTTTTTTCATTAAATATTTAATTACTGAGTGATTTGTATGTACAAATATTTTATACCCTGTAATGTAATGTCTAAATTTATTGATTACATAGATCACAACTAGAAATTATTTTTCAGTGGTAGTGTAATTTCTTTCAGTGGGAGTAAGGATTTTACTGAGATAGTAAATAGCATACATTCTTCCTTTTTCATCTCTCTATCCCAAAACTACACCAATTGAGGTATTTGAGGCATCAGTTTGGATGTGAAAAGGTTTCTCCCAATTAGGTCCTTACAATATTGGGGCAATTACTAATTTCTCTTTAATTTTTTCAAAAACATATTGACACTATTCATCCCAAAGAAATTCACAATCCTTGGTAAGCAATTTAAACATGGGGGCAACAATTTTACTAAAATCCTTGATAAAACACCTATAATATCTAGCATATCCTAAGAATGATTTGATATCTATGGGAGTTTGAGGAATAGGCAAATATGAAATGATCTTGATTTTGTTTTGGTCAACCTGAATTCCTCTTTTTGAAATATGGTTCCCTAATATGATCCCTTCATCAACCATCATCAAACATTTCTCATGAATAAGAGACAAGTGATGTTGTTCACATCTTTTTAATACTCTATCCAAAATTTTTAAGGTATCATCAGATGTATCTCCATACACAATAAATTCATCCATGTATACCTCCACACAGTCATTTTTTAGGTCTATAAAAATTGCTAATACAACTCTTTGAAAGGTTGTTGGAGCATTATATAGTCCAAATGGCAATACGATTTAATCAAATGTACCCCATGGACAAGTAAATGTAGTTTTTTCTTGATCCTCAATAGTAATTCTAATTTGATCATATCCACTAAATCCATCCAAGAAGGAAAAGCACTATTTATATGAAAGGTTGTCTAAGACTTGATCTATGAATGGTAAAGGAAAATAATCTCTCGGGGTGGCTTTGTTCAGTTCCCTGTAGTCAACACAAATTCTCCATTTTTCATTATTTTTAGGGATAACTATAAGAGGAGACACCCACTGGCTATCTGAAATAGGGTAGATAAAACCTACTTGTAATAGTTTTTTAATTTCTTGTTTGACTATATTCCTTAAGGCTGGATTAATCCTTCTCTAAGGTTGCCTAACTGGTCTAATATTTTTAGTATGAATGTGATGGGTGCAGATACTTAGATGAATTCCCTTCACATCTCTATAGTCCCAATCAAATGCTTTAGTATGATATTTTAGAACGTCAAATAGTTTGACTTCTTCATCATTCTTTAACCAGCTATTAATATTTAAAAAAATTCCTAGTTGAATCTCAACATGTTTGGTTCTAGGATATGATGAATTGATTTATTGAAAGGGTTCCATTAAGGTGTTTAGTGGATAGGCATGTGGTAACAATATATGATATGTAGAAACATCTCCAAAATTTCCTAGAGGTAAAATGTTAGACAAAGGAAAATACGAAGTGTTATGACACTTATCTTGTTGTAGGTCGAACTCCTCATTACTACTATTTTCCAAAAATTCTTCACCATCTCTTGATATCTATCAAGCTGATGCTATAGATCCTTTCTCTCCCCAAGAGAAATCACATTCTTCTAGAGTGAAGTTATCTTCACTTACAGAGAATTAGTGTGGTTTTGGAACTAACTGTGATGGTTCTAGAATGAACTATGATGGTTCTATAACTAATCCTGACTGCTCCAATGATGATTGATGTTAATTTAATGAAGGATTAACCATATCATCTATTTCCTATACATGATCCTACAATATTATCATAGCCAAAGAAGATAGATTTTGCTCATTAATATTAGGATTATCAACCCATAATTTTGCTTGATTATCAATAAAAGGTCGTGCAGATGGATATAATGAAATTTGCTTATAATTATTACCATTTGAAATAGTCATATCACCTAGCCTGTAATTAATTAAAGTAGAAACTATAGCTAACCATGGTCTCCCTAAAATAATGGGATAACCAAGTGTTTTACCTTTTAGCTACAATATAAGGAAGTCAACTAGATATTCCCATGATTCCACCATTACTGCCACATCCTCAACAACTCCTTCTAGTTTTGCTACTGACTGATCTATCATCTATAATATGGTATTAGTAGGTTGTATGCCTATTAATGGTAATATTTTCAAAGTGTCCACTGTCATTACATTGATATATATGCCCAAATCAATCAAAATGTTATGTATATCCTTATTCCCTATAGAAACAAAAATAATAGGGCTTTTAAGATCTCCATATTAAAGTAGTAAGAGTTTTCCTGCTAATAAATCAACAAGTTTCCCATCTACCTAAATAGTCATGGGATACTATTTCTTTCTTCCAAGTTTTTTAAAACATAACAATTTAATTAACTTGTTCAAATCTAGAATATTCTTAATTGCTTGTAACAATGGTATTTCAATATTCAATCTTCTTAGTTCCTACACCAATTCATATTCCTTAAGTTCTATGGTTTCTTTAAGTCTTTCTAGAAATAGAATCTCAGTAGAATTTCTTTCTGGTTCCTTATCTTTTTCTTTGTCATCTTCCTTAGATGTAACTATGCTAGGGGTTTTAGCTTCTTCTATCATCTCAATGATTATAACAGGTGGACTGATAACTACTTTACCAGATCTGGTTTGAATGATTTTACAATCCATTATATTTAAATCAACTAATTTTTTTAGTTTTATTTCATATACAAGAGTTGTTTGTTTGTTTCTTGGGTTCGCTATTGGTTATGTTGGAATTTGGGTTTGGACTATGTTTTCAATCTATGGATTTTGTTCTGGAGGTCCTATTATGGCTTGTTGGTTCAGATTTGGATATGTTTTTCCTTGCACATAATTGTTAGGGCCCCATCTAGGTTGTGGCCAAGCATAAGGATTTCCTTGACCGGCCCAAGGTTGATGATGCCCTTGAGTATACTAAGATTGACTTGCCCAATCCTAAGGATGCCATGTGGGTTGAGGGGCCCAAGGTGGCTGTCCCCAACTTTGTGGTACTATTTGAGCTGCCCATGGCATCATCCAGGGATTAGGAGCTGATCTTGCCATAAATTGTCCTTGGTTAGGTTGTCTCTGAAAAAAATTTAATTCTTCTATGGTGGATGATGTATTGGTTTATTTGATCTGATTTTTTATGAGTGAAACAAGATAAAAAGCATGATTATCATGTTCTTTAGATTCATAAACAAGACATACTTCTATTTTATCCAAAGGACATTCCCTTATTGCATACTTCTTCATACATGGCTAATGGTTCAAGTTGGGCATTTGCTTTAGCTTGAAATCCATCCATGGTGGAGGTTAATTGAACTAATATGTCTATTTTAAAGTTTTCCAATTCATCCATCAATTTTTTCATATCTGGATTTGAATTTTTAACCGTTTTCCCCTTTCTAGGTCTATCTATTGTTCGTGAATAGTTTCTACAAATTTCTATGATTTCATCCATTCTTAATTGAGCAATGTTTCCTCTACCAATTAAATCAAGGGTTTCCCTAGATTCATCATCTAGACCTTTGATAAAAATGGTTTTACTTAAATATTATTAAAGTAAAAATCCACATCTTTTCCTCACAAAGAGGAATTTATCCAAATAATCTTCCATATTTTCGTCTTCTTCCTGTTTGATTTTGAAAAATTCTTCCTTTTAATTTCTTCCTCTATAATAATCTTGATATTTGTCTAGGAAGATAGTTTCCATTTGTTCCCAATTGGTAATAGAATTAGATGTTAATCCTATAAACTACCTCATTACTACATCCTTCAAGGTAGATGGAAACAACTTTAGTTTTTTATTATCTATCTTGTAATCATAAGTCTGACCTAGTACTTTAAACTCAAACAAAAATTGGTCAAGATCCTCAGATGATATTCCTCTAAATCTGGGCAAGTGTGCATGTGAAATGTTTTTCATAGTGGTTTCATCATCCTCAATCTTAATGGGATAGGTAAAGGTTCTCTCAAGTTCTCTTCCAGCTTCTTGTGCCATCTCTCTAGTATTTTCTAATCCCTTCTCCCAATCAATGTGGTATGTGGTCTATTTTGTGGATGGTGAAAAGTCAGGAGTAGGGGGTTGACTACAAAATTGAGAATCAAAACTTTCCCTCAACGGATCTTAAGAAATAATCCTCCTCCCTAAGGTTTTACTTGGTTTTGGTGACTAATCCAAAAATTCCAAAGATGGCAATTTTGCTTCTTGTCTTGTAGGAGATAATGGTGCTTCCAATTCTTACTCAACGTCCTTTCTTAAACTAGAGGATGATGGAAATTCTTGTTCAAATATTTTGGAGAGAAATATACCCTTGGAATCTCATGGTCTAATCATAAATTAGGGAAAATTTCTTTAATTACTAAATGAATGATTTTTGCTCTTGTTGACACGTAATTAGAAAATTCTAACTAGTGTTCCCCAGTAATGGCACCAAAAATGAAGGGTGTCATCATCCCCTTCATTTAATAAACTTTTTGTTGATGTCATGTTTAACCAGGGTTGTGTCTAAAGCTATATGCAACAAGAAGAATCATAGTGATTTAGTAATTGAATGGAGGTATTTGTAATTTTTTTTTGTTTTGGGCGGTTTTTAATGTCTTAAGGATTTCTTGGTTAAAACCTTATTGGAATCAAACTATGTAAATCTACCAGAAATAAACACACATTATAGAAATGAAAGAGATTGCTAAAAATAAACACACGTTGCAAAAATGAAATTGATTATTGGAAACAAACACACATTGCAGAAATGAAATAGATTGTTGGAAACAAACACATGTTGCAGAAATGAAAATTTAATCTAAAATGCCTGCAGGAACAAATTTACAACAAATATTAACTTTAAGGAGTTAGAAGCATTTATAAATTTAACAGAGTTACCTATTTACTTTTGAAAATGGAAATATAAATACTGACCTAAAATGAAGATCTTGGTTCTTTGGAGTGGGCCCTTGCTCTGCCTAGAACAGGATTTGAATAATTTAATTTGCTTTCAAAATATAAATGGATATTTCATTGATAAAATGTTCTGTATTATAAATGTACTTATCTATCCTTTATCTCTCTATTATTCAATGATTTTCTCTATCTTCTATATTATCTATCTATCTCCTTTTTAAATAAATTCCCAGGTCTGTATATATAGATGCTTTGATGGCTGTAACTATTTCATAGATACAATGAAACTAAATCATGCCCAAAATAGATGATGAATCAAGATGTGGCTGGATGTCTAGTTGTGTGATAAATGTCTTAATTCTGCAAGTTCAAAAAATTGGGAATCTGTTCCTAATTTAATGGGATCATTGATCTAACAGATCACCGACTATTTGGAATAGATACTCATCATATCCATATCTAGCTACAAAAGTTTTGGAGCTTATTTGTAGGAGTATCAGAGCTAAATATAGAGTTTTAGAGTTAAGTCTGAAAATGCAACAACTTGAAATAGTATGGTGGAGTTTTAGAACTAACTGTGATGGTTCTAGAACAAATTTTGTAGGTTTTAGAACTAACTGTGATGATTCTAGAATAGATTCTGTAGGTTCTAAAACTAATTTGTAATGAGTCCAATGCTTCCAAAAACATGCAATCCACTTCATATTTGTTCTTTAGCCTGATGATGACCTATTTTATTGCAAAACTAGAATTTTCCAACACACTTGTTAGAAATTACATGTCTTTTAAAACATTAGAATCACAATCAACAAAAGATGGATAATCACATCCTAACTCATCTCAGATCAAAATAAAAGTTACAAAATGCAATCAAACTTAATAGAAAGAGAGAGTAAGATGAGGTCATTTATTATACATTTATTGGGCATATCCTAGCCTCATCAATATGGATTCCACATTTAGATTTAGTACAAGGGGCATCCATTCCATAGATTCCTTCTTTCTCCAAGCATTATTCATATCTCCATTCACTTCCCTATCCAAGAAGTGAGTTGGACCCTTACAACACATTCACCTCCATGTAGGTAGGTTTAGGTACACATTTAATTTTTCTTTATTTTACTCTAGAATTTTATTTCATTTCATCACTAGAATTAAAGAGGGGCAAATGTATACACCCTAAAGTGGTCAAGCAACCATACATATCATGTCTTTTCATAGTCTTCTTCATATGAGACTCTGACTAGAGAATACAAGCCTTGTTTGCACTAGCCATGTCTTTGTTTTGCTTGTTTTGGTCTTGTTTCTCACTTTTTTCACCATTTTTTAAACTTATTCAACTAATTTATACCCATATACTTGGTATGTGTCAGTCCTAACCTATTTATTTAAGTCCTAGATAACAAAATTCTAGTGGATTATAGTGCTTGGTGATCTTGTCCTTCCTAACACTATTGTCCAATGGTCAATTTTTCTTGCTTAATGGGTCTCAAACACTTCTTAGCCCATCTCTTAAGTTTTATTTATAATTTTGATGTCATTTGGCATGAATAAATCCCCCAAATTCAAAATAAAGAGTCTCATATGTAAATGACTTCACAAGTCATTTTATATCTAGCCTTACTACTTTGGCACACTACGCAATTAAAATAAGTCAATAGTATAGCTCAAAATTTTGTATCAAACATGGATTTTCATGCTTGATCAAGGAAGGGCCTAGGAAAAAGTTCATTCTTACATCTAGCATGCATGTTGATTATGCATGTTCCCTAAGGGAGAACTGCATTTGATATGAGACCTTAACTTGAGGGTTAATGTAGGTAGTGATTAGGATGGCAAGGGTTCTAGATCATGAAATCATACTTATTTTAATCCAATTTTTTCCCTTTTGGATTTTTATATATTTTTTATTTCATGTGTATAGGTATACCTAGGTTTTAAGAAGAAAATATATCATATAGCAACACATACAAGTGATCATGAAGAAACTAAGACACCTATAGGACCCCAAAATCAAACCACACCAAAATCTAGAATTATAAAAAGAAATGGATAATAGTATTAGAATTGGAAAATAACACTAGGAACCAAAACATCCACTTTTTGGTGATCTTATCCTTTTTCTCAATGAAATATAGATTCAATTTTATGAAACCTCCCAAATCATTCATAGCCATTTTCAACCTCTGTATCAGTCGTCTTAGTGTATTTTCTAGCTAAGTTATATTTCTTCTTATTTATTACTATTCTTAGAAAGGTAAAAAAAGTTAAATAGTTTTATAAATTATAACTATATTTATTTCTATATTTTGTAATTATTTATTACTTTAAACCCTTAACTACAATAAGAATAAAACTCTATTTTTCTTAAATAAGTTAAATCACCTTCCCATATTGAATAGGATAAAAATATAAAAGCTCTAGAAATCATACAAGGAAAACAAAAGACTAATATGGGGGCCTTTGGAGTGGGGACAACCCCAACTATTAGTTAATCATGCTCATACATTCTCCAAATATTAGAGGGTTGGGAAAACCCTCCAAAAAAATTACTTTAAAGAGACTGGTAACTATGCACAAACTTGATTTGATTTTGATCCAAGAGACCAAGGGGGCTAGGAATAGGGTTATTGAAGACATGTCAAAAAATTTTAAGGATTGGATGTTTTTCAAAACTAACTCCATTGGTAGATTAGGTAGTTTGGTTTTGGGTTAGAGAACCACCTCCTTCAGGATGGTACATTCTATTTTTTCACTCTTATATTAGGGTGGAAATTTATTCGATGGAGCTTTTAAAATATTTTTCTATGTTGAATATATATGGTCCTAATGAGGATATATTGGCATACTAGGATGACATTTTCACATAACACTTCTTAAATGTTAAGTGCTGAGAATTTTTTTTACTATTGAGAAGTGTTGTCATTGATGGTAAGGTTGATATCATTTTATGTCAAGGTTGATGTCATTTGTTATGTACCTAGGGATATGATATATGGGTTGATGGAGATGCCAACATGTGGCACACATCCCCTTAGTTAGTTATATGGGTATAATATATTAGGATAATAGACTAACTTATGGAAGTAGTACATTGGGTAATGTTTAGCCTACATTGGATTAGGAGGTTACCCATCCATGGGTTAGATAGATGTATATATATAGGGGATGAATATCATGGTAAAGATATCAAGTAAGCATTGAGTCTTCTATTGTAAGAGGATATTGGAGGTTGTCCCCTCAAAGAGACAGTGTGGAGTTATTCCTTCCTAAAGGAGTATTATATGGTGTTTCCCTACCTTAAGGGTATTTTTGCATATATTGTATATCAAGATAATTACAAGTGGTATCAGAGCTTTGATTTGGGCAATTTGTGGAGCGAATCCCTAGTTTTTTTTTGAATCATCAATAACTTTTGATTGGTTGCAAATTTTTTCACAAATTTTTAAATAGATGTGGATAATATTTCAAATAAGTCATAGAAAAAAAATTGAGATTTTTTGATTCGTTTTGAAGGAGTTATTGCTATTTTAGGGTTTATAATAATTTCGATATATCTTCCGAAATATAATAAATTTTTATTCTAAATTTTTTCTAGAGATATAAGTAGATATAAGAAAAGTATAATCAAAAATTTAGAATTTTTTGAGTTGTTTGGAGTGATTTTGTATGATTTTATGGATCAATTTTGACATTTTAGGGTTTCATGAACCTTAATTTTTTTGTGGATCATGGAGTTGCAAATATTTTTAGGGGAAGATGATATTGATGCTAGAGAATGGTGGCTCCTTTTGGAGAATCATTTTACAAAAAAATTTGGGCAAAGATGATTAACTCCTTTTTTGTTTGGGCCTACACTAGATTGGTTTGATCAGTTGAGCTGTACAAAAAGGTTTTCTTCATGGAAAGAAATGGAATAGATTTTTTTAGATCAATGGGCTATAAAATAAGAAGTAGAAAAAGAAGAATCAGTAGAAGAAGAAGAAGAAGAAGAAGAAGAAGAAGAAGAAGAAATAGAAGAACGAGAAGAAGAAGAAGTAGAAGAAACAATAGAAGAAGAAGAAGAAGAAGAAGAAGAAGAAGAAGAAGAAGAAGAAGATAAAGGTTTAAATTATTTGGCTCCAAAAAATCTGACTCAATTTTTCAATTTCATGGATACATTCAAAAGAAAAGGGTTATTGTGTCCATAAAACCTACCAGTAAGTATAACTTCATCAACATGAATGTGTCCAAGCATCTACATGTTTAGGCAAATAATATCAAAGAGGTTCAAGTAGATGGTAAGGATATTTCAATGTTTGAAGATCTAAAGCTCATTATGGAAAAATATGTTTTGCATTCAAATTTTTATGCTTTAGATATGGATGATGTGGATATAGTTCTTGGATATCCATGGTTAGAGACTTTGGGAACAATGAATATTAATGTTCATAAAAAGTTCATGAAGTTTTGGTATAAGAAAAATAATATCACTTTACAAGATATCATAGTGAAAAAGGCACCAATAACAATCCAGGTAGATCACGAGGATGAGATGGAAACAGGGGATGAAGATTTAGATGATATAGATAAAGACACACTAAAAATGAGCACTTCATCTACTCAAGAGACAAAGAAGGAAAAGGTGGAAGAGGTAGAATCAAAGGTGGATAAGGTCAAATTATTGGAAAAGTTTAAGGTATATAGACACCCACATCATCATGAGAGGAAACAATCATGGAACCAGGTGAAGAAGTGTCATAATAACAATCATTTTGTATATACAAGAAATAAAATTTCCAATCATTATGGATATGCATGGAATACAAATAAAAAATGCTATGGCACATGGAATTAATGGGGAAATCACTATGACTATGTATGGAAGAATACCTACTATGGTCATGGTTGGAATCAGAGTAGTGCAGTGGAATATGGTACATGGAATAAAAAGAGGAATAATTATGATTAGACACCAAATAAATATAATTATGATCATAAACGAAATCATAGGAGCACAATGGAATTTGGAAACAAGCTTGGAGAGATATCATCTACCAAGATCACATATGGATGGCTAGATGATCGAGATTGGAGACAAGTGTGTAATGATTTGAAGCACACTCATTATTTGGTTTCTTCCTATGTTTTGGGGATGAAACATGTCAAGGATGGAAGTAATGTTATGTACCTAGAGATATGATATATGGGTTGATGGAGATGTTGACATGTGTCACACATCCCCTTAGTTATATGGGTATAATATATTAGGATAATAGAGTAACTTATGGAAGTAGTACATTGGGTAATATTCAACCTACATTAGATTAGGAGGTTACCCATCCATGGGTTAGATAGATGTATATATATAGGGGATGAATATCATGGTAAAGATATAAAGTAAGAATTGAGTCTTCTATTGTAAGAGGATATTGGAGGTTGTCCCCTCAAAGAGACATTGTGGAGTTATTCCTTCCTAAAGGAGTATTATATGGTGTTTCCCTACCTTAAGGGTATTTCTGCATATATTGTATATCAAGATCATTACATCATTAATGTCAAGATACATGGTGTGTGGGGTATGATATTATATGCCTAATATGAAGAGTTGAAATAGAACACAATGAGCTTAAAATATCCTTAGTCAAGATCTGAAGATCTTCCAAGAAGCTCCAAAAACATTCTATCAAAGCTCTAAAGATCCACCTAGGTAGCTCAAAAGATCTGCATAAGCAGCTCTAAAGATGCTACAATGAGCTATAAAGATGATTTATTGAAGCTCTAAATAAGAGGATATATGATGTGATGGAGTAGTCAAAAGAATTTCAAGGTAGGCCTATAGGGGTAAGGCCTTAAGCCTAAATCTACAAATAGACTAGTTGTAGACCTTATTTGACCTAATGAGATGTCATGAGGTATTATCAAGGCAAATGAAGGATTTTTGTCATTTTTTTAGCATATGAGATGTTATGTTATCATGTAAGTGAGGTGGAGAGCACATAGAAAGAGGTTTGAAGGTCCATTCAAGACATAATAAGGTGTGAAGACTCAATTATAGAAAATAAGATGGTGAGAGCATGATCTAATGAGATATCAAGATCATTTTCCAAGGAATTTGTGAGTATGTGAGCATTGATATATTCATGTGGTGTTGTTCTAGGTGTGTTTATCAGTTTTTAGGTCAAAGTTTGAAGGTTAAGGTAAGAAAAAGTTCTTTAATGTCTCTCGAGTGCATAGAATGAGGGGTTCTCAACATGAGAAGTATTTTATTATGCTCATTAGATCATCAAACCTTTTCATCAGAACCTAATAAGTTCATGGTAGATGTGTAAGGGTCATAGATAAAAATTATAGGCATTAGTTTTTGGATTGAGGGGCTATACTTTATGAATTATAGTTAGGACTGTAAGATGGTTTAAACTCTCAAAGAACCCTAACAATGACTTGATGTTGAAGATATTATTATAAAGTGATTAGAATGGTTTGATATGTCTATTTTAATTTTTTGAGGTTGTATTCAATTCTTTTATTCACCTCTAGGTGTGATTAGTTTCTCAAGCGAGTGAATAGACTTAATAATAAAGTGTTTGGTTTTAAAAAATTGGTTGTAGTAGATAGAGTTGACCAAGTCAAAGTATGAAAATGGATGGAGGTCAAAGTGAGAGAATTTTATTTTTTTTCCATGATATTTTTGAGTAGGTTATATCCCTTATGGGTGATAAACTAGTCATACAAGTTGACTAGTTCCTAATAGATCTAGTGGTGCAGACAGTGAAGGTGAAAGGTTATGAGATTGGTTTGCAAGACTAATATTGCCATATGACTATGTTATCTACCAATATGAGAATGATATAATGATCATATAAGATCATACAAATGCATTAAGATATTTTTTATGTGTCTAAACATGTGTTATAAATCAAAGCCATCATGATTGTATTTGAAGGTAAATTAGTAGATTTGGGTAAGCAAGTTGTAGTGATGAGTTTGATACTCTATGCCATGAGTTGATGTATCTAATGCACATGGCATTGTTGTTTAAAAATTTAATAACCAATTCATTATTTTTATATGTTTTTTATTTATTAGAATTAGTGAAAATGTTGAATCCATAATGGCTTGTCTGGCTAAGTGAGGTTTGTGAGAGAGAAAGTCAATAGATTGGTCTATAAGACTAATAGTTTCCATTAGAGCTTATGATCTATTTATTTGAGGTTTTTATAAGAATTTTATAATAACATGTTCATGCATTAAAATGCCTTGAGTATATTCAATCAGATGTTAGAATAACTTGTTTTTTTGATTGTGTTTTGAACCCAATTGGCAGTTCAGAGTAAGCTACTTGCAGAGAAGGGTTTAAGTACTTTTACCTTGATTTATGATATGTAATACACATGGTGATGACCCTAAGGTCATGAGGATATATATATATATATATATATATATATATATATATATATATATATATATATATGCCTATTATGAATAGTGTTTTGAGAAGGGTTTCATGTGGTTATTAGACCTAAAAGGTGTTGTGGATCTAAATTAAAGTTATAAGGGATATATTGAATGAAATATGATGTGTTATTTCTATGTGTAGAGTTTTAAAGTGTTCCAAGGAGATCAAAGGGTAACATGTACTCATGAATATTGAAACTAGTTCAGATCTGCATAAAAAAAAGAGCCAAACACAAAGACACAATTTCAAATAAATAATATAATTACATTATATTATGCATGTTATGTATAAAAAACATACTAGAGTATAAAATATATAGGATTATCATTCCTATATTTGGGGAGATTTAATCTCCTAAATCTCCCACCTAAACCAACTCACAACAACCCAAACTATATATGAATATATTATTATTAAAAATATATTATATTAACTAATAAATCTAACCATAAGATATTAACATATTATTGTTTTACCAAATAATAATTACATTATACATTAATAATTTTTACAAAATAACTCAACATTCACCCCCTTATGAACATTATTAATGATATTTACACCCCCTTAATGTGAGTATGAGGAGAATATAAATCTTCAAAAACTAGCCTAAATAGAATTGTATACTAGTGCATACTTTTAGGTATATATACTACTGATGTGATATTGTTGCACAAGACCACTACTATACAAAGGAATGCATCCCATATTTACTTTACATGACTGTACATACATGTCACTAGTATATCATCTTCATTAAGAAGTAAGGTAGTTACATTATCTATATAGTTATCTATCCTCCTATACAAATGTTTGCCACATTCCATTATATCTACACTCTCCCTTTTCTCTAAATATCATAATATGTCTAAAAATTGGGAGAAAAGACACACAAATCTAAAAATGAAAATATCACGAGGAAAAAATTAGCAGTATCATCTTATATAGCCTCTGTTAATGTTTATTACCGCCAAAATAAAAACAACATAGACAGTCTCCACTACCACTATAGAATTATCCTTAGCATTAGTTGATTTGGTGCAAAGCACACCACACTAAAAAAGAGAAAAACACACCACACAAAATGTCACCAAAATATTTGGGCCCCATCATTAATGACTAATGAGAGGATCTAAAACCTCTAACCTCTATTTCCTCCTTCTTATAGTTGATGAAGATGATTCACTCAATTGATATCTCAATGAAGCTCATATGCATTAATTTTTATGGAAATCCCCCCATAATTTGGATGTCATAAACAAGTGATAATGCATATGTAAGGTAAATTGTTTTTATTTTACAATTTTTGATTTTTTTGATTTTTGAGACTTTTTGATAATAACAAATCACATAAAATACTTTACAAATGATGAAATTATTTTTATGCTTACTATTTCTCTTAATTTTTGCTCATTTCTTAATTTTAGAAGAAGATAAGAAACTAGTAATAGGGGTGTGGTAGAAATATCTAGTTTTTTGATGTATGTATGATCCAGATGAATGTAGAGAGATATTTTTTGTCTAGGAAGGATTACCTTTAGATAATAAAACACTAACATAAGGGGTTGTTAGCAAAATAGTTAGGTGGACTACCTAGCTTGAGTTAGATCTCTAAAGTCTAAGCTTGTTAGGAGGTTGTCAATCCACTCTTTAATAATAATTAAGTTAGAAATGATAGAATAAAGATACTTTAATAAGATAAAAAAAAGTAAATAAAATGAAATACAAGAAGTAAATGAATTTTTGATAGAGAAAATGACTAAATATAGAAAAAAACATGTCAATTTTAGTGCTAAGATAGATCAAGTCATGTTCAAAAAATTAGGTAGGGGTCTATGAATAAGTAGGAACACAAAAAGTTAGATTTGGTTAAGGGTAATGGGTTAGAAATAACTTGTTATTATTTCATTCCATAGTGATCATCAACAGTTGGGCTAACTATCAGTAATTAAGTTGGCCATTGGTGGTTAGGTAACCATCAATGGTTGGGGTGACTATCGATGGTTATGCCAATCATTAGTGATTGCCTATGGATTTTTGAGGGTGTTTAGATGAATTTCAAAATGGTTATTGGTTAGATAGAGGTTTGGTTAAGGGTTTGGTCAGAGATAGGGAAGTCAAAAGATAGGTACAATAGGTCTGATTCAAGCTTGAAAGTAAAAAATGAAACAAAACTAAAACATAAACTCTACCTATAGTTTACTAAATGGTTGATGGTTGATGGCTGGAGTAATTTTAGTAGAGTAATGGTACTTTTCCTTTGGATCAATTTGGTAGAGGCTCATATCTCTATTATTTTTTCTAAATCACTATAAGAAGATTAGGTGGTTGGAGATCTTGAATCCCTATATATAAGAATGTTTGTGATCCTCCTCTCACCTCTTACTCCCCTCCTTTTATAGGTAAATAGAGATAGATGATAAAAGGTTCCCTATTATGTTGGCTTATTGATTTTGATGCTTGAGAGTTTTTAACACCACATAAGGTGAACATATTTAATTGTGCCTTGTTAGCTCACACACAACTAGTGATGTGTTATAAGTTTGAATACCTAATTATTGATGGTTAGGCTATGCATCGATGGTAAAGTGTCTAAAGGAAAAGGTCAAGGTGGGTTAAAAGAGGTTAGATAATGGTTAGGTTAGTAAGTTAATTAGTTTAGTTATCTAAGTAGCTAATTTTACCCAAGGTTTGATAAGTTGGCTAGTGGGTTGAAAAGGGTTAGGTGGTCCCTAAGGTATCTTAAGGCATTTTGACATCTAGTACAATTATTTAGTGTCTAAATTTTCCCCCTTTTTATTATGTGGCTTTGAATTAACAAGCTAAAAAATAAAATTAGATTATTAGTAAAAGGTTTAATTTCCCCTTGTATAGGAGGAGGTGTTCCCCCTCAAACTAGGATTTGATGAGGTGAAATAAAAATTAAGTTAGGGTTTGATAAGTAGTATATAGTGAGTCATAAGGTTGGTGATAAAAAGGGGGTTAAAAATTTGACATGCAAACATGTACACAAAATGTGACTAAGTGTGATAGTCAAGATCATGCAAAGACTAAGGTTGCCAAGGTGGTAAAAAATAAGGTCAGTTCTATAAAGACTAGTGATAGGGTAATCGATCAACAATATTGGTCATAGCTGATCAATTTATTCCATTCAAGTCTTCTAGATAGGGTCAGTGTTTTCATAGGTATCCAAGGTAGTAAGTTAGACAAGGGTCAAAAGTAGCCAACATTGAGGTGGATTTGATTATGTGGTTAGTTAGAGAAGGGTGATCTCCAAAATTTTAGGTGGGAGAAGGGTGATCTCTAAAAATTGGACACTTAGGTTACGTACCAAATAAAATTTAAAATGGGGGCTTCTTGACCATCGATGGCTAGGGGTCCCAAGGTTGACCATCGATAGTCACCCTGACCATCAATGGTCAAGGGGAAACCCTAAAAAACTAGGGGATAAAAAGTGAAAATGAAATTTCATTTTTACCATTTTCCTATTTGACCTTTGATTTTTCTATGCAATTTAAGGAACTAGTGATTTGGCATTTTACTGAGAAAGGGTTAATTGAGTGGTTACTGACATGGTGATTGTTGATTGGTGAAGCATGTGTTTGA
>JARHVA010009326.1:0-265000 GCA_037957365.1 Torreya grandis | reverse complement strand
AGCAAAGGCAAAGGATATGTTTAACAACATCTAAACCCCTAAAATGTCCCTAACAGATTCTATCATGCATTTCCCTGATAGCATGGGAAGCTTCATGACTATGTAGATAATGAAGAAGGTGGATATCAAAACCATACTTGTAAAGGATTCCCCCTATTATGATATAGTGAGAGGTAATCTGAATAAAGGCTCTTTAATAATTCCTAGAGAGATGGGGAGGATCAATGTTGAGGTTAAGGTAGTTAAAGGTTTGTTTGTACCATATGTTAGATGGATATTCTTCAACACTATAAATGGTAGGAAGGTCAGAATGGATATAAGTGGGTGTAATAAAATGGTGGATGGTAAAAAATATTTTAGAATAAGTAGGCTGAGATGGGATTTGGGAAGCAAGGGAGTCCATTATATCTATGAAGTTATTGGTAGATCATGGAATAGACTAAATTAGTTAATGATCAAATGATGTTAAGAGTACATCTATGAGTTGCTTGTACTTTTTTATAGACATCATTCTTACATTGGTAAGATTCATTTACCTATATGACCACAAGTTGGGAATCACCAAAGACACTAATGGTCTTAATTCCCAAGGCTAGAGTGGTTTGGAGACCTATGATGAGGGCTTCATACTCAACTATATTGTTGGTGCATTCAAAATCAACTTTAAAGGAGAGGGGAAGAGGTTTGACATCAATGGGAATGAGAATAACTCAAACACCCCCACCATGATGGCATTTGGATCTATCAAAAAACGTGGTTATTTGGTAGGTGGGGTCCTCTTGAGAAAGAGTCATGATGGACTTGTCTATAAATGTAAGAGGAAGCATTGGTTGATGGGTAAAGGAGCTTTAGATAATTTTCTATCAATGACTTGTCTTTTAATCAACTTCTACTAGAGGAACTCAAGGTCAAACTCAGCTAAAATTATGAGCCACTTAGCCATATATTGGTTTTGGTATGGTTTAGAGTGCATGTACTTGAGTGGTTAGTGTTAGTGATGATTAAGTTTTTATGAATGAGAAGGTAATGATGAATTTTAGAAGCCACAAATAATAAGGTGAGGCAAAGTTTCTCAAAATATGTGTATTGATTTTCATACTCTATAAGTGTTTGACTTATGTAGTAGATAGCTTGTTCTATATTTTGTTCATCATGATGAGTGAGCATTGCCCCTAAGGAATGGTTAGTGGTAGATATATAAACATAGAAGGGTTGGTCCTATTTAGGTGGGGTAAGAATTGGTGGAGAAATAAGGTATTCTTTGAGTGAATCAAAGGCTTGTTGGTAGTCCTTATTCCACTTAAAAGATGAATCTTTCTTAAAAATATGGTGAAAGGGTTGACATCTATTAGATAACTGAGAGATGAAGTGATGGATGGATTTTAGCTTCCCCTATAGGATGTGGAGTAACTTAAGATGGGTTAGAGGAGGCATCTCTAAAATTTCTTTGACTTTGGTAGGGTCTACTTTGATTCCTCAAAGAGAGATGATAAAACCAAGAAGCTTTCCAGATAGGACCCTAAAAATACATTTCTTGGGGTTGAGACTGACATGGAAATGTATTAGGAATTTAAATATGATGGTAATAATAGCTAGGTGATCCTTATGATGTTTAGATTTGCTAAGGAGATCATCTACATAGTCATATATGGTTTTATGGATTAGATCATGAAAGATGTAGGTCATCACACATTGGTAGGTTACTCCATCATTATTTATACCAAATGGCATGACCTTGTAGAAAAAGGTTCCCTATGGGGTGATGAAATGATTTTTATGCTCATCCTTGGGGAAATAAAGATTTTATTATATCCTAAGAAATTGTTCATGAGAGATAACATATCATGGCCAGCTGTAATATCAATAAGTTGGTCAATGCTAGGCAAAGGGAAGTCATCCTTTGGGAAAACAAGGTTAAGGTCACAAAATTCAATACAAAGGCAAAGTCCCCCTATGGATTTAGTAATTGTAATGATGTTAAAAACCCATTAAGGATAATTGATGGGTTAGATAAAATTGATAGATAAGAGACACTGAAGCTCTTCGACTAGAAGGGAGATGCAAAGGTGTATCCTATGAAGCTTTTATTGAATAGGCTTAGCATCAATATGAGTGACAATGTTGTGGAGGAATATATAAGGGTTGATTCTAGGCATATCCTAATAGGAACAAGCAAATTCTATTCTCCAACCATGAAATAAAAAAGGGTACTCTTGTTGCTCTATAGAATCTAAGGATTGACCACTATTGATAATGTGAGGGTTATCCTGAGTACCCAAGTTGACATCAATAGTGGATTCATTCAACATGGTTTGGTTCTTACGGATAAGGTATTTGTGGATAGAATAATTTCCTACACTGAGGTAGGTGAGAATAGAATCATCATCGTGATGTTGGATGGTAGGAGAATCATTTTCTACCATTTCAGGATGGATGAGAGGAAGGGTTGTAGTTTGACCATCCTTTTGATTAGTCAATGGACTTAAACTAATAATATTGATAAAAAAGGTTATAATTAATGATGTTAAAATCCTTAGACTTCAATAGAGATTGGGTTGGTGAGGATGGGGTGTTTTCCTCAATGGTGGTGATGGGTTTTGGTGAATCAGTTGGTTCTTATGGTGGTACAAACCTAAGGCCAAATAGCTCACAAGGTTTCTAAGTTCTGATGAAAGGTAATTTGTGAGTTCCATACTCATAATGGCCTAGGACAAATCCATTTCAAGCACACCTATGAACGTATAGTTTATAAAATATTGATTTATCTAGATAGGAGAAGTTAGAGGTGAATGGTTGGGTTATAGAGGTATCAGTGGAAGTAAGAAGTGGATGATCAAGTCCCCCATATATTAAGTTGGTTTTATGGTTGAGAGGCCTAAAATGGATTAGGGTTTTGATGTTAGGGTTATAACTAATATCATGGGTGAGGCTCTCATACCCTTGAGGAGTAGATAAAGAATCCAAATATAGAAGATGATACTCCCCAAGTGAATGACATTAGAATGTGGGTTCTAAGGGGTCTTTTATAGGGATCTAAGAAGAAGGGATATATGATTTAGTTAAACTTTTATCAATGGTAGGGGTGGAAGTGTTGTTGGTTTTGGTTGGTGAGGTGGTGTTATTATTGGTTGGTATTGAGGTGGATGAATAAGGAATAAGAACATCATTAGGTTGATATGTCATGTTTCATGATGTAAAATGACTAGGGTCAGCTCTTATGGTGACAATTTGACCTTCATGCTAAAATTTGACACATAAATGTAAGATAGAAGGGACAAAAATCATGGCCTAGATCTAAGGGCATCCAAGTAAGACATTGTATTAAAACTTGTCCTCTATAATGTAAAAGAGATGTGGAATTATGTAAGGTCCCAAGTGGATATAGAGGATGATTGTCCCCAATGTAGTGGCCATAGTGTCATTAAAAGAGTGGAGGACCACTATAATTTTTGACATGATATTATTATTTAGTTGAAGTTGGTCATAATCATGTGAGGAGATAATGTTAATACTAGATCTTCCATCAATCATCACCCTTTTTATATAGGTTTGATTGATGTATATAGTGATGAAGAGGGGAGGATCAGGATCTTCAAAATGGATAGAATGTATTTTCAAATATTGAAAGGTGATGAAGGTATAAAGTTGAAGGGATCTAAAAAAGGATGCAAGAAGTTAAGGATATTATGGTTGAACCTATATTGATTATAGGGCCTCTATCAATTCTTGTCAATGATGGGGTGAGGTTTTGATTAATTCATAAAGGCTCATTTTCACCAGTGTCTAGTGAACTTATTTTAACACTACTCATTGGATGGATTCATAAAGGTTAGAAGGAGAGGTACCCAAAATGGATATTTTGGGTTTTGGAGAAGGTGAAGGTAAAGGTGGGGGTTATTGGTTTTGGTTGGAAGGTTTAGGGGTGGAAGGGTATGTCTATGGTATAGACAATTTTTCTTTTCCCTTATCCTTTTATTGGGTTAGATATTAGGTAGCCATATGGATAGTGTGGATTAAGGGAGATGTTAGGCTATATGGTTGATTAGATTCCTCCTCACTTTAAAATTAGAGTGGAGGAGTAGGTAAATGTTGGATGAGTTGAGTTGATGGCTGGGTAAGTAATGGGCTCAAGGGAGGTTCATCTGATAATAAGTCATCCTCATCCCATAAGCTATGCACAAGTGTGTGGAGAGATTTTTAGTTTTATATGTCATGTCCAAGAGTCCTATGGTATGAGCAAATAAAATTTTCATTGAACCATGATGGTTTAGGATGTGAAGGATTAAAAGGTTTGATGGGTGGTAGGGTTAAATAAGAGGTTTGAAGCAAACTTTGTAGAATGTTCAAATAAGATTTGATCAAAGGTGTTGTGGGTGTTGGTTTTTTGGTTTTAGGAGTGGGATCCTTCTTATAATTAGGCTTCACCATGGAAATTATAGGTGGTGGAAAGGTTTTGGTAGGTGGTTTTATTTGGGTTTGTTTTATTATGGTTGGTTTTGAGGTGAAAGATTTGGAGGTGGAGGGTGAAGGTTTGGTGATAGGTGAGAAGTTGAAGGTAGATATGTTAGTTAAGAATGATGGGGAGCTTGATGATTTGGTAGAGCTAGGTGTTGGTAAAGTAAAAGGACAAGGTTTACTAGATGAGGAATTGGTAATTGTAGGAGGGTTCACCTTCTTAGTAGAAGGATGAGCTCATGGAATGGTAGAAGGATGGGTTCCTAAGATAGAAGGTAAGTGGGAAGGATGTAGTATAGCTCTAGTTCAAGGTGGTAGTTTAGTTCACTCCATATTTTTAATTGTTTTGGTTGGGGTTTTCCTTGGTGGACTAGAAGGGGTTAAGTACAACTTCAAAGATTAGTAAATAAGGCTAGGTGTATGAAGTATTCCTAGATTCTTGATGGGTTTGGTTAGGGAGGCATAAGGTGATTTGGCAATGTTAGATGGAGGTGGGTTGGATGGTTATCCTATGATTTTGGATATATAAGTGTTTGAATATGGGGTTGAGGTTTTGATAGGTTTGATGGTGGATGCAAGTGAGGTTGAAGGTTTAAGATTTTTTTGGTAAGGGAACCCAAGATGATGCCAAAATGTGGATCTATCTAGGTTGGGTTGAGAAGTGAACTCTAGATTTTGGATTAGTTTATAAAAAGTCTTATAAATGGGTTTGATCCCTTAGTTATTGGTTTTAAAGTTAATCTCATAGGTTGGGGTGAGGGGATAGTGTATTCACATTTGTTGTTAATGGAGGGTTTCAAGGTTTGGGAGGATGTTTCCTTGATGGAAGGTGTAGGTAAGGTGATCTCTTCTTTTGGGATGGTTCCCAAAGAGAGAATGGGTGGTTTTAGAATAGGGGAGGAAGGTGTAATATACTCAAGTGAAGGGATGGAGATGGTTGTTTCCTTTATTTGGGTGTTTAAAGGTATGGAAGTTAATTCAACCACTTCAATAGATGGAGTGGGTGAAGAGCTTATTGTAGCAATGGGTGCCTCCTTCGGTATTTCTATCAAATGAGATATGGATAAGTTTATGGTCTCCTCAAGTAAGGAAAGAGGGGTGGTTGCTTCTTATACTTGGGTGTCCAAAGGAATAGAGGGTGAGTATATCACTTCAATGAGTTGAATAGATGAATGGTAGATGTGGTAATGGTCTCCTCAATGATAGGTTCACTAATAATGACACTAACCATATAGATCTCAAGAGCGTGAGATGATTCTGACTTATTATCATCATAGTTGGTGAAAAGGGGATGATTGGGAAAAGGTTTATGAAAGATGTCAAGGGGCTGATTTGGGGGTGAATTGGGATTAACAAATACAAGTTCTCCCTTATCAATAATGTTTTGTACAATAGTCTTAAAGGTATTACACCTACTAACATCATGTCAAATGATGTGGTGGAAATCACAAAGATCATTCTCATTATACCAACCAAGTGTAAGGTGAGACACATCAAATTATTGGGGAGGTTTTATTGGAGGAAGTTATATAATGTTTTCTTTGAGTAATTTATCAAAAACTAAAGCATAAAAATCCCCTATCAGAGTGTATTATTTTTGGGTAACTTGGTTTTGGTTTCAATTTTGTTGGTTAGAAGAATTAAAGGAATTGGTTGGGTTAGATTGGTTGACAGTTGGAGGTGGATCAATTTTAAGGACAACTGAGTTGGAAGATGCCTTTGGTTTAGGATTGGATGGTTGGATTGATTGGTAGTTTTGGTTGAGGAAGGGGCATTGGATTTAAATCTAGAATTTTTGTTTTGTAGTTTAAATTTTCCCTCATCAATGGCTTGGATTTCTAATTTATGTTCCATGGTGAAACCCTCATAAAAAGTTTAGAAAGTTTAAACTTAAAGAGTAGGTGAAATATGTTTGGCACAACCCCAAGATAAGATTTCAATTAGTTTGGGTTGGGGTTAGGAGAAATAAAGTTGGTTGATAAGACCTCTCCATTTAGTTATGAAATCAACAATTAATTCATCATCAAATTGCCTAATCGAGTAGAGGTTAGTAATAGAGACATTTTTAGATATATTGATTGAAAAATGATCTAAAAATACCTAAGCAAGTTGAGAAGATAAAAATATGGAATGATTAGTGAGAGAACTATACCAATCCAAGGCTAGTCTAGTTAAAGACATGGGGAAGGTATGAAGGAGAAGAGCATTTTCATATGCAATCAAATAGCAATGGAAAAATTATCGCAAGTGTTTTTTGGGGTCCTCCTTTATTTTGAAACTGGAAAACTTGGGTAGATACTATTGAGGAGGATAAGATCAGATAAGGATGGATGGATGGATAGGTTCATTGTAGATTTGATCATAAGTTAAAAGGTTATGATCCCTTGAGATAGATGATTCTAGTTTGGTCATTTTGTCCATTAACATTTTGACCTAATTCATTTAAGGTTGGGAAGCTCCATAATTAGATGGTAAGTTTGGTTGAGGTTGGGTGGTATAAATATATGGATAAGAGGTAGAGGGTTGAGAAGATACCACATATTGGTATTTGGTCATTGGAGGTTAGAATGGTGCCACATAAGGGTTGATGGGCATGAAAGGTTAGGTAGAAGGTGCTATGTATCCTTGTGGATTAGTAACATATTGGTAATATGTCATGGGTATTTGTTGTGGGATTTATATGGATTGATTTAGAGGTATTGATGGGTTGGTAGATGGTTGGGGTTGAGTGGCAAATATTGTGTTAATTGGTGGAAGAGTAGGAGGTATGGAAAGCACCAAATTTTGAAGTGGGGTAGACATTGGTGGAATGGTAGTAATAAGGGGGATGGTTTAAATAGGGGTAGAAGATACCCCCATGTTATAGGAGTTATCGGTAATAAGAGGGGAGGTTTCCCCTATGTTGGAGGTATTGTTTAGTGTAGGAGGTGTTTGGCTATTAGTTGGGATGTTGGATTGGGTTTGGGTGGTGGTAGTGGATGGGATATTGTTGCAAAAAGATATTTTGGTAATCATAGGTTGGGTAGAGGTGGCACCAACCATAATATGGGTAGGCATACTATAAGGTGGATCCGTAGGAAGAACTGAAGCAATAGGGGTGTAGTGAGCTAAAGTGTTGAGGTAATATTGGAGGGCTAAGGGGTTGTTATCAAGGAAGGTATTGAAATTTGCATCACCTTCAACAACTATCTGAGGCAAGCTAGGAGGGGGGAAAAGATGAGGAAAACTCTTAACATCTATATTATACTCCATGGAAGAAGAGTACGAATATGGTGGTTCTTAGTTGGTTTGATTCCTCAATTGTTGTCTAGTAAAGACCATGTGAGGAATAGAAAAGAAATGATGAAAGATCACAAATAAAACACAAATAAAACAAAAGGAAATGAATCTTAAGGCAATAAAAACACACACTAAAGTGCATTTAAAACTTAATATTATTTTTAGATCACTTTTGGCTTATGCCTTAAAAAGTGTGAAGAAGAAATTTGGTTTATAGATCAGTTACTAAAAAGGAAATTTAAGGTTGGTTTCAGGTTATGTTTAGGTGATAAAAAAGAATATGTATTGAACTTTAGCACATAGATTGATGTTGGTGCCTACCCCTCACTTCACACATTATAGAGATAAGGTTGTTAGGTGATTAGCGAAGTTATATTGAATTTCAAATTTTATACTCAACAAGAGAGCTAAGTTAGTTCTCCCCTTAGTAATGACCTCCAAGTAGGATTACTAGGAAAGGGTAAGGTTACCACTAGGTGATGAAATCCTAGTTAGGCCTTTCTCATGTTTGTTTTGATGTGTTGATTGACTATGTGGTTTGGTAAAGTGTGTGATAAAAAGAGTGAAACTATGATTAATCACTTTGCTTTTAAGCTAGTAAATGAACTAAAATAAGCAAGAAATCAATATATGCATGGTTTATTTTAAGCCCAAAATTAATTTTATATTTCATTATATGAGAAAATAATAAAGGAAGAAAGGGGAACCTAGATGATGCTACAGTTCCACCAAGAATGCCAAAATATTTCTCTTAATTTTTTCTCATTTATTAATTTTGGAAGAAGATAAGAAAGTAGTAATAAGGGTGTGGTAGAAATACCAAGTTTATTGATGCATGCATGATCCAAATGAATGTAGAGAGATCCTTTTTGTCTAGGAAGGATTACCTATAGATAAGAAAGCACTAACAAAAGGGGTTTTTAGAAAGATAGTTAGGTGGATTACCTAGTGTGAGCTAGATCCCTAAAGCATGAGATTGTTAGGAGGATATCAATCTACTCTTTGATAATGATTAAGTTGGAAATGATAAAAGAAAGATACACTAGATAATATAAAGTAACGGAAATTAAATACAAGAAGTAGATGGATGCTTGATAGAAAAAATGATTAAATATAACAAAAAGTGGGTCAATATTAGTGCTAAGATAGATCAAGTCAAGTTTAGGAAATTAGGCAAGGGTCTATGAACATGTAAGAACACAAAAGTCAATTTTTGTTATGGGTAATGGGTTATAAATAATTTTCTATTATTTCATGCCATAATGACTATCAATGGTTGGGCTAACTGGTGGTGGTTAAGTTGACTATCGATGGGTCGGTAACCATCGATGGTTGGGGGTGACTGTCAGTGGTTATGCTAACCATTGGTGGTTGCCTATGGATTTATAAAGGTGTTTAGCAAGAGTTATAAAATGGTTATTGGTCAAATAGAGGTTTGGTTATGGGTCTGGTTAGAGATAGGGGAGTCAAAAGATAAGTGTAGTAGGTCTGATTTAGGCCTATAAGTTAGAAACTAAATAGAATTGAAACATAAATTATACCTATAGTTTTCCAAATGGTTTATGGATGGAGAAATTTCAATAGAGTAACAATATTTTACCTCGATATCAATTTTGGTAGAGGTTCATATCTCTATTTTTATTTTTAAATTACTAGAAGAAGTCTAGGTGGTTGGAGAGCTTAAATACCTATATGTAAGAATGCTTGTGATCCTCCTCTCACCTCCTTTTATAAGCAAAGAGAAATAGAGGATAGAAAGTTCCCTAGTAGGTTGTCTTACTAATTTTGATGCTTAGGAGTTTGTTAGTACTACATAAGGTAAACATATTTAATTATTCCTTGTTAGCTTATACACAACTAGTGATGTGTTATAAGGTTAAAAACTTGATTGTCAATGGTTAGGCTAACCATCGATGGTTAAGTTGATTGTCGGTGGTTGAGTGTCTAGAGGCAAAGGGTCAAGGTGGGTTTAAATAGGTTGGGTAATGGTTAGGTTAGTAATTTAGTGAGTTTAGTTATCTTAGTATCTAACTAAAACCAAGGTCTGATAGGTTGGCCAGTGGATCAAGAAGGGTTAGGTGGTCTGTAATGTATCTTGAGTCATTTCAACATCTAGTATGGTTTTCTAGTGTCCACTTATAACTGATTAAAAATAAAATACTTTTAACAATAAAGTAATATTTAATTACTTTCTAAATTAACTCAAAGACTAAATTGAAGACACAAAAAACTTATAGACTTAAAATAATAGCTTGTTTGAATTTTTCAAAAAACTTTGGACATTTGACTCATTATTTTTATTTTATTTTTAATTTTTTTATAATATTACTTAATATAAAATGTTAAAATCCTAACTATAAAGACTAGACTTAAAATATTTTTTAAATTTTGAAGACCCTCACATAAGATAATGATTAATACTCATAAATAATTCACAAAATTAAAAGACTTGCATAGACCCATTAAACTTAGATGAAACTCATTAAAACATAACATAAACTAAAACTTATTTTGGAATTTTGAATAACCTCCACGTGATTTATGGTGTGACACTTGCCTAGAAAATATTGAAGATTTGAATGAAGATGGATAGAATTAGCCCCACAACATGATTTGGTAGTTGAATCTAAACTTGAAGTAGAAGAATAAGATAATCTTACATTGATAAATTGATAGGCATGAACATGACTAGGATGGTACATAGGTGACCAACTATGAGTGGGAAAATTATTTGTATGTTCAATGAATAATTAAGGCTCTAGTATTCATAGCTATAAAATGTGTTTATGGTCAACCAAAAAAATTTAGAGATCCAAATGACAAAATTTTACATCTCATATATGTTCATTATATGTTTACAAAAAATTAACCGTGCCTAAAATTTGAATACTTCTTACCAATGAATGATGCATTGAATATGTTACATGAGTAGGTTGTAGTCCAAAAATTGATGGTGCAATTTGCAATGAAAAGGTTTTCTTACCAATTAATACTTATCTAGATGCAATTAAATACTCCTTTGATGTGAAAATGTCAGGTTGTAATGAATAACTCTACATAGAAATTAATAAAACAAGTTAAGTGGCTTGTTTGAATTGGAAAACACATACTACAAAGTGAACCTAATCACTTGTTGAATATTCAATCCTAATGACACCCACATGAAAGTATTATACTATAAATTAGTAATTCTAAAATCTCATAACTTAGGAAACACAAGATATGTTTTTTCCCTTACATTAAAATCACTTTCCCATTTGAATGCCCTTACTTTGATACCAAATATTGAAATTAGTTCAGATCTGTATAGAAAAAAGAGTTGAACATAGAGACACAATTTCAAACGAATAATATAATTACACTATATATTTTTTATTATGTATAAAAACCATATGGGAGTACAAAATATATAGGAATATCATTCCTATATTTGGGGAGATCAAATCTCCTTCGAAATCTCTCACCTAAACCAACTCCCAAAAACCCAACTAAATATGAATATATTATTATTAACAATATATTATATTAACTAATAAATATAACCAAAAGATATTAATTTATTATTTTTTACTAAAAATAATTATGTTATACATTAATAATGTTTACACAATACCTCAACAATGAAGGTCTAATTGAATTAGGTCTCATTAAGGCCTAAAAGAGGTTTTGGAATTTTATGTTGTGTTTGGCCTATTATAATGACTAATTCATGTATGAAACATGTTATAAGACCTATTTTAAGGGTAATCCAAGTGTTCAAGTGTGTATGTATGACCAAGAGGTGTGTGATCTAAAGGATTATATAAGAACAAGGCCTAATAGGCCTAATTGATGAGTTAGAGAATTAGAGAGTGTAAGCAAAGGAAACAACACATTAAAGAGCTAAAGGAGGTCTTTTATACCACCATAGGGTTGTAGAGAAATTATAATTAAGATATAACATTGGTATTTCATATGAATATCTAGGTCATATGACCTAATCTATCTTGAAGAGACTTAGATGAGTGAAGAAGCCTAGAAGGTAGTTTGAAAGGGATAAAAGAATGAGAAGATCTAAAGAAGGAGATCAGCATCTATTATATAATAAATAAATGGTTTTAAAGGTGATCAAAGGTTTGATGTGGGTGAGTTGGTGTTGAGTCATCTAGGGAATTGGTGGTTACTTGAAAGTGGGTGCTTGTTAAAGTTTAGTCAAGTTGGTGTTTGGAAAGTTGGGGTTGGTACTCCATGTGGATTTGATGCTTTACTAAATTAGGTGGATGAGCTTATTTTGATTCATTTAGGGTTTTGGTGACTCCTTGTAATTTTTTTATGCTAAATTCTAGTTATGTTGGTGCTTAGCTAGTTGGGCTTAGTACTCCATATGGAGTTGGTGCTTCATTAAACTTGATATTTTTTATATAGGACGATCGTCCATTTTCATAGATTAATGGGTTTTCTTCCCCTTGAGTGCTTCCCACTCAAATCAATTTTATATGTTTTATGCTCTTATCTCTTACTCATATGATTGGTTTTTGATGTTTTTCTAGTTCATTATATTATTTGAATGATTCATGAATGTTAAGTGGAATTGAATGAAAGTTTTTTGTTAAAGACTAACTCACCTCTAAACCCCTCTGAGTCATTGTGATTCCAATAGTGAGAATACCATTATGGGAAGAGATCTAAATTTCACCACCAAAAGAGAAGAGGTGTGGGGTTCCATAAGTAGATTAGATCCATTAGCTAATTTTTTCTTACAAAAATTTGAGGATATAATTTTGGTGGACTTAGGACCTATTATGTTTGTTATTACTTGTTAAAATATGAGAATTTGGATGGATAGTGTGGCTCAAAGGTAGGATATATTTCTTATTTAACACTCCCTTCTTTTTGGAGTGGACCTTATAAGATTATGGGTATCTATTGGAGGTGATTTTGACCATCTTCCCATTATGTTGTAGATTGAAAAGGGAGGAAAAAGGCCTCTGATTACTTTTAAATTAAACCCATCTTGTTTGAAATAACAATATTTCATCAATTTGGTCTAGGACGAGTTGGTTTTATTTTATGAGTGCTTCTTGGAATCATCTAGTCTTTAATTTGCATCTAATCTTAAGAGGGTGAAAAAGGTAGTTGTTTCAAAGCCTAACAATAAATGTCATGAGACTAAAAGGGATATTATATCTCTATAAAAATATATTATATATTTTAATTTAAGAAAACATTGATTATGATTTTTATGAAGATCAAAAAAAAATCTCTAAGCTATGGAATTAAAGATGCACAAAAAATTGGTAGATCTAAAAACATTGATAGCTAAATAGTTGGGATTTATGGTTGAAAAATAGAGATGAAAACATAAATGTTTTTCATCACTTTAATAAATCTAAAAAATCAAAAATACCATTTGGGAAATGCATAATTCTAAAATTTTCATGGTGTGGACTTTCTAAGAGATAGTTGATTTGGGGGTTTCACATTTTCAAGCTCTCTATAAGGAACTAAATCTCATGAAAATTACTAAAATAATTAAAATAACTTATTTTTTTCTTATGTTTGTCAATGAAGTTGATAATGAGAGGTTAGAGGTGGTTGTCACCAAGGAAGAGTTGTTATTTATTCTAAATTCTTTTCAAGAGGATAGGAGTCTGGGTCTCGATGGCTAGTCGATTGAATTCTTTCATGGATTTTTTTAATTTATTTAGGGAGGTCATCCTTGGTGTTATTAAGTATTATAGGTGTGTGGGGAAGATTATTGGGTTCTTAAATTCTACATTCATTTCACTCATACCTAAAAAAGACACTCTAACTTCCTTTGATGACTTTTGATCAATATCCTTATGAAACGACATTTATAAAGTCATTACAAAACCTATTTCCATGTGGCTCAAAAAAATTATCTCCCTCTCCATTTATTAAGAAAATTTTGGTTTTTTACATGGTAATTAAATTTATGATGCTATAGGAGCTGCCCAAGAGGGCCTACATTCTATCAAGTTGAAGAAGGTGTTGACAGTGGTTATAAAGTTGGATCTATCCAAGGATTTTGATAAAGCAAATGAGATTTATTTGAGATTAATACTAATTCACATTAGTTTTCACATTAAAAATTCAATTGTATTATGGGTTATATATCTATTATCTCTTTTCCCTTACTTATAAATGGTTCTTCCTCTTCTTTTTTCATCCCCTCTTGAGGTATTAGACAAGGTTGTCCCCTCTCCCCTCTAATCTTTCTCCTTGTTACTAAAGGAATGAGGTAGATCATTCTCAAAGCCAAAATAATAGGCTCTCTTTAATGGGTAAATGATATTAAGACCAGTCACCTAAACCACCTATTATTTATGGATGATATCTTGTTGTTCTAAAATTGCTTATGGAAGGGTATTTCATTGATCAAGGATTCCCTACATCTTTTTTGTGTGACCATAGAGATGGAAATTAATGAACAAAAGTCCAACATATACTTCAATGGTTTGGAGGTTAAACAAATCATATGGATTCTATAAATTTTTACCTATAAAATTATTGATCCTTTGGGTGGTATCAAGTATTTGGGGTTCCTACTGAAACCTAATGACTATAAGAAGCAAGATTGACACTAGCTGATTGAAAAGGTGGAAAAGAGAATATATTGTTGTGAAATAATTAAATCTCTATTGGTGGTAGATTAAATCTCATTAAATCAATTTTGTAATCCATACATGTCTATTGGTTTAATATATCCCACATCCCAAAAGGAGTTCTTGATAATAATCATACATAGAGCTTCAAATTTATTTATATAGGTAAAAATGTAAAGGATGACATAACCCTTGAAAAATGTCAATCCCTTGTAAATCCTAAAGATTTTGTGGGTTGGGGTTTAAAATATATTCACAAATTTTTTAAGACGTTAGTATTAAAAAGGTCTTTAGAGGATTATCACTATGGAGGTTATATGGAACCAAATCATCACTCAAAAATGCATTGAACCTCTTTCTATGGAAGAGTGGATTCATAGCCCAAATAAAATTTGTTAAAATGATTCTATTATGTGGAAGGATATTTTCCACTCCTTTCCACTCATTATCATCTATCTTATTTGGAATTTTGGATCTAGCACTAAGATCAAAGTGGGGACTGATAATTGGGTAGGATATGATGTTGGTTATAAACTACTAACTGCATTGATTACTACCTTGGAGATGTTGGGCATCTCTTATTTACATTAGGTGGTTAATCATCATCTCACAAAAACTTGGTGAGATGGATGGAAAAATTCACTTTCTTTGGATTTGGAAGGGGAGGCAGGTTTAATATGGGACATATGTTCAAAGATTAAAATTGAGTCATATCAAAATAACTCCTAAGGATGATGAGCTTGTTTGGTCCTTGAATCTTAGGATAAGTATTTATATTATTTATTTAGGTTACCAATACAAATTCCAAATTGATTCCATTATTGGGATAAAATAGTGGTAGATAAAACTATGGAAGATAAAATCACTTCACAAAACCAAAATATTTATGTGGCTTGCCTTAAACTATAAGGCTCTTACATGGGAGGTGTTTCAAAAAAGGAACTAGCATGCTCCTGAGAGATGTAATATCTATTTTAAATCCTTGGATACTATTGATCATTTTATTATCACTTGTCCTTATGTTGTAAAAATTTTGGATGAACTAAAAATAACTATTGGGGTGCTTAACTATTGGGATGGCCAAAATGTAGCTAATTATCTCAAATTTTGGTTTGAGTGACTTGAGCTCAAATTCTAAAAGGCCTTACCACTAATTTTTTCTTTAGGAATATGGTTGGAAAGAAATGATTCCATTTTCCAAGGTAAAACCATTCCTATATTTCAATGTCCATCTCAAATTCAGCTCATTTTTGGGCACTTCAAAAGCTCTTTGTAACCTCCAAACAAAGATTAATTATTCACCATCCCATTGATCACTTCAGTGCTTGGAGATAATTTTATGGTGCATATCAATGAAATCCTATATTTTATGGTTCTATTGGAATCCTTTATATAAATCCCAAGCACTTTTTTTTATTTCAAGGCTAGTCTGGGACATGGCAAAAATATTTTTCCTAAACTTATGGTAGTTAAGCTACTACTCAGACTTGTTATTGAGAGATAAGTTTAAAGTCTAAATATATTTAGGGACTCACTAGTTATAATAAAATGGTTAAATGGTGTCATAAAAATGGAAATCCTAATTCTAATCCCCATTTTTTCCATCACTCACAACATAGTGCACTCCTTAGATGTCATCTCTTTTTGGCATGTATATAGAGAGTTGTACACTACTGTTGACTCCCTCTCCAAGATGGAACTATAATTAGATCTTGAAATGTGGGTCATAAATAAATTCCATGAAAATTATACACCTATCATACATCACATATTTTTTTTGGAAGACTAATCCCAATTATTTCTGTTCACACTATTTTTCTAGATTTTCATGTTCTAGCATTGCGCTTGGCTTTGCATTTGTACATGCCATGCATTCTTGACATGTTCCACTTCAACCAAGATTTTTTTATTATTAAACATTTTAAAATATTTCACCCATTAACTTATTGTTGGCTTTTTGGTCATTGGGGGAAGTTTAGTTTTGGACATGCTTAGTTGTTGAGAGCAAATGCTACATGTGATGAGTTGGGCACATTTTTGTGCATGGTACTTGTTGACCAATTTGACCCCCAATTAAAATTGATTCAAACCCCTAAAAATCAAATTTTTGTCATATATCCTTATTTGTGTGTGTTTTACACCATTGTCTTAGTCATGTCATGTCATGTCATGTCACTCAATAGGTATAAACCTTGTAATATTTGCCTAGTCTTCCTAAAGTCAATTTATGTCATCTTTTTGACTCATTTATTGAAATTTTATAAAATTTTAAAGGTTTAAAATGTTCTAAAGCCTATTATAACATTTCATGTGTCATAAAGTATCATATAATTATAGACACCTAAAACTAGCCACCAATGGCTTTAGATTGATTCTTACCAACCATTGCAAATTAAGCCTAAGAATCATTGAATGTCCCAAATTTACTTTTACATCATTCATAAAATCTTATAATATCATTAAGACATCCCTAATTGTGGTATCCTATTGTAATCATTGAAAACCTCTCATAGATTCATCTCTAATCATTATGTGGCATCATAACATGCCAATTTGGCTTATAGACCTATTAAATGGGGTAAGTGCACACATGAAATTAAATAAAATATTGAAATTTCTAAAATTCCTAATCATAATTAATTAAAATTCTAAACCTATTTAAATTATCCATGTGTAATTAATGATATTATATAAAAGGAAATTCAAATTCAAGAATACCCTAGGTTTTCTTTATTACATTTTTGTGAGTTGTCAGGCCTTTACAAATATCTAAAAATATATCACCCGTGCCTATTCATTGAAAATCATGATATTTTGACACATTTTAACTCTAATGGGTTTAAATAGCTCACTTAGGTTAGGTTTAAACTCATTCCATGTTTAAACTACACCTTAACTCACCTTGAGTTGGGGTTCTTTCTTTAGCCTATAAATACAAACATTTTCCTCTTCATTTGGAGAGATTGGATAGAGTAAAGTTATCATGTAGGTTTTATAAAAATATTTAAAGAAATATTGTTATAATTTCAAAATAATAAGCCAAACCATTAATCAATCATAAGCCATAAGCCACAATGGTGCCAAAGAGAGAAGGAGATAGCCAAACTCCATTAACAAAGATTATTTGAGAATAAAATGAGCAAGCCATGAATAAATCACTTAGATGTCTCAAGGAAGGAAAGATATTTATCATTATTTTCATTTTAGTTGTGATTTCATATGTATTTTTTTTATTGTGCTCCCATTAAGATCTAGTCTTAGAGATCTTAGCATGTTAGTGTGTTGGTTTCATTTTGTTTTGTGAAACTAACAATTGTTTTAAACTCCTCTCTATTGTCAAGTTCTTATGATCACAAATGACATGCCTAGTGGGACCTAAATTTATCCCACATAGCAAGGAGACCAAGATGCAACTCATAAATCTTCAAATGAATGCTTGAATTTCTTCAAAATTAAAGTTTTAGCTTTGTTTTTATCATATTTTTTATTTGTATGATAAGTTGAATATACACAGAGACCAACATCGATAAAACATAACCAACATGAGATCTACCTAACCATCATTGGTTATACCTAATTTATCTCAGTTCTTAGTAACTATCATCATTCAGGGTGTAGGGTAATACAAGATTTATAAAAGTTGCATTTTGAATCTTTTTAGCATTTTTACTAGTTATTTCTTGGTTTCATTGACCTTTATACTTTATGTTTAATCATTATGTTATAGGTTTTGAGGGTTTTCTATCTAACTTTGATCTAACTAATGTTTTTGGAGTCATGTTTGTTTTGCCTTTAAGTTCATAGGAAATTAATATCAGACTCTATTGATTGGTATCAGTTATTACCAATTGACATTGGTTTCTTGGTAACCGACCTTGGTCATAGGTGACCAATATCAGTCTTTATGTTTTTAAAATAGGAAACCCAAGAGATATGTTTTGAAATAGTGTTTTATCATCATTTAAAGTGATTAAAAGTAGGAAGAAATTCTCTAACCCTTATAGGTCCAAGGTGGGAATAGAACATGAATTTACAAGCTTAGACTCATGAAAATTTTATTTTGGGTGTTTAAAATGAATCTAGATAAGTATTGAAAATTTCATTTTGGGTGTTTAAATAAATTTATCTAAATTTTGAACACTTCATTTCGGTGTTAAAAATAATTACTGTCTTAGACACTTGATTTTAGTGCTTAAAAGGAACCTAGAATTACTAAGTATTGAACACTTCATTTTGGTGCCTAAAAAATGGTTAAATATTGAATATTTTAGTTTAGTCCTTAAAATAAACATTGGTGTTTTTTATTAAGTTGATATGTGAACATTATTTCAATATTTTTGCAAAAATAAGCCAAGGGGCCAAAAAACTTAATCAAACATCTCAATTTGGTGCCTAAAACAAACATTCACTTTGATTTCAATTTATTGAAAGTGTTTCTTACTTGTGTGTTTTTTGTGCAAAATGAAGAGTGCTTATATGGTCTCCCCCCATCCCCTATAGGGAACTCAGGTGACCAAAAGCACCTTTTTACTTGAAATTTGTGCCTAGTCCAAGGTGTGGAAAGAATGTTGTATAGGCTTTCCCCAAAATCCATATGGTTTGGGTGATATAAAATGTCTATGCTCTCCCCAAAACTCGTATGGTTTGGGTGATCTAAAAACAAACTCTAAAGACTTTCCAATTAGTCATTTATTTTCATGTAATTTGGCTTGTGAAGGGGAGTTCATATCTTCTTCATGAGTTATTTAGGGAATCATTGACCCAATGTTTCATCTCTTATAATGTTTCAACCCTACTCTATGGCATGTTATATAAATCAAGGCATGCATACTATGAGAGCTAGGGGGTTGAGCAACTAACCTCTCCTTTTGTATTGAAGACTTGAGTCAAATCTAGTTAACCAGGGGATTTCACTAAGTAGTGCATGGATGAAATATTTATGCAAAGGAATAGACCCTTACATAATAAGTTAACTAGTATGAACTTAATTAACATGATGTATCTCTAGTGTTAATAACATGTGGGACCAATCTAGATGTTATTTGACCAACCTTATCATTTTAGGGTTTAAGATGAATTAATTAGTTTTTTTTAGTATTTTTCCTTTATTGATTGGTATTTTTGAGTCTAAAATGTTATTTTTTTTGTGACACATATAAATTATTTATTTATCCAAATTAATCCATTATTTAAGGAGGCATTATGCCATATGTTTAACAACATGATTTTTCCCTTAGATTATTTGTGTCAAAAATGTTGTGTGTGTCATTTGATTGAAATGGGTAATGTTACGCTACCTAAATTAAGTCAAGTTTTAAGCCTTAGATTATTTGAAATTAATCATTATTTATATCTTTAGAGATAAAAAATATTATTATACTACTCAAATTATTTCATAGACTCATCTTTTCTTGTGTCCAAGTTTCATATTTGAATGATGTATGCCTTTGTGGTCTTTATCTAGTGTTGTTATGCCATTCAATTTTGTCTAGATTGTATGATCAAAAACCCACATTTTCCTAAGTTGAGTTTTTAATTAACTTTGAAAAGCTAAGATTCAAACACTGATTTATTTTCATTTAGGGATTATCTAATTGAGTCTTAAATACCGATATTTCCTTTTTGGGTTTTGTAATTTAGGTTAATTCTTTACCAAATTATAAAAATATTTGTTTGTAACTTTATTTAGGAGAAAAAATTTTATCCTTAAGTGCCTTTTATTTCATGCCTCATATAAATTTATTTGAGTTCATGTCTGAAATGAAGTACCTAGTCTATGGCAAAGTGTTCCAAGTTTTTTTTAATATTAAATATTCCTTTTTTTCAACTCTAAATTTTGATGTCACATTTGACCAAGAGTTATAACACATTTGAGCCTAGCTTTTGACATTGCATTTGGCCAAAAGACCTATCAATTTTTCCTTCCCTAGTTTAGGCCTATTGGGAACACTTTGTCCTTAGAGTTTGGCATTTTGTTTTTTGTTCATCCTCTTGACCTTGTTTATGTGAGACATTTAGCATTAGGCATTTGAAATTATACTATTTTATACCAAGTTTTGTCATAAACTATTTTGAACCTTTTGTCCTTTTAGACATATTTTTTATAGTTTTTTAGAACTCTAGTTACTTTTTGTTGTGAAATATTCACCATTTATTTAACCATGCCTCACTATACACATAGTGGATTCATGTATAATCTAGGATATGGAAATATTGTTTCATAAGAAGACTTTGTGAAATACCCCTATGAAGATGATGTAGTTTATGAGATGGGTCTTTATCCACCTTATAACACTCAATTAGGAGAACAAAGTCAAGATCCTTATCCCATTTTTTTTTCAACATGCCTTCATACTCAGATTAGGACCAAGAATAGATGGTGTAATTCCTCATTAATGTACCTTTAGTTGTAAAACAAGTCCAATATCAACCTTACTATATTATAATGCCATCGACTTATGATCCTTATTTGTTTGATTGTCACTTGCTTGTGAACAAGGATGAATTCTTAATTATAGATACAGAGGTAAGGACTAAGTTTTAAGCAGACTTTTCCCATGAAAACCTGCCAAGTCTAGTAAGAAGGCCTTATAACATACCTTACAATCAAAATATTAAACAAGCCTCTTCTAAAAACCCTCATGCCATAATGTCGATATCGTATTAGGACCCTCATATGCTTGTCATAGGAAAATGCCTCATGGAGGACCACTTCATACAAATGCAAACAACATACCAAACATACCTAATCTTAGTGCATAACTTTAATAATGTGACCATGTCAAGTTACCCTCCTATTGAGCTAACTCCTTAAATAGGAATTTTAATCAAGTTGACAGGCCAATACAATCAAGTTATAGACCCATTTGTGTAAGAATTTTGTAGAAAACATGTTTAATACCCAAATATCAAAGAAGTATCTTCTACCTCTATGCATAATAGTGAACCAAACCTAGTGGACAATGTGCAAGCAATGTTCAATTCAAACCAAAGTGGTGTTAACACAAAAATAACTAATCAACAAAAAATGTGTCTTTAGTCAACACAATGAGTGGATTACAAATAAAAGGGGTAGGAATTTCTACCTCCCAACCTCAACTAGATACCTCTAATCCTCAACCAACTGCTTCTTTGAGCACCCAACTACAAGGATTAGGTAGTCAAACAATGACTAGTACCATACCTCAACAAAATTTGATGAATGTTACTCCATCATAATAGGTGATGAATAACATTCCACAACAATAGGCACCATCTAACATACCCATGTAGAAGAGGAAAAACATTCTACCACCTCAATAAGGGGCAAGTAATGTTCCACCTTGCTAGACAATGATGAACATACCTCTTTAATTTCATACCAACATACCAATACAAAACCAAATAATTCCTAATCAATAGCATACAAGTATTGGTCAGTGAAAAATATTGAATCTCCAATATGCATCTACTTCCCAAAAGGGATTCATGCAACCAAGAGGTTCTAATGTTCTAAAAGTACTAATTAGGCAACAATTACCTTTCATGACAAACATGTGACAATTTCATTGATATTGCCTTGGTTCATAAATTCTCCTCAATCAGTAAGGTTTGAATAGTTAGCAACATGTCCCTATTCAATCTTATTAGGCACAATATATCCATACCCCTCCATCTCAATTTAAATTTCCCCAAAAATAAGCCTATATACCCAATCCCAACTAGAATATCACACAAAAGTGCATGAAATTTCAAAAATCACACCGTAATCCATGTATGGATATTATTGGCCCATTCTTGAACCACACCAACATTCTATATAAAACCTAACCTCTACTCAAAGCCAATGTTCCCACTAGTTCCTCACAAAAGAACTATAAAAAATGAAGGATGCAATTACCCTTATCCAAGTAGGGAAATAGACCAAATTTTTTAATTTAGATGACATGTTTTCCTACCCCTTCAACATGGAATACTTGCAGATACCATTTCCTTCAGGGTACAAACCACCAAAGTTTGATAAATACAAGTGGAAAGGTGACCCCAAGGCCCATTTAACATAATTCTTTGTTACATGTGAATCAGTTTCCTATAGTGACATATACATTTTACCATTATTTCAAAGTATCCTATCAAGATAAGCATTGGAATGGTTCCTAAAATTACCCAAGAATTTAGTATATGATTTCGATGATTTTTCAGACAAGTTTGTGAAGCACTTCTCCTAGAATATTGAACATGAGATTTCATTGGTATATTTGATGCAAGAAAAATATAAGGTAGGTGATATTTTCACAAATTATCTATAGTGATGGATATCCCTTACTATATGATATACCCATTGTCTTTCAGATAAGCAACTAGTTACTATGTTTACCAAAAATCTACATAGTGAGATATCATACTATTTAGAGTTGTAGTGTGTGCACACTTTTAAATAAAACATTGACAAAGGTTTATTGATTGAAAGATACCTAATTAATAAATGGATAATTAAACTTACCTCATCAAATTATATCTGGAACCAAAATCAAAATAATGGCCAAAATTAAAACCAAGTCCAAGCATAAGAATCACAATAAACCTAGTCCAGTAATTATGACAAACCCAAGAATTTCAATTACAACAAGAATATTATGGGAAATAGAGTAATCAAGTTTTGATATGTCCAAATGATGCAAACACCATATTCTCATTCTATGTCATATATCCAAATTACTCCTCACCAACAACCCATTCAACAAATGTAGCAAGCATAATAGCCTAGACCAACACAACAAATGCATCAACCTATGCCTTTAGAAAACCCTCCTCTAATGAGAATTGTGCCTACTCATTTTTTCTCTAGTGACCTTGGATAACACATTGAATCTATGTTTCATAATCTCACCGTAGCTAATCTAACTAACTAACCTATTTCAAAACACTATCCTAGGGCATTGACTCTCCAGACTGGTATAGGCAAAATGAATTCTATACGTATCATCAGGTTAATGGCCATAATTTAAATAATTGTGTGAAAATTAGACACTTGATAGATAATATGTTGGAAAATGGAGAGATATAATTGGATCATGGAGATTCTACATCCAATTCAAACCTTATCATTTATCAAAACCCTATTCCACAACATAACAACCAACAACAACACCAACAATGGCTACGACAATAACAACAATATCAATAACCAAGGTAGAACCAAAAAAATTAGTAGAAAAAATAATAATAATGTCAAATAAATGGATGAAATCAAGGCCAGGATGATGCCAACAACCAATAGACCTATCATGTAGTTGCACATGACTACAAAAAGGCTATAGGCCATATTGTAGGAGGTTGCATTAAAATCATCTCCATTAATCCAAGACCAAGTACCAATCAAATAAGACCATTTATAATCATTCATGACCAAGTAACCCATTTTGATGATACTTCCTTGACTTGGGACTGCATACACATGAACCAACAAGTAAGGATTATGACTTTTAGACCTTATATTGATAACTCATCGTTAGCCCATGACCATGCATAAGTGCATCGATAATCAAGACTTATCATATCTATTCCCCTTTCACCATCATTTATTAGTATTAATGGTCATGTATCTAATCTTGATTGTGCAATCACAACTCAATGATCAAATATTACCATACCAAGCCCATATCCATCTACCAATTCACCCATCTAACCAACCATTTTGGCTCAGAACAAGCCATTTACCATTGTGCAAGAAAGGATGTTTAATATTATGGAATAACTATAAAAGATACCCACACAAATATCCATTTTATACTTTTTGCATACATCCACAATCCACAAGAACATATTGACTAAGTTCCTTAGCCAATCTAAAGTTCCTAATGACATATCTCTAGATAGATTCTAAGCTTTGGTTGGATATCTAGCTCTAGGCCAATAATTAATCTTCAACCAAAGTGATATATCATTCGTTGGTCCACCGCATAAAAATACATTGTACATATAAGTTGTCATAATGCAACACAAAGTGAAATGTGTCCTCATAAATAATAGATCAAGCCTAAATATTGTGTCTCTAAAGCTCATCAAGCTTCTTGGGTACACAAAAATTGAATTGTATCCAAAAATGATAATAGTCAAGGCCTATGATAGTGAGGAGTAAGAATCATAGGGGCACTATTAGCTTGCTAGTTATCATTGAGCCTTTGAGCCATGATACCTTATGCCATGTGTTAGACCTCTAATTTTCATATAACATACTTTTGGATAAACCTTAGATACATGAAATTTATGAAATCCTTTCAATATTTCACTAGTGTATCAAGTTCCCCCATCAGACATGGAGGTTATTATCCATGGAGATGTTCATCCATATAAATATTTAAAGTATTTAGAGGTTGAGTACCAAATATATAACTATCATTTTGGATTGAATCTAATTACGAAGAAGGAAAGGGAAAAAGAAATACTTATTGATTCACTAGAGGCTAATTTTATTGAACTTGATACTTTTGATTCACTTTCCCATATGTCACCTCCTAAAATATATAATCATTATACCATCTCAGATAATGGCCCAAGAGAATAATTGACCCATGATACATCCAAATTTCTAAGCTTCCATAGAAAACCAAGTCCTTTGGAAGACCAAAATCCAAGTCACTCATGGACTAGCAAAGAAATGGAAAGGGCCATCTAGATAATTCATCACCCATCATTTTCATATTGACCTCTAGATACAAATAGGACCCACTTATAGGTGATGAATGTTGGTTGTATAATGACAAACTAGCTAACTATTATATTAATTTTAAGTATCCTATTTCAAATAAAATCATGAAAAAGCATGATTATGAAGGAAGAGGCCTTGGGTTGAATCAACAGAGTCTTCTTGACCTAATTTCTACTAATCAGTACAAAGGAACATATGGTCTTATATTTAAACCACCTAGGGTGACCTTATGTATCTTATTCTAGCTCTAATGCCAATGATTAGTGATGATGATGTTGATAATGAAGTAGAGTCTGATCATTTCCACTTTGCTGACCTAGCTAATACTAATTTGTTTGACACTAATGCCATTTTTACCCTTAGACTAATTATTCACCATAATCCACTTCCATTATATTATCCTCAATTGATAGATTAGGATCAACAAGAATCAATAATATCATTTGATGAGTTTTATAATGATGAGACCTTCTATGATTTTATAGGCCTTAGGGTCAATGTTATGTTGGGAGACCAAAAATAAGGGTTCTCAATCAAACTAGATATTGTAGCCTATTTTGGATAATGAATGAACACCCTTATCCAAAAACAAATAAATAAAACATTAAGGTCTAAACGTGAGAACCTATTTGAGGAAATTTTGGACTAGGTAAATAGTAAATAAAAGGCTAGTCTAGTGGTGAATACCTATTTCAAGTGCCATTAGATAGAGCTGTTTAACCTTCCTTTAACATAGCTCAAGAGACCACCAATGATGAACTTGCCTATGGGTCTGAGTTCAGTCTTGAAAAAGAACAAGCTTTTGACCAAATCATCTAATATTTTCCAACTATATTTGTCCCATGGCCATCCCTACCTTTGAGGGATTTGAATTCATCATGCCTAGGATAACATTAAGAACTAGTCCTAATAGAGGACTCTATCATTGCATACTAGTTTAAGTCTTTGCTAACCATTCAATAAGATGGTTCAACCCTTCTAGTGAAGGATATAATAGAATTTAACATTGGGACTCCAAACAAATTGAAATGGATCAAATTAGGTATGTCCCTCACTAAGGAGGAACATGAAGTCTTTACAACCTTATTAAGGGAATCTATTGATATATTTACTTGGGCCTATTCCAACATGCCTAGTTTAGACCCCACCTTGGTTTTATACTACCTCATGGTACATCTTGATGTTGAATCTATAAAATAAAAATTATGCAAGATGCATACTTGTATTTTTTTATTAGTAAAGAAAGAGTTAGAAAATATCTTTAAAGTGAGATTTGTTTGGTTGATTGACTATTCAAAGTAGATCTCTAATGTTGTGCTAGTTGTGATCGAAGAATTTTTCAAAGAGAAGAGGTTAGATCAGGTATTATTCTATAAAACCATGAAATCAACACACTAACATACTAATATCTCTATACCTAGATCTTAGGGGGAACTCAATGAACAAAAAATAATTAAAAACCTAACTAAAATGCAGAGAACAACAATCTTTACCTTCCTTGAGAGCTCCAAATGATTTGTTCTTTGGATTTCTCAAATTGTGCTCAAAAGGTCTTCATTAATGAGGCTTGGCTATCTCCATCTCCTATTATCACCATTCTTGGCTTGGCTTGATTTTGGTATTATAAGACTATGCATTTGCTTTATGGATCAACTCCAACATTTTAACTCTACTATGTTTGAAGATCTCTAAATGAAGAGCTCTAGACTTTCTTTCATATGATTCAAAATCACATGGAATGAGTTAAATTGGAACCTTGGTTGAGTTTGGCATATTCCTAGGATATTCTTTTGATATTTTTCAAAAGTGACAACTCACAAAAAGGTAATGATTAGCTTTTAATATGCTCTTGATATTTGAACTTTCCTTTTTTATAATTGATTTAATTACTCATGAATGAATTCAATTAGGATTTGATTAGGATTTGGTGATAATTAACCCTTTTTAGGATTTTTGACATTTGTGAATGACTTTGAATTAATTGATGGTGCATTTGTTTAATTTAATTGATTAATAGGCCAAATTGATTTATTGCATGGTTATAAATCCGAATTTGAGGCATTTAAAAATTGTTAGGATAAATGGTCAATGGTGGTAAGAATTGGTCTAAATTCAAATATGAATCAATTGGTGGCCAATTTTAGGTGTTTATAGTTTTCTCCTGTTCGGGAAGATGTTTCAAAATTTTAGGCACAATAATGTCTTCTCAAAGAATGAGAAAAGGCTTGTATGCCAAAAAGAAGATGATGGTTGTAAAAAAAAGACTCCTAATAATGTTTGGGAAACCTAGGATGATGCCCCTTGAGGGAGTGGTCATCAGATTGGTTGAAAAATAGTCCCTCAAAAAGAATCAAGAATAAATGTGTAACTAACCCATGGATTAGTTTAATCCAAATGATAAAATGCTTACATGAATTGATTTAAAAAGGATGTTGATTTTCCCAAAGGTGGTTATAATCAAGAATAAAAGTTGAAATAATGATTTTCCCATAGGTATTTATAATCATTAAGAGGACTTGGTTGGATAAAGATGATATTTGATATAGAAATTCCATAGTTAGGGTGGATTAACAAACATAAATCAAGGATAAAACCTATTATACAGATTAAATATGAGTGGGTGAAAACATAGATGTGATGTTCTAATGACTAAAGAAGCCACAAACAACCAAACACATGAGGATGCAAGGTGATGAAAGAGATGGATATAAGAATGAGATTAATCAATATAAAATATTCAATTGTACCCACCAATGAGGAGATTCTCATCCTTATTAGCAATAATACAACTAGAATGGTCAATGGGTTGATTTGATCAAGATGGGTGGAAGGATTTACCAAGGTACTAAGGAGAAAATTTTGTGGTTTCATTGCTTGTAGACCTTCTTTAATACAATTTTTTTTGTAGCATAAGATGGTATGAATTATGATAGGACACCGTGAAGACTACCCCAAAATATGCATAAAGACCGACTCCCGATCTAATAAACACTCAAAAATAATGCACTAATGATAAAAATCATGATGATGATGTTGATGTATGAATATGGATAAGCTCAAAAATAATATGTTATAGGAATAACCTAATTAATGCATATAGACTAAGTTGAGGAAAAAATGCTAAAAGTAAATAAATAAAAAAGCAAACAAACAAATAAACAGATAGAAAAACAAACAAATAGGAAAAAACAAATAAAAAGCCTAAAAATAAAAGAAATAGAAAGCATCATAATGATGACCATGCCCCAATAGGGTGAATCAAAGATATTTGACTAGGCGTAGATAGGATAAATGTTTTTGGATTTTGAAATGTTATGAATGTTTTTAGAATTTTCAAAACATCTCAACTTGATTGGGAATTATGAGATACAAAATGGTCCAAGCTCATAAAATGGTGAGAGTATGGAAAAATTGAATTGATGCTCACAAAAAGGTGAGAGAATGATGGTAAGGGGGACTAATTTGACCTCAAATTTAATTAAACACAACCCACATAGTCCTAAAATGGTGTTATTTAATAGTAGTTTCACATTAAAATGGAGGGATCTAACTAGTGTAGTAGCCAATTCAAACAAAATAGGCACATTTGGTATGATGGCACAATACGACATAAGAAATGAAAAATTGGTATGGTAAAGGCAAAATAAATAATTTTTCCCCTAGTTTGCCCATAGTTGGTTATAACTAGGATATAATGACATAGATCAATGATATTAATTTGCCCATAGGTGGTTATAATTAGTAACAAGACCAGTTAGACACTGATTTACCCATAGGTAGTTATAATCAATATTACATAAACAAACATGATTAAAAGGGAATAAGAAATAAAATATGCAACTACCAAAACTTCTATCTTAATATTATAAAATATGGCCTCTTTCTATAATTCTTGAAATAACTATTGAAATCGATCTAAATATTTATGCTGAAAGTGGAACCAATGGATGAAACAAGGTCAAACGAGATAAGTAGATAAGGTAAAAACATGTTGGTCAATAGAATGAAATGGTGGGTTTGATAAATGATAAAATAGTGATAAGCTAGTAGGATAATAAATAATAATGTTGAGAGGGTTTCCCCCAAGTGGTAAAGTGACTAGCTAAGTATGAGACAACAACAAAAGGAATGGTAAATGAAATGGTATGGTACATGTTTTTTGTTGATAATGGTGGTAAGTTTTGGAATATGATTTTATTGTTCCTATTAAAGTGGAGATGCATGTCTTAATCAACAAATGATGTAAATATAATACTCAATCATGTCATTTGCTATCCCACACCTCATCTGAATAGTTTCTCTATTAAGAACTGGCTATAGATTTGGATGTAAATGATGTTGTTGTGATATTATTTGGTCATTGATTTTGTTTCCTTCAAGTGCTGAGACAAGATATATTTTTAGCCTATGAAAAGGAAAGTGTATCCATGGATGGAAAATATGGATAAATGTTAGATGATAGATTTTTTTGTGAAATAGAATGGTGGATGATAATGGAATGTATAATGGTTGGGTGATAAATGAAGATTAATATTTTTAGGTGCACACAATGTTGATGATTTGATATTAGATATAACTTTGGATGTGGTGAGGATAAATAATTTTGAATATTCTATTGATAAAACCACCATATTATTTTGTTGTTTAGGCCTAAGAGTAGCTACCATATAATTAAGCTATAGATAGGAAGCTATTTTGATTTTATGCTTGATAATGTCTTCATCAAGTAGTGAAGAAATTTTATTCTCATCTATTGGCACCTTGATGAGGTTTCTATCAATGAAATTGTCTTGATTGTCCTAGATCACCTTCGAGAAGGTTTCACTAAGGAATGTTAACTTTTAACTTTGATTATCTTCTAGTACCTTTGAATAGGTTTCACTAAAAGATGATAAGTTTGAAATTTGATTGTCTCTTAACACCTACAAAAAGGTTTCACTAGGAGAGTGTTCTTCTTCTATAATATATTGGTCTTGGCCTTGTTGTCTCCAAATCTAGCACCCTTGAATAGGGTTGTTCAAGATTCTTCTAGATTTAGGTAATGTTGGGACATTTTCAAGCCTTTAAATGTGTTTATAAGTGGAAATGAACCTCTAGGTTGAAAGGGATAGCTCCTTGTATTATCTTTTTGTGCAATATAATTGTTGAACTAGCTTGTATGAATGAAAAGAGTCAGAAGTTTGCATAAATGAAAAGCTTAGTCTAAAATGGTGATATACCAAAAATTATTATCCACATGTATGACCTATACTTATGCACAATGTAACATAATATATTCTATACTTCAAGTTCTAGAAGATTATAACATAAGTATTTCAATGTAGAGACAAAATGAATGAGATCACACAAGGTAAGTAACTATAAAGACAACCTGGTTAGTCTAGAAAAGGGTTACACACATGTAAAATCTCATATAGCTAGAATGCACTCTACATGACCTATTAGATCAAATATTTGCTCAAAATAATGAATGATAGATAATATAAGGATAAAAAATCACTTTTTACCACTCTGTGTCTCTTGCATTCATAGTTAAATGTCCAGAACCTACAAAGAAAATAGACTTATGTTTCTTTGCTCAAAGGCAAGAAAATGGAAAAAAATTCAAGTAGGGATTTTCCATACTATTTGTAGATGATAAAATAAGTTCCCAAGGGTCCTATTTATAGAAAAAGAGGGAGAGAATATAGAGTTCTTGGGCACCAAAATAGAATCCTCCAAAATGGTTTTTCATTACCATCTTGGTGAAATTGATTCCAATGACTCTCTCATTTAGTTGGAGTTTTTCCTCTTTGATTCACCCTCTTGAAATGACTAAGATTAATATAAAATCAATGGTGAGATGATCCTCCATAATAAATGACTTGGAGCATTGCTATAAACCTTAGAATATTCCTAAAAGATTCCATGCTTTGCACTGTAGACCCATTCATGTTTTTTGAATGGCTTTACTTATAAAACTTATAAGTCAAGCATGTTGGGAAACTCAATTTGCACTATCAAGGCTGCTTGCTCTTTTAGGGTTTTTTATTGATTATACTTATAAAATTTTATAAGAAAAGCTATTTTAAAAACCTAATTTTGCTTTACTTAAGACCATTTCAAGTTTTATGATTCCTTCTACTCCTTGCTTCCTCCTTCAAGTTCTTTAAGGCTTCTTACTTATAAAATTTATAATTCAAACCTTTGACAAATCTTGATTTTCACTATAGAGTCATTTGGGTTTTACAAGTGACTTCACTTATTTCTTGAAGACTTTGGGAATGAGCTTGATGTCTTGCAACATGTCACCAAGTTGTATCCCAATGGCTAGTTCCTTACATTAAATTTGACATCTTGCAGCATGTCACCAATGTGAACCTAACAGCTAGTTGGCCACCTTGAATTTGACATTCTACAACATGTCATATCTTTGAACCCCAATGGCTAGCTGGATGCATCAAAATTGATATTCTATGGAACATCATGGTAATCCATTTGGGTCAAGTTTATTGTTTTGGGAAATTTTATTGAAGTAATTCCTTTCAACAATTTGTTTGAAGGAATTCCTTTAGACATTTTGGCTTCTGAGCAACAACTAGTTTCCTTTGAGAAATTTTCCTGAAGGACACTTGGGGAAAGTGTCATTTAAAAAAGTTTTGAAAGACACCCATGTAGGGGCACAAGGTCCCTTCAAAAAATTCTGAAGGGCATTTCCAAATGAAATGGCCTTTTAGAACTTTTCCAAAGGATAGGTTATGGACAAAAGGCCATTTGAGAAAAATCTTGAAGGGTAACCTTGGAGAAAATGGTTGAAAGTAACCCTTTGGGAAAAATATCAAAGGGAACTTGGAAAAAATGTCCCTTTAGATAAATTATGAATGGGAATTCTATAAATACCAAGGCCAAAGTTCCCTTTGAAAAAATCCAAAGGGACACTTGAACAAAAAGTGCCCTTCAAAATTTTTCCAAAGGGTCACTTAGATGAAAAGTGCCCTTCAGGATTTTTGCCAAAGGGTCACTTGGACTAATAAAAAAAGGTGAAGTGCCCTTTATAATTTTTCTAAAGGGTCACTTAGACAAAAAATTCCCTTTAAAAAAAATTTTAAGGGTCACATGGGCAAAAAAAAGGAAAGAAAAAGTGCTTTCAGAAAATTTTGAAGGGCACTTCGAAGGGAAGTGGCCTTTCAAAACTTTTTCAAAGGTCACTTCGGGGAAAAACAAAATGAGAAAAGCTAAGATAAAATATTTAAGGAAAAAATGAGGGTAAATTCAAAGAACAAGGGGGAAGAGCCTAAACCAAGAAAGGCTAAAGGGAAAAGATAAAAAACAAAGCAAGTAACCAAACATAGAAAAGAGCAAGGGAGAAACAAAAAGAGCCAAAGGGAAAACAAAAACTAGTCATGCAAAAAATGGTCAACATTTTGGTGATTTCCAAGGAAGATATGCTCACTATCTCATAAGACCAGTCACCTAAATCCTTCCATTGGGCATGGAGTCATGCAAGGCAAACACAACAAGCCATGGTTGAACACATAAGCTAGAGAGACACATGTACAACCAACAAAAGAAAAGAAAAAACTTGAAAGGGAAACACTTGTGCTCTAAAACACTTAGGGAAAACAACACAAATAAAGAAAACACACTAAAACAAGGTATATACAAGGCATGGCTAGCAAGGGTCAAAAGCAAGACTTTAAATGGATCCCATTCACTATAATAGGCAGATCTTCTCCATCCATTTTGGATAGTTGAATGTATTTTCTCTACTTGCACTTGCTTATGATGTAAGGACCACTCCATAAAGTATCAAACTTTGTATGTTTGCTTGGTTTTACTCTATCTTCATCCCATTTCAAGAACAAGTCACCTTATTTGAAAACTCTTGTTCTTACCCTTTTGTCAAAGGATTTCTTCATGAGAACTTGATGGTGTTCCAAAGCTTTGTGCACATCATCTCTTGCCTCTTGCAGCTATAATAATTCTATCAATCTGACCTCCATGGGAGTGTTTTCAAGTAATTTCAGTTGTTGTGCAAGTTCTAAGGTAGGGAGATATTATGATATGGATAGCCTATCTTCTCTCCCATAGACAAGTACAAAGGGAGAATTACCAATTGAATTCTTGGGAGTGATTATGTTTTCCCATAAGGTTGTCTTTAGCTTGCTATTCCATGCTCTTTGATTGGTTTCTAACATCCTCTTAATGATATTGATGAGGTTCTTATTGGTAGACTTAGCCAATCCATTACCTTTAGGGTAGTAGTTGGATGAGGTACTCAAATAAACTCCACTCTTTGTTTCCCAATCAAAAGTTATAGCACTTATGAAGGCAAGTACATTATCTGAGATGATGACATGAGGAACCCCAAACCTTGTTACAATGTTGTTAATAGAATTTTAAGATAGCATATTTGTTTGTCTCCTTTAATATAATAACCTTTACCCACCTTATGAAGTAGTCTGTAGTAGTTAATATCCATTTGTGTCCATCACTTGATAGAGGGTTGATCATGACAATTAATTCAAGGCCCCATTGCATAAAGGGTTGGTCAACTTCAATAGGATTCAATGGAAGAGCTAATTTTTTTTGTTTTCCAACAAAGAAAGCACATTGAGGAGAAACCTTATCCCAATGATAATAGTCCTTAAAAATACTATTCTAATAGTAACCAACTCTCATTATTTTTGTAGCTGTTGTTCTAGGAGAGAAGTGACCACCATCTACACCATTATGGAACTTTTCTAGTAGCATATCAAATTGGTCATTATTAATGCATCTTAGCAACACATTATTCACATCCTTATTAAAGAGAATGCCATCCATAATAAAATAATGAATATCTTGCAGCCTAAAATACCTTCTTTGATATTTTTTCAAGCCATTAGGACACTCACCATTTTGAAGAAAACCAATGATGTCTTGTGTCCAACTCTGATTTTGCATTTGATCAGCTAGCTGGTCTTGAACGTGATTTACCAAGGCTTTCTCTTTTAGCTCTTGAAGGTTAGATGATAATTTCTCAAAAAAACCTCTTCCTCTCACCAATATGGTTACCTTGATGTCAATGTCATATTCTATCACTTCTATGATCCATCCATCTCTCTTCTCATTAAGATCTTTGCTTAGGAGAAACTCCTCATTGCTAGGATGGGAAACTCCTCATTGCTTAGGATAAATTTTTTAAATCCTTTAATGATGTTTAAATCTTTCTTCTCAACAAAATAATATCTCACTTCATAGTCCTCTAAGCCTTGACTGAAGAAAGTAATTGGTTGCTCAACATCTTTATCATTCTTTTGCATAAGCATAGCTGAGATTGTGTCAAGGTTAGGAAAATTATAAAGAATGAAATATTTATCAAATTTTTTATTTAAGAGAGTGGGAGATGTTGTAATTACTTGCTTTATTTCCTCAAATATTCCTTTACCTTCCTTTCTCCAAGTAAAAACTTGGTTCTTTTTTAGCATGGCTGTGATAGGCTTTACCATAGTTGCAAAGTTTGGGATAAACCTCCTTACAAAGTTTATTTTTCCAAAGAAACTTTGTAACCCTTTCTTGTGTTGAGAAAAATAAAATCTTATAATAGCTTCAATCCTTTTGGGGTCAATAGATAAGCCTTATTTTTAAATAGCATGACCTAGAATCTTACCTTCATGGACATTGAAGATGCACTTCTTTGGATTGAGGGATATGACATACTCTCTACACTTATCAAACACTTACATTAGATGTCCCATACAATCAATAACATCCTTTGAAAAAATAGTTATATCATCAAGGTAAGCAAGTAAAAACTTATTGATCAAACCTTTAAAAGCCATGTCCATTGCCCTTTGAAATGTAGCTATAGCATTGGATAAACCAAATGGCATATTCTTATAGGCAAAGGTCCCCCAATTGGCGGTGAAGGTTGTCTTCAATTTATCTTCTTCATTTACCAATATTTGATTATAACCTACATAACCATCAAGAAATGAGAAACATTGAGAACCTAAAACAACTTGCATAATTTGTTCCATGGAAGGGAGTGGATAATGATCTTTGAAAGACACTTTATTTAGATCATGAAAATCCACACAAAGTTTGAATTCTCCATTCTTATTTTGAATTGGTATAAGGTTGGCTACCCAATTTGAGTTCTTGATAGGAAAAATAATCCTAGACTCAATCAATTTAGTCAGTTCTTTATTCATGAGTTCTTCTACCTTAGGGTTGATAGGCCTTTGATTTTATCTTGCTAGTTTAGCTCCATGTTCCAACTCAATAGTGTGATGAGATAGACTTGGATCAAATCATTTCAAGTCCTTGTACTCCCAAGAAAATATTTCATGAAACTCTTTACATAATGCAATAAAAGCTTGCCTTTCTAGCTGAGAACAAACCTTGCCAATCTTCAAAAGCTTGTCCTTGAAATTCAAAACTCTCTCAAGTTTTCTTCTTTTGTTAACATGCTCATTCTTTGGTTCTTTTTTTGATCATCCTCATTGAATACACTCTCCAAGGTAACCAGCCTCTTGGGTATTTTATTTTTCTTCAACTATATAATTTTCTCTTCATAATGATCATGCAACTTTTTTTGATTTCTTGAAGAGAAGCCTACCTCATTTTGAAAGAAGTGTGTAATATGTTCATCACTTTCAAACACTTTCCATGACACTTCATTATCCAAAATGGAAAGTCTCAATATGATCCAGATATGGGATTAATCCTTCTCTTGTTCAACATCAATAACTAAGTCAAAATATGCTCCTATTGCAACCAATCTATCAGCATGCTTGTTTAAGTTTCTTGGTATGGGCTGGATGTTGAAGGCATCAAAATATTCAAGTAGATCACATACCTTATGCTTTTATAACTTGAGAAATGAGTTCTTGGTTGTCTCTTGAATTCTTACTTGATGAATGAGTATCTCACTATCCTCATAGACTTTCAAAAGCTTGATTCCTATCTTCTTTGCCCAATGGAGATCATGAACTAGGCCTTCATATTCTACCACATTTCAAGTATAACTAAAGTGAAACATATAAGAAGAGTATCAATGATTATTTTATGGAGAAAAAAATATGACACTAGCTCTTGCACCTACTTTTCTCCTTGAACCATCAAAAAACAATTCCCACATACCATTAAGCTCATGATCTTCATTGGTGAGTGAAGGAATTGGGACATTCTCCTCATGCATGCAGTAAAATCCCAAATTAGTCTCCTCAATGAAAGTGTAAGGATCAAGGCCATGTATTTTAGTGATATACTTATCAATATGGAGGACAAAAATACCTTCAAAAAGAGAAGATGCTTCACCATCCATGACTATTTCTTCCTCTTTGTTGATTAGACAATTTTGATTTGTCATTATCTCCATGTATGGCTCAATGTGGAACATTTCTAAGGGATAATTACTTATAATTACCTCAGTTTCATACCTTGTCTTGAAATATAGAAAGGACCAATTATTATAAAAGTATCCTCCTATCTTGGCTGTAAAGTCCCTTGACAAGCATATAGCAAAGTGTGTTGAAAGGTCCAACACCACAATATCTTGCATGATAGGGAAGCTTGGGAATCCATGTAAAAACAATTTCAAACCTTTGACCAATCCTACCATCTTTTTTGGACTTAAATCTAGATAAAACATGGCTAAACTATGTGGCTCATAGTTCAAACCTAGCTTATCAGCCACTACTTTAGGCATAACAGTAGGGCTTGCTCCAAAATACAATTATGGACCAAATTATCTCCCATAATGAGTGTGAGGTAGAAGGTTGGAGGATTTTTAGATTTAGTAGAAGGCTCTAAAATATGATTTGGAGAATTTTTGAGACCCACACTATGATGCTTTATGTATTGAGGACTCACATGCATGATTGCTAACTACTCTTGTAAAAGATCCTTTTAACCAGGTATATGTAGAACCTCCCAAAGGGATATGATTATATTAGTGATATTTAATGAGTCCAAAATATTTAGAGATAGATTATTTATTTTCTCTTACATTTTTGATGGTATTGAAGGAGATATAACCTATTGTGTTGCAATCTTGGCAGCCACATCTACATTCTAATTTTGTTGAGGAACATGCCTTGTACAAGGTGCAACAATTTTATTAGTGCTTTATGGCCTTGGAAAGGCATCACTTAGAGATATTCATGGATCCTAGCCTTATATTGATTCTATCTTCTTAGCCTTTGTATTGGATATAATTGGCATGCCTTGTGTCAACATAAAATCATCTTTTACTTGAAAATTCATCGTTCTCATACTTGATTTGCTAACTTCTCTATGACTATCTCTTTGGTTGGGACATACTTATTATGTTATCATGTAAGGAGTAGAATCCTCTTTTATATTCAAAGCATATCTAGTTCCTCCATCATCATGTGTAAACTAACCTTGAGGCTGCCCCTATTGATCCGCATGATCTTCTCCTTGCACTAGATTTTCATGAACTAAAACAACAACCTTTATGAGAGGAGTATAATTTGGATTATATGAATTAGGATGCCTATTTTAACCTTGTTTATTTTGTCCTCTCCCTTGATAATTGTATTGGTATGGAGCTCTATATCCTTTTTTAGGATAGTATTGTGCATTAGGAGGAACACTTACCTGATATTGAGCTTGTTTGAGCTAAGCTCTCAACGATCTGATTTTTTCATCCTTGTCCACAACGTTATCCACCTTCTTGGGAAAGGCTCTTGGCTTCACATTGGCATTGGGAACTTATGACATGCTTGGAGCTTCAACTAAATAGTGGGACAACAAAGTCATGTAAACTCTTGGAGGAAGTTTTCTATCCTAAATTAAACTATTCTCAGCCTTAATTGATAGCTCATATGCACCTAGAAGAGTGAAACCTTCCATTGACTGTAACATAATAACAACATCAGTACCAATTCCTTTGAGGTATGTTGGGAATACAAATCTAGGAGGAGGTCTCATGATTGGTGGAAGCCTATACCATGTTCTTTGAAATCCCTCATTGAAATCTCCCATGGATTCATTTGGACCTCTTCTTATTACATTTAGCTGATGTATTATGGAAGCATGATCACTCTTATTTTTAAATCTTGTCACCAATAGGTCTCCAAATCCATTTCAACTTATAATGCATCCCCCCTCCAATGTTCTATACTAGTCAAGTGCTTTACCTTTTGAAGACATAGCAAGTAGCCTAATGGCTATGTTGGCCTTAGTAACATTATGGAAACTACATAAATTAGAGATGTCTTTAATATGTTTAGATGGGGTACTAGGACCCTCCCCATTGAAACTAGGAAGATTTTTTGTAGCATTTGTAGGGATGGGGTCATATACAGGAAGCTCTATTGGGTTTTGGGTATTAAAATTAGGAAAAGGTTGACATCTATATATCTTTCCTCTTTTCACCATTTCTCTTCTTTCCCTTTGACCTATATTTCTTCCTCTTCTTCAATTTCTTTCTCTCCTTGAACTTCTTCACCCTATTCTTCCCCAAAACCTCCTTGCCAAGGAATTAATAGGGCTAGGAGTGGTTTAGGGTGTTGTTCTTTAGGAAGAGCTTCAGCTAAAGGAGCTTGGTTAGAAAATATTAAGGACCATGTAGGATAATGTATAAAACTTGGTCTAGAACTAGGGATTCACACCCTTTTGGAGTCACCAAATGTTGGGTTAGGGGTATTTCTACTAATTTAGGCATATCAAGACCAGCATTTACCTTGACTTAACAATAATATTTGGTCCCATCGGGCATGCCAAAACTATTATCTCCAAATCTTGCACCCTAAAAGAGGGATGTTCAGGCCTCCTCAAGATTTGGGTAATGTTGGGACATTTCTAGGCCTGTGGGTGTGACTGTAAGTGGAAATGAACCTCTAGGTTGAAAGGTCTAGCTCCGTATATTATATTTTTGTGTAGTAAAACTACTGAACCATCTTGTATGAATGAAAAGACTTAGAATTTTTCATAAATGAAAAGTCTAGTCTAAAATGGTGATATAATAAGAATTTGTATCCACATGTATGCCCTATACTTATGCACAATACAATAGAATATAGTCTATACTTCAAACTATATAAGATTACAATATAGGTATTTCAATGTAGAGATAAAATGAATGAGATCACACAAGGTAACTGGAAATATAACCTGTTTAGTCCAAATAGGGTTACACATATGTAAAATCTCATACAGCTAAAATGCACTTTATATGACCTATTGTATCAGTTATTTACTCAAAAGCATGAAGGAAAGAGAATAGAAGGATAAAACATCAATTTTTATCAATTTGTGTCTCTTTCATGCCTAGGCAAATGTCTATAACCTAGAAAGAAAATAGACATATGCTTCTTTGCTCAAAGGCAAGAAAATGGAAAACAATTCTAGTAGGGATTTGGCATACTATCTGTGGATGATAAAACAAGAGCCCAAGGGTCTTATTTATAAAAAAATATGGAGAGAAGAGAGAGCTCTTAGGTACCAAAATAGAAGCCTTTAAAATGGTTTACCATCACCATCCTAGTGAAAGTGATTCCAGCTACTCTCTCATTCAGTTGGAGTTTGTCCTCTTTGATTTGCCCTCTTGAAATGATCAAGATCACTATAAAACCAATGGTGAGATGAACCACCATAAGAAATGGCTCAAATCATTATTGTCAACCTTAGATTCTTCTTGAAAGGTTTTGCATTTTACACTGTAAACCCATTTTGTTTTTTTGAATGGCTTTACTTATAAAACTTATATGCCAAGTGTGTTGAGAAACCCAATTTGCATTATCAAGGTTGCTTACTCTTTCAAGTTTTTTTATTTCTTCTACTTATAAAATTTTATGATCAAAGCTCTTTTGAAAACCCAATTTTGATTTTCATAAGACCCTTTTAGGTTTTTTGAGTCCTTCTACTCCTTGTTTGCTCCTTCAAGTTCTTTAAGGCTCCTTATAAAATTTATAAGTCAAGCCTTTGATAAATCCTAATTTGTACTACAAAGTCATTCAAGTTTTCTAATTGACTTATCTTCTTGGTTGAAGACTTTGGGTATGAACTTGATGTCTTGTGGCACATTACCAAGTTGTACCCCAATGGCTAGTTCCTTATATTAAATTTGACATCCTACAACACATCACTGATGTGAACCCAACGGCTAGTTGGCCACCTTGAATTTGATGTCTTATGGCATGTCATGTCTTTAAACCCCAAAAACTAGTTGGTTTCATCAAAATTGACATTCTATGGCATGCCATAGGAATCCATTTGGGTCAAGATTATTATTTTAGTCATTTTTCTTGAATCAATTTCCTTTAAACATTTTGGCTTCTGGCCAATGGCTAGTTTCCTTCGAGAATTTTTTTGAAAGGACACTTAGGATAAGTGTCCTTATAAAAAATTCCAAAGGACACCCAGATAGGGGTACAAGTTCCCTTCAAAAAATTTTGAAGGGAATTTAAGGAAATAGCCCTTCAAAACTTTTTTTAAGGGTAGGCTATGGACAAAGGGCTTGGGTAGGCTATGGACAAAGGGCCCTTTAAGAAAAATCCTAAAGGGTAACCTTGGAGAAAATGGTCAAAAGTGATCCTTTGGGAAAAATCTTGAAGGGAACTTAGACAAAATGTCCCTTTAGATAAAATCTGAAGGGGCATTTAGGAAATACCAAGGTAAAAGTTCCCTTCAGAAAAATCTAAAGGGACACTTGAACAAAAAGTGTCCTTCAAAATTTCTCCAAAGGGTCACTTGGATGAAAAGTTCCCTTTGGGATTTTTCTTAAAGGGTCACTTGGAGGAAGAAAATAAGGTGAAGTTCCCTTTATAAAATTTTCAAAGGGTCACTTAGACAAAAAAGTGCCCTTCAAAAAATATCTAAAGGGTCACATGGGTAAAAACAAGGCAAGGAAAAGTGCCTTCAGAAAATTCTAAAGTGCACTTCAATGGGATGTGGCCCTTAAAATATTTTTCAAAGGGAACTTTAGGCCAAAACAAAATGAGAAAATCTAAGACAAAATCCTAAAGGAAAACAATAAAGGGGAAAGGCAAAGAACAAGGGGGAAGAGACCAAACTAGGAGAGGTTGAAGGGAAAAGACAAACAACAAAGCAAGTGACAAACCATAGAAAATGAGCAAGGAAGAAATAGAACGATCCAAAGGGAAAACAGAAATTGGTCATGTAAAAAATGGTCAACAAGCCTCCTTGCTCTTTTTCAATTTTTATGTTTCCATTGATGTAGTTCAACAAGGTGTATTTTATTGATCCTAATCGATATTTGTAAGAGATGGAATGTCAACAATATGGATATGTTAATTGGTGGTAATGGCATGTGTAATGGTACTAGAATGGGGATTGGAAGCAAAATCCTCATAGAATATACTATGATAACTTGTGTCAATGATAAATTAATCATCCTCAAAAATTGTGGAAGGATCACAAATGTATTCAAATTGGTCTGCAAGGCATGCATAGCCAATATTGTAATAATCATGAACGTATTCAATTTTTGAATATGATTCTAACTCAAGGGAGTCTAAATCTGATGTTGAGACTAATGTTGATTCTAATTCTGAAGCTAAATCTAATGTCAATCTAAGAATAAAACCTAGCTCTAATTTTGATTGTTCACTTGATGGCTACTCTATTACAATGATGTATTTTTGAATGCTTAGTATTTTAAAAGTAATGACCTATGATGTGATAATGGGATCCAAAGAGATTGGTTTGTCAAAGTGAGACTCCATAATATTAAGAAAAAGGTCAAGAGATAATTCCTCAAATACTGGCTTATCAAAGGGAGGTTCTTGAAAAATAGACATATGATCGAGGTAATGATTTTCCCAAAGGTAGTTATAATCATTAAGACGTGACTCAACAAATACTAGCTCATCAAAATGAGACTCCTTGATAATAGGTATAGGATTGAAAGGTGATTCATCATAGGTTGACTTATCATAAATGGTTGTTTCAAAAAGATCATCTTATATTGGTTGGTTTTCTTGGTCTTGGTTTCTAATGAGTTGGAAAATACTAGTCTTGATCATAGCTTGGTCCTCAAATGATTGGCTCACTTAGATAGGTACTAATTATATTGGTTGGGGTTGGAATTAGACTAATTGAAATTGTGATTAAATTAGTTTAGGTTAGGATTGGATTGGTTTGGATTTTCTAAAGTGGGGAATGATTAGACCTAGATGAATAATGGTCAAAAGTCAGATAATGGGTGGGCACTATGGAGCTTTATTACTTTCACAAGCCAAACAATGAGGTCCTATAATAGAAATGGTAGGGTGTCATAGATCTTGATTACTCACACAAGCCAAAGGACATGGTCCTAAAATAAAAATGGTTTGGCATTATGGAGCTTGATTGCTTTCAAAATCCAAAAGACATGATCTTGGTATAGAAATGGTATGACATTGTGGATCATGATTGCTCATACAATCCAAAACATCCAAGTCCTCCTCATAAACCATATCATCCCAATCAGGGTCATGAGTTGTCTTGTAAGTCAATCATTTCCTTTGTTCCCTATATTGATTATTATAAGGGTATGGATCCATCTCCCAAATAACATTATCATTGTAGAGGTCTGTACCCAATTCCTCCTCACCAACTATATCATCTAAGTTGAGGTCTTGACATTGGTCCCTAGTTTGATTTTACAAGGTGGATAAAATTCCATCTCACAAACCATGTTATCATCAAAGGGGTCTTGGATAAAGCCATAAAAATCAAATCCATTTTTTATGACCATTCTATCATAACTTGTATTGTATGTAACTCCACCATAAGTGTAGCTAGACATATCCACATAAATGATGAAATCTCTAAAAAATAAAAGGGCTTAGATTTTTTTCAAACTTTTAAAAACAATGTATAAAATACAAAAGGTTCAAAATTTGGTCTAACTTATTTGAAGGTGGAGTTGTATCTCCAACATGGTCTAAAAATGGAGTTGTATCTCCAAAATGGTTTGTGCTAAAACTTGGCATAAAATAGTTTAACATCAAATGTATAATGTAAAATGTCATACACACAAAATATCAAGTAATGAATAAAACTAGGTATTTCAAAGTCTAAGCCAAAGTTTTCCAAATAAGATCTAAACTAGGAAAGGGAAAAGAGTCACTGGGTCTTTTGTCCAAATGTAGAGTCAAAAGCTAGGATCAAAAAGGATATGCTAGGACTTTTGGATAAATGCCATCAAAAGATAGACTTGAAATAAAGGGATGATGTGATTTGATTTAATCTAAAAAGTTTCAAAACAACTTTGACATAAACCTAACACATAGAATCAAACATAAATGTGATCAATTGGCATAAGACATGAGATAAAAGGCACCTAGAGAAAAGGTTGTATTCTCCCAAATAAAGGAAAAAATAATGATGAGGATAGGCTCTGAACTAATAAATAATAGTTATCAAATTAATTTAATCAGTTAATCAAAGTTACGCAACCCAAAAAATAATATATGTGTATCATCCCCTATGAAGTGAGGCCTAAACATAAATCAATCAATGTTTGAATTTGAACTTTGACAAAGTTAATTAAAAATTCAATGTTGAAGACTAGGATTTGAAAAGACAAGCTAGACAAGATTGGACATCATAATGGCACAAAATATGGATCCAAATGGCATACATGACATGTTTTAAAACAATGGTTTTTGATACAAGGTAAACAAGTCTTGAAACAAATTGAGTAGCATAACAATGTTATCATGCTTTAAGGCATAAATTTGATAATGGTTTGGGCATCATAATGGCACATATTTAATTCAAGTGAAACACACACAAATAATTTTAGAAAAAAATGCAAGGCACAAGTGTAGTATAAAATGGCCAACATAACACCTCTTTAAACAAAAGAGTGATGTATAAACAAATTGGTTTTTGACATGGTTTAAATAGATATATAAGTTTTAGTCTCAAAACACCAATCAAGAAAAATATAAGTGACTAAATAAAAGTAAGCATAACATCCTAAATCCTATCAAGGGTGTGGCAATCTGGGGTTGACTAAAACTAATTGGTTTTTGATCATCTAGATGGATCATATACATAAGACTTTTACACCAAAATTATAGAGAAAAAAAATGTCAATTGGGTCCATGTCATATGGCTTGTTTTAAAAAGTTCTTTTTCTTTTTACAACCACTACATCCATTAGTCACTCAGTGTAGTGTGATGTCCAACATGCTCAAACATTCTGAGATTAGCCTCTACTAATAGAGATGTTTAACCACTCAAACCATCATTCTAGGGAGGGGATAACAATTTATATACCCCCCATAGAAAGGGGTTGAAGACAATGCTAAGAGATGATTTCCTAGCTCAAGGTTTCCCTATAGATCATATGGGAGGTAATGAATTCCCCCTCACAATCCAAGATACAATGAAATAAAAACAAAGTAAAAGAGCTTTATGGTTGTTTATAGATCACCCAATCCATGAAGGTCTTTGGGACATCCTTTAAAACATCTCTTTTATGCCTTTAGACTAAAACAATTTGTACTAGATATGATGATTTTAAACTCATAATTTCCCTATATGGGATGCGGGAAGAGCATACAAGCACAATTTCCTTTTTTCTAAACAAAAAATCAACAAACAACTTGCATAAAAATGAACTTGATAAAAAAATGTAAACTAATATGATGTTAAGTTAATTTTAAGTCACCAAAATGAAATGTGTTGTGAAGTTTGGCCCCTTGGCTTTGATTAGAAACTTGTAAAAACTTTAAAAATCATCCAAGACATAAAAAATGAACTAAGTTCTTTTTAGATACCCAAAAGATTATGTGAATAAGTTTGAAATGAGTTTAAATTTGATTAAGTTCTTTTTATGCACCAATTGAAATGTTTTGATTAATATTCATAACCAAATTGAAAGAACTTGAATAAACACAAACTAAAAAAAAAACAAAAACACAACCATGTTTATTTTAAGAACTTAAGTTCAAATGTGTAATAGTTATTAAGTTCATTTTATATCCAAATTAAAATGTTTGAAATTTGACTAATTTTTTTTAAAATCACAAAATGAGATTGTGATTAGTCTAAAACATGAAAAAAAAATTAAAATCAAAACTTCAACCTAAAAATGTTATATTATAACCCCCTTCTTAGAATCACTTTTTCAAATGAAACAAGGAAACTTGAAAAGTATGCTCTTGATTTTGGATGACCTATCGATCCAAAAGCTAAACTACAAAAGATAAACATGCTAGGTCAGGCAATAGTTAGCAAAAATATAAATAAAAATCTCAATAATAATAATAATAATAATAATAATAATAATAATAATAATAATAATAATAATAATAATAATAATAATAATAATAATAATAATAATAATAATAATATGAAACATGCAAATAACAAGTTATAAGGTCAAAACAAATAAAACTGGACACATAAAACATAAAAACCTAAAGTTAGTATTTTTATCATAAATTTTAAAATATTTATCAATTTGTCACAAAAGTTATCTAACTTGTTAATAACTTCAATTTGAACCTCTCTATGAAAAATTAAGTCAAAATAGTAAACAAAAAAGTTATTAGCTCTGTACTAGCCATTTTTATCATAAAATAGAAAATAAAAAGTGATAGTCGCTAAAAGAGTCATAACTTATAAACTAAAAATTATATTTTAATGAACTTTTAAGACAATTAGGATTAAACCATTAATAAAAATATATAATTTTTTTTTGTAAAAAATAGTAAATGGATTAAAAATAATATCTATTTTAACAACAATTTTTATTCAAATATGTGGGGTGCATAATCGTGTCCCATCAGGTATGCCATTTATGATCAAGAAATATGTCAAAGAGAGGAGGTTAGATCAAGTGTTAGTCCATAAAACCATGAAATAAACACACTAAAATAATAAAACCTCTAATCCTAGATCTTAGGGGGAGCTTAATGAATAAATAATAATTGAAAACCCAACTAAAATGCAAAAAACAATCATCTTTACCTTCCTTGAGAGATCCAAATGATTTATTCTTTGGCTTGCTTAGATTGTGCTCAAAAGGTATTTATTAATGGGGATTGGCTATCTACATCTCCTATTGGCACCATTCTTAGTTTGAATTGGCTTGATTTTTGCATTATAACACTATGCATTTATTTTATGGATCAACTCCAACAATATAACTCTATTATGTTTCAAGCTCTCTAAATGAAGATCTCTAAGCTTGCTTTTATAGAGTTAAAAATAACGTAAAATGAGTTAAATTGGAACCTTAGCTGAGTTTACTAACTTTAGTTGAGTTTGGCATCTTCCTAAGATATTCTTTTGATATTTTCCAAAAGTAACAACTCACAAAAGGTAATGATTTGCTTTCAAGATGCTCTTGATATTTGAATATTCCTTTTTGATAATTGATTTAATTTTTCATAGATGAATTAAATTAGGAATTGATTAGGATTTGGTTCTAATTAACCTCTTTTAGGATTTTTGACATTTTTGAATGATTTTAAATTAATTGATGGTGCATTTATTCAATTTAATAGATTAATAGGTCAAATTGATTTATTGCATGGTTATAAAGCCAAATTTGAGAAATTTAGAAAATTTTAAGCTAAATTGTCAATGGTTGGTAATAATTTGTGTAAAGTCAGATATAAAGCAATTGGTGGCCTATTTTAGGCGTCTACACCAGTCAAAAAAAATCTTGAAGGAATCAAAATCTACATTGATTCCAGAGACATAAACTAAGATTTCTCCAAGAAAGACATTACTTTGCCAAACATTGACATGATTGTTAACTCCATAGATGGATATGAAATTATTTTATTGATGGATAGATTCTCAAGATATAACTAGATCTGAATCACACTATAATACCAACATAAAATATCATTCACCACTCTATGGGGAATATTATGCTATCAATTTATTCCATTTGGTCTCAAAAAAATTGGGGCCACCTACCAAAGACCCATGACCATAATATTTCAAAATATGATGCATGAAATTGTTAAATACTATGTTGATGACATACTAGGTAAATAAAATACCAAGGCTAATAATCTAGTAGCATTGAGGAGTATATTTGAGTGACTGCATGAATACAAAGTCAAGATCAACCCTAAGAAATGTGTTTTTGGATTTACTTTAGGAAAATTGATTGACTTCATTAAATATCATAGAGGAATTAAATTCAATCCAACCAAAGTATGATCCCTAATAGAGATACCACCATCAACTAATCTGAAGAAGCTCCATAGTTTACAAGGCAAAATATAATCTATTAGATGTTACATATCTTAATTGGATGACAAGTGCCATCCCTTCACACATTTACTGAAGAAAGGGGTAAAATTCCATTGAGATGATGAATGCCAAAATATTTTTAGTGCCTAAAGGACTATATAGCAAATCCACCTATTTTATTGCCTCTAATGCTAGGAAGTCCATTCTTATTCTACTTATCAGTTATTGATAAAACCCTAGAGGTATTTCTCATTCAACATGATGATAATGGAAAGGAGCATTCCATGTACTATAAAGGCCATACACTAGTCACCTATGAGCACAATTATACCCATTGAAAAATTATGTTTAGTTATGGTCTTTATAGCTTAGAAACTATGACATTACATTTTGAACAACAAGACCGTGGTCATTTCCAATGTAAATCAACTCAAGTATCTACTGTCTAAAACAACTTTACAAGGCTGCATGACTAAATGGATCATGCTTCTCAGTGAATTTAAAATAGAATATGTTAGCCAAAAATCCATCAAGGGCAAGCTCTTATAGATCAACTTGTTTAATTATCCCTTATAGATATAGATCCACTAACATTCTAATTCCTAGACAAATCCATTATGACCATAATTGAAACACTCTTGAGGAATAGTACTAGAAGTTATATTTTGATGGATCATTCACTATACATAGATTGAGGGTAGGTCTTTTATTTATTACACCATATGTGGATCAAATCCCTAAGTCATTCAAGATTAACTTTCCTTATACCAATAACATAGTTGAATATGAAGCACTCATTGTAGGGCTTTGATAGGTAGTACAATGGAACATATAACATATGAAGGTTTATGGTGATTTTTAGTTAATCATCAATTAGATTATAGATTATTTTCAGACCAAATATGATAAATTGGTATCATATATGGCCATGTCAACACTTTCAAATAATAGATTTATGATATCTAATTTGAAAATATACCAAGGGCCAATAATAGAACAATATATGCTATGACCACTATTGGGTCACTAAATTTGCATATAGAAAAGGCCAAAGAATACTAATTTCTCATTGAAAATTTGCTATCACCAACTCATGAACCTTCAACTATCATAATGATCTATGATATTGTTAGTCTTAGCTATATTTGGTATTTATACCTATACACTGACCTTCATGACCAAATAAGTCCACCAAACCTATCCCATAAATAATCCATAGCCTTTATCCACCATGTCACACATTATACCTTACTAAGACCAACCCTATACCATCATAGTTTTGATGGAACTATGCTTCATTGTTTAATTTTAGTATAATATAAATTATAATTATGGGATGTTCATGAAGGAGTATGTGGGGCCCACATTAATGGGGCAATCCTTTCCAAAAATATCTTTCATACTAGTTATTATTGGCCAATGATGGATGCAAATGTAGCTATATATGTGAAAAGATGTGATAAATGTCAATAGTATGCTAATTCGATTCATGCCCCATCCAAAAATATGAAACCAATACTTACACCATGGTCATTTACTACATGGGGACTTGGTATCATTGGAAATATAAACCCCACCTCATATGATGGCCATAAACACATCCTTACCATCATTGAATATTTACCTAAGTGGGTTAAAGTTAAACCCCTCACTTATATGACTGGAAATCAAATTTTTATATTCATATTCAACCATCTCATTTTACACTATGGTATCCCCTCCAACATTTTATCTGATAATGGTGGATCATTCAAGAACAAGGATGTTGAATCTCTATGTGCTTAGTACAAGATTAAATAACATTTTCCATGGCATATTACCCTAAGATATGGGCCAAGCCAAAGTATATAATAAAACCATTGTCAACATACTTAAACATGTTTTCAATGATGCCAATTGTAATTAGCACCTCCAAATATGTTTGCCCTCTAGGCATACCACACTAATCACTATACCCCAACAAGAGCCACTCCATAATCACTTGTTTATGGAACTAAGGCTATTATTCCCATTGAGTTTGAGTTACTTTCTTTTCTCATCTCTTTGAATCATGAACTGGATGGTGAAGAATATCATGTAACTTACTTGCAAGATTTGAAGATAATTAATGAAAAACATTTAGTCATATTAAACAACTTATAAGAGTATCATAACTGACTCTATGGCCACTAAAATTGGCATGTGAAACACATATAATTTGATCTTGGTAATCTTCTACTTAAATAAAACCAAAAGAGTACCATGGTTGAGAAGAAACATAAAGGAAAGCTCAAACCTAACTGGGTAGGCCCTTTCATCATTATTAAAAACTATGGTGTTGGAGCATACATGCTCACTACACTAAATGGGGATGAACTTGATGAGCCAATAAACATTATACACCTCAATAATTACTTTGCTTGAGAGACCTAGTGTATTATCTATGAGGACCATTTCAATTCTACCATAACATTAACTTTATTCTTTGTATTATACCATTTTATCATTCTATCACTTTGTCATTCCATTCTACCATACCTTTCCCATCAAATGAGTTGTTTTCACACTACCAACCTAGCCCATTTGACCTTGGGTTCATTCTATTAGTTTCATGTCTACTTTTAACACAAAGATTTGATCAAGTTTCAACATTTGTTTCAAGTATTCTAGATAGAGACCATATTTTGGAATAGTATGACAATGGTTTGGTAGTTGCATCATTCATTTATTATTATATTATATACCAAGTATGTGTGATTATAAATTCCTTTGAGAAAATTAGTGTCCCACCATCATGCTACTAATTATAGCCACCTATAGGCAAATTAGTATAATTGACTTACACCATTATTTCCTAGTTATGCCTACCTATGGGAAAACTAGGGGCAACACTTATTTATCATGCCTTGAAGAACCACCTTGCCATATATATGTTGTACTTCATTCTTTTTCAACTTTGCCTATTTGGTTTTAATTGGCTACTACACTAGTTAGATTCCTTTATTATAAGGTAGAACTATAGTGACATGAAGTCCCATCCTAGGACTATATAGGCAGTGCTAGATTTATGTTGAGGTTAGCTTAGTCACCCTTAGCCATGCTCTCACCATTTTTTGAGTAACCTAATCCATGCTCTCATTGTTTTTAAAATAACATAAACCACACTCTCACCATTTTGTGAGCAATTTTTAAAGTCTAAATGCTCTCACCATTTTGAGAGCTTGGACCATTTAGTGTCTCATCTTTCTTGATCGAGTTGATATACATATACAATTTCAAAAACATTTGAAAAACCATTTTAGAAAGTCAAACATATTGACCACTTCTTTTCCTTGAGGATTCTATGAACCCTCCCTAAGTCAAAATAAACTACTTGTCATTTATTTTCCCCATACGTATTGGCCTTACCATCCCATGTTCTCACTATTTTATGAGCCCATTCTCATATCCTTTTATAACCATCATCATAATTTTTTCCTCATCATTTTCTTCTATCCCATATCCTAGGAAAACTACATTTGGTCTACGTTTTTGTTGGATCTTACGTTGATGGAACTATGTAGGCAACATCCACTTGCCTAGTGCATCTAAAGATAACTTAGCCACCCCCTTCCTTTTCTTCTATTCCCCAATTTTATTTTTTTATTTTTATTATCTCTTCTTATCTAGGGGCAATGTTTATTATCTTATTTATGTTGTGTTGTTTGTACTAACATTGTGATTACCCATTGCTTATTTTTTGTTTCTTTTTGTTTTGTTTTGTTTCTTTTCTTAGTGTTTTGTTTGTTTGTTTGCCTATTTTTTTGCTTTACTATTGTGCCTTGATTAAATATATGTGCATTAATTGGGTGTTTCTTTGTACATTATTCTTGAATCCATCCATATTCATATGTCAACCTTATCATCATGGGTTTTATCAATGGTTTATTATTTTAACTTGTTTCCTGGATCACATGTCAGTCTTTTTGCATATTTTTCAATAGTCTTCATGGTGTTTTATCATGATGCCTACCATCATGTGATATAACAAAAATCAGCTTCAAGGAATCTACATGATAATACATCAATGATATATCTCCTTTGCACTAACAAAATTCTTGATTTAATTCAAATCATATCCTCAATTAAGTAATTAAATAATGAAACAATTTTCCTCCTTAATAGTTTGGATGAGTATCTCCCTACTACTAGGTTGCCTAGTTCATCTTTCTCCTCTATACCAATTTTCCATCATGTTTTCTATAATCAAGGTACAATGTTTATAACCACCTTTAGGCAAAATCATTGTAAACCATCCCACTTAAATTATCAATGATTCTAATTGTCTTTGGGAAAATCATTATATTTCCATCCATTTGAGGGTTGATGATTATAATTACCTTTAGGTGAATCATTCTTTTTTTTCTACCTAACTGGGGCACATTTTCATTATGATAATGATTATAACCACCTTTAATCAAACTATTATCTCTATCTATCCAATTGCGGCATGTTTTTATCCTACCAATGATTATAACTACTTGTGGGCAAATCATTATTTTCCCTTTTACTGATTATAACTAGTTTTGGGTAAATTAATTTCTTGTTACCCTAAACATTTTTCAATGATTATAATCACCTTTGAGAAAATCATCAAATTTTAATCCCATATATGTCAATTTTTATAACCACTTATGGGTAAATCATCCTATCTATCTATCTTAACTAGGCCTCCTCTATATGCCACTAATTATAACCACCTTTGGTAAAATTAGTTCATTCCACCCCATTTCAACTATTTGGTCCAATCGTTTCCTCCTTTTGAGGGACTAATTGCCAACCCCTTTACCAACCACTTCCTTGAGGAGGCACCTACACTTCATCCATTACCATTGAAGTTGTAAGCATATAGGACACTTTCATTATTTGAGAAGACGTTACTATGATTATAGCTTGAATTTTTTTCATAAATAGGGGCAAACTATAGACACCTAAAACTAGACACCAATGGCTTCATACCAAACTTTAGATTGATTCTTACCAACCATATCCAATTAAGCCTAAGAATCACTGAACATCTCAAATTTTATCATGCATCATTTGTCAAATTTTAGAATTTCATTAAGACATCCCTAATTGGGGTATCATACTATAAATAATAAAAACCTCTTACAAGTTCATTTCTAATCATCCTAAAGCATCATAACATGCCAATTTAGCTTATAAACCTATTAAATAAGACAAGTACACACATGAAATTAAATAAAATCTTTAAAATACTAAAAATCCTAATCAAAATTAATTAAAATGCTAAACCTAATCAAATTCCTAGTTCAATTATCCATGTGCAATTAATGAAATTTTTAAAAAGGAAATCAAAGATCAAGAATATCTTAGGTTTCTAATATTACTTTTTTTGAGTTGTCAAGCCTTTACAAATATTTAAAAATATCTCACCCATGCTTATTCATTGAAAATCATGATATTTTGACATATTTTGACTCTACTAGAGTTAGTTAACTCACTTAGGTTAGATTTAAACTCATTACATGTTTAAATTACACCTTAACTCACCTTGAGTTGGGGTTAGTTCATAATCCTATAAATATAAGCACTTACTTCTTCATTTTGAGACCTTAGATAGAGTAAAGTTATAATGTAAGTTTTATAATAAGATTTAAAGCAATATTATTATAATGCCAAAATCATAAGCCAAGCCATCAAGCAAGCATAACCCACAAGCCACAATGGTGCCAAAGAGAGAAGGAGATAGCCAAAATCCATTGCCAAGGACTCTTTGAGCACAAGCCAAGAAAGCCATGAATAAATCACTTAGAGATCTCAAAGAAGATAAGGGATTTATTGTTCTTTGCATTTTAGTTATGATTTCATATGTATTTTGTTCACTATGCTCCCACTAATATCTAAGTTTAGATATGTTAGCATATTAGTGTGTTGATTTCATTTTATTTTATGAAACTAACACTTGTTCTAACCTCCTCTATATTGTCAAATTCCTATGATCATAATAGCTATTTTTAACTAAAAAATTTGATAGGTTTAATATTTAAAAGGGAAAAAATTATTGTAAGAAGGTCATTTTAAAGAAAGTGTATAGATTGTACGATCCATTGGCAATGTTTGTGTTTCAAGAGTGTCTCTTATCATTCTCCATGTCCACTTATAGGTCAAAAAATCTTGACAACTCTAAGAAAGAATAAAATTGATCAATCTTATCATCACTCTCCTTGGAAGGGTCAAAAGGGTCAATAGTTTTATTGACAATGAAAATTATACCATCAACTAATCAACCCTTTCACCTATTGTGAAGGTTACATTGGAATCATACCAGTCTAATAGTAAAGTAATAAAGTTATAGATATGCGAGGGGTTTTTTTAAAATATTCTAAGAAATAAAAAATAAGTTATTTAATATAACATATTCCATTATAATTTTATAAATCCACTTTATCAAATAATTAATTAGTTTAGATATGAATGTGTAATCTATCATATCTAACAAAGAAGGCCTATGAACAATACAATCTTTTGAAGGAAATAAATTTGATTTAATAATATAATATATTTAAAAATAATATCTTACTTCTATTGTAATAAATTCCAAATAACATCAAGATAATAAACCAAAAATATAAGTAAAAATAGAACTGAGATAAATCAATCATCTATAAAGTAAACAACCAAGAATAACTCAACACACAAGATACATAAACAAACAACAACCAAAAAACTAAATTAGATAAAACAAAATAACAACAACTAAACTAAGAAATAAATAACAAACTTATAAAGAAACAAAGAACTCAACATAAAAAAAATTAATCTAACTTAATTTATTCTAACAAACTAAAACAATCTAAGTCTAAACTAAATCTACAAATTTAACTAACCTAAATCTAACCAAGTCTAAATCTAAGAAATTAAATAAAGGAGTCCAATATAAGAAATTAATTAAAGAAATAAAAAGAAATAAAGAGTAAATAAAAGTAAAACTATAGTAAATATATTAAAATTAAAGAAAATAGAAAATGAAATTATATTAATTAAAGATTAATCTAAATCAGATTAAACTATATTAAAATAAAAGTCAATATAAAGTAGAATATAGATAAAACATGTGAGTCTTGATAGAGAGTCATATTTAAAAAATAGATCAATTTTATTAGAGAAACCAACATCTTTCTTTACAAAATATCTTGAAAGATAACTTTTATTATCAATAGATCAATGAAATGTCACAAACAGTGAAGTTTTCATCATTATTCGAGTTGAATAATTGAATTATGCACATAGGACTACAAGGAGCAATTATCAAAAGATGTTAAACATGACAAACTCTAGATAATATATTATAAATGATATTATAAAACTAGATATACCTACATTGCCTAAGTAATTTACTCAACCATCACAGAAAGTACCATTTGATATATCTACAAATATCATGCTATCTCAGAGAAATTGCATAGAAGAGAGAGAGACAAATGATTAACTTCATAATATATAAGTTTTCAATACTTTTATTGTTCCTCATTTTAAATGAACCCTTGATCTCATTTTATACTTCAAATTTGGTCAGAAAAATAAGTTGTAACTAACATCAATTAGTTACTAGTTTAACTTAAGTAATTGACTTTCAAAACAAGTCAATTAATATAGACAATTATTAGTTAAGATTTAATTAAGACTTAAAAGTCTTAATGGATCAAGTATTTTAATATAGACTAGGTACTTCTTAATGGGTGGGGACCCTTAATCAATTAATAATAAATAAGAATAACATATTTCAATAAATAAATAGACAATTCAAAGTCCATGAAATTCCTATTTATATTAAAACCATAATGTATATTTCCAAAAATTACTTAAAATATATATATATATATATATATATATATATATATATATATATATATATATATATATCAAAAAATGAAAATCTATTGTATTTTAAATATATTCAACCAAAATATCAAAATATTAAAATCAAAGTATCAAATTTGAAATTAATTAAATTTTTCTAACTCAAAAGTTTAATTGATAAAACAAAAAATTATCCTACTAATATCTAATAATCATTAGAATTAGAAAAGACCTCAAATACCAAATTTTCCTACTCATTCATACACTCATTGTAATCCATCTCAACTATTGTAGGATGAACCATGTTCATTATTGAATCACTTGTGATGTCATTCACCTCTATATTAATCCACTTTAGGACTCTGACCTCAACTCAAGTGTTTTTTATTCTTACTATCTAACCATTTGTCTGAAGTGGTTGGATGAATTTTAAGACTATGTTTCCTACAACCTAAAATAGGTTCCTTCAAACTTAAATTTTTTCACCCTAAAATAATATCTCTTTTAGATGGTGAGGGTTGATAAAAAATAGAAGGTAGGGAAAGATTAACAAATTTATTATTATAGGCTACTTCAATGTCTAGCTGAGTGGTTTCATTAACATGGTGTGGCTCACTAGCATGCTAGATTCTTTTTGGAGTAGGTGACTAAATTAGAAAGTGATGTGGATTAATCTACAAGTTGTTGGAGGAACTATTGTGGGAATGAGACCTAACACCAAATCTATGACCATGAAATCCTCTATTATCCCTATGGTTTGTAAGGTTAAAGGGTAAATTATTTAAAACTTTCTAGAACTCAATATCTATTGCATCAAAGTGGATTGACATTATAACTCCCTATTAACATACTTAGGGCCAAATATTTTATCCCTAAAGCCTCCCCTTAGGAATTGTCTATTCAGGTTTCACTGATTCATGCTATTAGAAGTTTGGTTTCTTTCCCAACCCTGATTATCACCATCCTACCTGATCTGGGTTGATCCCAACCCAACATCCTATACATTTGAAATATATTCAAAAACTAATTATTTATCATTTAAAAATCAACATGTATATATCGAACATGAAAATCAATTGTATATCAAACACACAGTCACTTATCAACAAAAATCTATGAACTATCTTTTAATTGAAACAAAATTGAATTGTTCTAACTATATCAACCATCATTGTAATATTTTATTTTCATTTCATCAAATATATTTAAAAACCAACTAAAAATTTAAAATAAAATTATAATATCATAATTTTATTTCAAAAATATTTTGACATATCTTCTCTCAATTTAACAAAGAAACTAAGCCATCAAAACCTTTCCCAAATCATTATTATAAACTAAAAACCATTTTAACACAATATTATGAAACTTTCAACAACCTTACTACCCTTAAAATGAAACTAGAATATTATAGATTGTATTCCAATTCAATCTATAATATCAAAACCTAAATAAAATAATAAACTCATAATTTTGTGAAATAATTATTCTAAGACATCAAGTTTAAATCATTTTGAAATTATCAAATCTCATGTAATCATGACCATAAAATCACAATGGATCATTATATTTTACATGATTTTATAACTAAAAAACAATTTATAACAATCTTCCAATAAATTTGTCAATTGCTTATTTTACTGCTATTCATTTCCAAAACATAGAACAAAGCATAAAACATAACCTTCTATGGAAATCAAAATTTTTTATGAAATATTTCCACAAAATTCCATCATATTATCCTTAAAATATCTCAAATTCATCAGACTTTCAATATTTTATCATTTATGAAACCTTAACCATGCATAAAACTTACAACCTCAATATACTTAAACACCCAATCATTTCAATATTAAAAAAACTCTTAAAACCTAGAATTGGTGTGTAAATCTATAAAATAACATACATTATTTTCAAATTTCAGCATAATATATTTCCATGACATAACCATGTAAAACCTTTCTTCAAAACTAGATTCAAAACTAAAACTAATATGCATTAAACTTTTATCTTCAAAATGATAAAATATAAACAAAACAATCACTAGATAGTCATAATTACATGTTTGAACCACCTTCTAAAATAAATTTAATATGACATGATGAACATAAAACATACTAAACCTTTCAAAATATTCATGAAAAAAACATAGAGTTCATTTTTACAAAAACCCAAAATCTCAACAAAGATCTTAAAACTGTAAATGGTATGTTTGAAACACCACTAAATATATTACTCACAAAAACCCAGACCAATATGCATATTCAACAAAAAAATCCTCAATATTTTCAAGAAAACCATACTCAAAATAAATTGACAAACCCACATATTCTTATCTCATCATCCATCAATGTTATGTATCAAAACTAAAGCCATTTTTGATTGATATATGTGTAAAAAAGTGATATATTCAACACTAAATTATAAGATTTATCCTTCCAAAATAAACACACATATATTTAACAAATAACTTATTGAAACCTATCAACATGTAGACTAAAACCAATTTATTTCCATGTAGTTAGAAAACTATTTGAAATAACTCATAAACCTCTTCAAAACTCATTTAGCTCATTATTGGCATACCAAGATGTGTACTCCCTTTATCTTTCTGATCACAAATTATTATTTGCAACTCCAAATTCCAAACTAGCAAAGTCATGCTTCCATAAAATAGCTTTGAAAAAATGACCAAAACAATTAAAATAATGTTATTTATAACCCAAGTCCCTCAACATAACTATCGTGCTTACATGCCCAATCATCATTTTTTTATTAAATTGAGATAAGTATTTAGCATCCAGCCAACCAAGTTATTGAATCCACCAAACTTAACAATAACCAATATACTTAATAAACCCTTAACTAATATCCATCAATCAAGGCATGTATGCCTAGAATGAAATTCCATCTAACTGTCAAATGATCTTACAAGATCTTGAAAACTCCATCATGTTTCAAATTAACTCACCCTACCAACTAACATGCCATGAGATCTACCAAATCAACTTGCCAAATATATCATTCATGAGACACAAATTACCAATTAAACTCAAAAACATCACCCTTAAAATTCATAATTTATCCCCTTCTAAATTTTTATGCCTCAAGACATAGACATTAACCTTTGAAAATAATAAGCCTTGAGATATTAGGATCCTTGAAAGATCTAGTCATATCACTTTTAGGACTTAGGATATATAATTTTTGAATTAGGACCCTTTGTATAATCAAGCATTTAGGATCAAAACTTAGAATCCCTTGGGATGTTTTAGTATCCTTAGGAAATAGTTTAGGATTCAAATGTAAGACCAACCTAAAATGATGTCACCATTAACCAATGTCAACTATATCTACAACTGAATTTTGAAGGACATTAATCTATAAATCAAACTAATGAATTTTTATAAATTTCTTAATCAAATTTTCAAATGATGTATTTGATTTGATAAACCACAAGATGCATTATTTGTTCAAACTGTAATAATCATGAGAATCCATTTATATACTTACAATTGAAAATGAACTAACATGAAAACCATTATAACTAATTAATATACTATTTCTATCTAGCTCAAACCATGTCACATACTACCATTTAAAATGTCAAATTAATTATTACAATCTAATTGAACTATCAACTAAAAATTGATCTAAAATCCATATAAAATACTCAGTTGAAGATCAATGATGATATCTAAATTTATTATGACACTCATATAATTATTTCAACCATATAAAGTGTCACTATTCAATCTGATCAATAATCAACTAAAAAATAAAATGACTGATCATAAATATTCATTAATGATAAATACATATGCATATTTTATTCATTCATCCATTTATGCTTTTTGAAACCACTTAGAATATAAATATGAATTCATAATCTAATCATCAAAAACTTATATAATTGAAAATATGCATCTAAATATACTACTAATAGATTAAGTCCCTAAAATAGTTTTAAATTTTATGACTAAGTCATTTCTATGGTAGAAAAGTATTAATTTTTAGAAAAAATGAAGGGGGTGTGAAAAATAGGCATAACACTAACAACCTTACTAGTCAATTTTAATAATGAAATTGAGTAGCAATCAAATTGGCTAATGATAAAAATATAATCTAAAGAGTGTCATCTAGGTAAATTAATTCTCAAATATTTATGTATGAACCTATTTAATAATAAATTTAAATAAGGGATGATATGTTTGGCTAGCATGATATGAAGAAAGGAAATGATATAACAAGGAATTTTAGGCTGGATGCATAAACTAATATAAATGTCTTAAATACAAAATCTAAAAATCAAGTATTACTTCAACAACTAGTTACAATTCAACATATATTATTCATATATAAAGAAAAATAAATTTATAGGAATATCTAAAAATAATTGATACTTATAATAGAATTGTAGCATCTTCACATTCTTCCTTCATAATGTGAAACTTCATCCATTTGAAATACTTATTGATCTTTTCAAAAGTGAAAGTAAATAACAACAGACAACAAACTAACTAAATAAAATTAAAAATTAAAAAAAAAAAAAAAAAGAAAGAAAAATAAAACCAAAAATAAAATAGGAAAATGAAAGAAATAAATTAATCTAAAAAGGAGTTAATCATGAAATAATTTCAAATGATGGCCATTAACTGAATAATGTAACCAATTTCCATCAAGATCTTTCAAATTAAAAGCATTATTTCTAAGTACAATTGTAACTCGATAAGGACCAACCCATAACAAATAAAATTCATGATGTTTACTAAGATCTTCATGAGATTTATCCTAATATAAAACTAGATCACCAAATTTTAACTTTTTATTAAAAACTTTCTTACCAAAAAACCTTTTTAATTTTTGTTTAGCCCTTTCTAATTTCTACAATGTTGTTGCTTTAGATTCATCAAGAGGTATTAGATCATGTAACCTTTGTTCAATCAAATTTATATCTTCAACAACATATTTTAAATCAGTTCTAATTGAAAAAATATGAAGTTTTATTGGTAAGGTGGCCTCAAATCCATATGCTAACATAAATGGTGAATAAATAGTTGCTACATTGACAATAGTTCTATCATCCCATAAATATTTAAAAAAATTAAGATGTCAATTTATTTTATTTTCATAAACTAATTTCTTCATAATTGTAATCAAATTTTTATTTGTTGACTCAGCTTGACCATTACCTTGAGGATAATATTTGGATGAATGACTAGATATAATAGAATATTTTATAAAAAAATTTAGAAATCCATTTGAAAAAAACTAAGGTCCATTATCAAAAATGATTTCATAAAGATCCCCAAATCTAGAGAAAATATGATTTTCTAAAAATGAAATTGCTTCAGCTATTATATAACTTTAAAGTGCTTTGGCCTTAGGCCACTTAGTGAAATAATTTGTTGTTATTAATATATATTTATGACCAACTGATGAAGGAGGATTTATATCTAAAATAAAGTCAATTTCCCATTTTGTAAATGGTTTTTTAGGTATAATAGGATTTAAAGGCATTACAGGCAACTTATCTCTACCAATAAATAATTAATATGGCATGCAAGAATGAACTAACTTATAAGTATCCTAAAATAGTATAAATTAATACTAACCTGATATTAAGATATTATAAGTAGTGGTTTTTGAAGCATAGTTTCCTTCATGATATCCTCTATGAAAATTTTGATTTTGATCATGCATAAGGCATCTTAATAAAACTCCATATCTATTTTGATAAAATAGAAAAAAATTAATAAATAAAAATTTAAAGCTTTTAAATGCAAGAAACACCTTTTTTTTTTATCAAAATTATTAGGATAGGCCTAATTTTAAAAATAAAATACTAAGTTATGATAAAAATCATCTTTAGCTAACATACAATCCCATTCATTCATCTCAAGAACAAGTTTAATTTTTTTTTGAAAAAATAAAAAAATTCATGGTCTTTAAATGAGGCTTTGCATTTAGATTATCATCAACTGACAAGACCAAAATGTTCATATTTACAAAATTATTATCATCTAAATTTTTTTCTAAATCATTATCTTTAGTTATTTTTGAATTCAATATCTAATTCTCGAATTCATAATATTCACTTAACAAGCCTTTCTTGAATGATTGGTTGTTTCAAAATTTAAGATAAAATAGGTAAATTAGATCACACAAATACTTTTTTCCCCATCATTAAATGATGAAACTTAATCAAATATAAAACAAATGAGAAGACAAATTTTCTTATAAGGGAGTATATAGTTTTAACATCTTTTAAAACTTGACTTATATAATCGATTAGTTTTCATCATTATTTTCAAATTCTTGAGTGATAACAAATTTAATCACTTTTTTAGTAGCATTAACATAAAGGATGAATGTTTTATTCAAATTAGGTTTAACAAGAATTGGAGCACTTTAAATGTCATTTTTAACGTTATTGAATGCTAAATCATCAACTTCATCCCAAGTATAAATTATATCTTTCTTGAGCAATAATTGCTAAGGATTAGACTTATCAACAAAATTTGATATGAATTTCCTAACAAAGTTTATTTCAACAAAGAAAGAATATAAATTAGAATGATATTTATGAGGAGGTAACTCTTTAATAACTTTAATGCACTCTGGATCTATAGAAATTTCATCTTTATAAATAATGTCCTAATAACTTACCTTTGATAATACCAAAAACTATTTTTTTTGGATTCAAAGAAATTACATACATTGTACATCTTATGAAAACTTCAGGAAGATGATTTAAATACTTTTTTCATATTTTAAAATGAATGGGGAGATGATCAAGATAAACCTGAATAACAATGTCAATCAAGTCATCAAAAGCAATATTGATAGCTCTTTGAAAAGTAACTCCTACATTCATTAATCCAAAAGGCATTTTGTTATAAGTAAAAATACCTATATGAGTAGTAGAATTAGTCTTATGTCTATCTTTAGGATTTACAAAAATCTGATTACAACCAAAAAATCCATCTAATAAAAACATCATTTTTAATCCTACAACTTGTTGCAAAATCCGATCTATACTTGGTAGAGGAAAATTATCCTTATTGTTGGCTTTATTCAAATATCTAAAATAAACACACAATCTAATATCACCATTTTTCTTCCTAACCAACACTAAGTTAACTACCTATTCAAAATATTTTATAGAGAAAATGACACCAGCATCAATCATTTTATCTGGATCTTTATTAATGATGTCCTTAAACAAAGGGATAATTCTTCATATTTTTTGTCTTAGAGTTTTAATACCTGATTTTATAGGTATATCATGTTTAATAATATTATTATCATAACCTTTAATATCTTTTTATGACTAGGCAAACACATTAATGAATTCTTTAAATAACTTAATGAATTTTACCTTCTCACTTGTAGTAACTTGAATTCCTGAATAATCATATTTAAGATCCTCCTCTATACTTAAGTTGATAGGAATAGTTTCACCTATAATTCTCTTGGAAGGATCTTCCGTTCTAAAAATCTTGGGTTGATCATTAGGTGTAAACATAGATTCTAAGCTTACTAAACCAAAAATAAATTTGTTAGTACTTAATTAAAAATAATATCCATAATTTAATATGTAATAATCATGATAAAAATAATTATATATTATGAAATAATTTGTGTTCATCAAAACTAAAAATAGGCCAACTATCACTCAAATTAGGAATTTTAAGTCAAAAAATTTCAGCATAAGAGAAGTCTATGGTTGGTTCACTCTCACTTAGAGTTGAATTAGATGCAAAACAACAAGATTATCATCTCTAATATTATATTATCTAAGAATATGGGTGATATTTAAATCCTTAAAATGTTTCAGTAAAGACCAAACCTTTTGAGGATAATGATGTAGATGAGTTTGATTATTTTTATTAAAAAAATTAACTTGTCTAACAACTAATTCAGAATTGCCAAAGACTTCTAAATGTTTAGTATTGATTTCAATAGATTTTTATAAACCTAAACATAATGCTTCAAATTATGTAGTATTATTAGTGTTTTCAAATGATAATTTTTAAGTATCAACTTAATTTTAACCCACATGTAGAACTTGACATGGTAGTAAGGATTCCATAGGTCTTGATGTGGAGCAAGAAGCTGAGTAGATTTCATGTTGAATAAAGGATCCAAATTTCTAGATGGAATGAGTAGTCCAAAATATTTCATGTAACCTATAAATCTTTTGAACCATTTTAAGTTAACTTGAAGTGTAGATTATCTAAATTCAAAAAAGTAAGTCTCCATGGTGGCCATAACATTCAGGAGTATGAATCAAGTTTTGAACAAGCCTTAGGAGCTCATTCAAGCCTTGGAAATTCAATAAAAACATCAATCATGAATCTAAATGAACCAGGCCATCATAAAGACGTCATCCAAAAAAGGAATGGACTAGTTTACCTGTGTATTTTATAAATGTACCTCAAAAAACTATGCAATCCAAAATATTTTAGTGCTATGGAGTTCTTCATGCCTAGAACATGATCATGCAAGTTTCATGTTTGCAAGATATTTATAGCTTAAGTTATGGATTTTAAAGTTGTACCTATAGAGTAGGACATTCATGCAAGTGTCAAGTTTGAGCTTCACAAAATGACCATTTGGATTCAAAAAAATCCTTAATGAGTTCAAATTTGATCAATATCTAATGGTTCACATGAGCTCACATACTAACAAGAAATATTAAATGGTTCACACTAGAGTAAAATGAGTCAAAAGGTCCTTGGCTATAGGTTGGAAAAGATTTAAAGGCATGTACTCACCAAGCAGAGATCCAACGACACAAGGTGATTGACAAAGAGGAAGGTCTGATCTAGATCAATGATCAGCATTTAGTCATACCAATAATCCAAATATGTGTAGGAACTAGCAATAAAGTGGGTCTAGTTAGATCAAAGGCTCATGTTGCTTCATACATTAAAATCCACTAGTTTGAGTTAAGGTCAGAAAGTTAGAAGATCTAGATCAAGGGCTCACATTCACTCGTACATAATGATCCAACAGTGTGAGAAAGGTTAATAGGGTCAACATATATCAAGGATAGGTGAGAGATTAACAAATGTCATTAGTTCATTATGATCTAAATAAAATCAATGGTCCACATGAATCTTTTACAAAGCAAATTAATAAGTGAGGATTAAACTCAAAAGACTAAGGGTTCTTCGATAGGAGGTCAAGCATGTAACCATGATCGAACTAGAGAATGTAGGTCTTGTAAGGGTCAACATTATACCATTAGATCTTAACTAAATGCCATTAAAATTACATAGTGATATATTCAATATGATCAACATTAAATGGGCACCATTGAAGCTAAATATAGACCCCTAGTTTGAAGGTTGGTGACATACAAGGTTCATTCTACAATTGTGTTCACCATTATTTAAACAAGGATCCTTGTATATAATGAGCTCTCTATTTCTATGGACACTCAAAGGAAAAATTGGCCTTTTATACGTAATTTAGATCAAAATAAGATATGTAATATATAGGTCTACATCGACATAAATGACTATAGGAAAAATAATAAAGGAGATTGGTTTTCCATCTATAGAAAAGATCTAGGTCCAAGATTTGATTGAGGGTGGATATATTTGACTATGTAAAGGGTCATCATCTTTTAACATGGCCATATGTTTGACAAAAAATCATCTAAAATAGATAGGGCCATGATTCTATTATATCTATGAGCATGAAAGTTTTATCTTTAATGGGAGATGGCATAAAGGATCAAAGAGAAGGCTCTCGAGGTTGGGACTTATAGCTGAGTGCATTCAATGCATCCTCAAAACCTTTAGGGGATTTCCCACTTAGTAAGCCATGAGTAGTATCCTGATTGATCAAAAATGTGGAAAGGCATTCATTAGAGAAAAGGGTAGTATCTCAAGCTCAATTAATGATCTAGGTTAGTATGTTCCCTTCTTGATGGCATGCTCCCTCTTTCTTTCTCTCTCTTTTTTATCATATTTATCCTTGTATCATTCCTACTATGGGGGATCTTATATCTTATAATTTATCATTCCTTTTTGGGATAAGGATACTCATTGAGACTCTTACAAAAGTGTGCTCATTTGATATGGTTAAACCTTATCAAAATATTTTAAGAGTGACCTTTTGAAGTAATAAGATCAACTCTTTGCCTATCTCTTGTCTTCATTTAGTACTTAGTATGCTTGTGTATGGTGAATTTGTGAAGGATATTATTCCTATTTTACTATCCTTATACTTTCCTCTTTAAAGGTGTTTTCAATCTATCTTACAGGTCTAGATTAGTGTTCCAGTTGGAACCTCTTCTATGAAATATTTATTCAACTAGTGAGATTGTGAGGTTGTGTGAGCTATAGTTGTCTTATGTTGATCTAGTATGGGTTCAATATTGTAAGAGTGTCCATTTAAACTTTGGTGAATAACCTTTTAACCTTATTATGAGCCTTTATCAATTCTTTCTAACCCTTTTCCTTGTGACAAGCATTAGTTTAGTTGAGCATCCAGAGGAAGTCAACCTTTTTTAGAGGTCCAACCCCATTATAAGTGACCCATAGCCTAGAGTTGTTCTCATTATGTATCTCAATTGGATGGATCCTAAATAACTCTCTCTAATGGTATATATTGAGCCTACAACAATTTTTGGCATACCCAGTGGGACTACATTTCAAGGAATATTGATCAAAGTTGATGTTGGTTTGATCAAATTTATAGTAGTTAAACTCCCAAACAATAGCATATGGTGACTCCAAAACGAATATTCAACATTATGGTAACAAATCAATAGATTAATATCATTCCAAAGGTGATAACAAGGTCATCTTCAAAAGGTATTCCCTTTTAATTTGTTGAACTACCTTTAAATTCATCAAAAAGATTAAGGTTTACCAATACACATCCATATCAAGGAACCTCTTCTCCTATGTCATTTTCAAGGCCTATCCCTACAAGGATTCATTTATTAAACCATTTCATAGCCATGGTAGACCTAAATATTTTGTGACTTTTAATGGCTAAATGCCTCTAGCTCTCCCTCAATATTATCCTATCCTAGTATCAACCCCTAAATGTGTTCCTTATTATACTAGAGACCAAGATAAAACACCTTATGATCACCTCATGAACATGGCCAATTTTTGTAATATCCATAAGCCACTAAGGAAAATATAGATATTAGGTTATTAGCTACTTATTTCAAAGGAAAGGCCCTAGATTGGTATAGAGACCTTGTTGCTAACTCCATTCAAAAATGGGACAAATCAGGTGATACCTTATGTAAATTATTTGAGGATAAAAGTGACCATTTTTAACTTACATAATAACTAACTATCATTAAAAGAGTTCCTCATGAATTCATGCAAGACTTCAATAGAAGGTTCCAAAAAACTTGGGACAAAATCCTAGTCTTAGTTAGACCAATCCTTAACTTTGTGTTTATATACTATTTGAAGGATTTAAATAGTGACATAGCAGTGATGATACAATCTATGGGAGGGAAAATACTTTTAGATGCTTATGAAGTGGCCATGAAAGCAAAAAATTGTTTGGTTCAAGCTGGAAAGCTTACACCTAGACCACCAATGCCCTTATTTCTTGAAATCAGACCATCCCCTATTACTATCCCTCTACTTGATGTCATTCCTCCTATGTTAATAATTATTTAAATACCTAAACCAAAACAAGAAAATGCCTCTACTAGTGGATTTAGTGATTCCCAAGAGTAAAATAACTTTCAAGATATCAAGAGCATGTTCCAATCCTTGGGAAATGAGTTAGTAAATGTTAAAAGGTAATAGGCTTTCAATAGGCCTTATCAAGTTTCATGTCAACCTTAATAGCAAGATTTTAAAAAAAATAGGCCATCATATAAAGGGAACTACCAAGGCCAAGATCAAAATCAAGGATAAGGGCAACATGGCTATAATAGGTAAAATAACTATAGCCCCAATGCTGCAAGAACTTCTAATACTTTGGTCCTAATTCAGAATAATGTGGCTCAAGAAGATAAAAGTATCATGCATTAGAATTAGTCTTTTGGGAAATCTATGGTTCCAACCATTGAATTCACTCAAGAATTTAATGATTAATGGTAGTAGGTTGCTAATTTTGGGTACAACCAAGCTCTCATGGCCCAAAATGTAGAGGTACTATGATGATAAGACCAAAAGAGCCTTAACAAGGTCAAAATCCTATTCAAATATCAAGACAATTAGGTGTTATAATGGTGAATTATGAGAAAGAGGAGTGTTATGCACTCAATCAACAAGCTAGCTCTAGCTAAGGATACTTTCCAATGGATATAAATATAAGATTCAAAATAAGGAACATGAATGGTAACCAAAAACCAAATAAGGAGCCTCTTACCATTCTTCCTTAAAATCTAAGCTAGTTGGACTTATTATTGTTCTAAAGGTCCCAGTAGTTACAAAGGGTTGGAATCAGGTAAATGTCTTGGTCCTTCAAAACTCACAAGCTTAATGTGTAGTTGTGGTTCTTAAATCATAACCAAAGGTTGGTGGTTCACCCATAAAATTTTTGGAACAAATTAAAATTTCCAATGTGAGTGTGCCAATGTGGGACATGCTCTCCATGCCTAGTCAGATAGACATCCTTTAGGAAGGACTTTCAAACAGTAATGTTACAGACAAGCCACCAAGTAAGGAGAATGTAGTCCTTACTAGTGTACCCAAAGGACCAAATGAAGGGAAATTAGAAAAAGTGGTCAAAATTCCTCCCTTTTACATCCTATTGATCATTAATAATTCTCTGGTGTACAATTGCTTAGTGGATAGTGGGGCTAGTACCTCGGTAATGCTAAATCCCATAGCTAATCAACTCCATCAAAACTATGAACTCTAGTCCAAAAGAGCACTATAACTAGATGGTTCTTCCACTAAGCCATCTAACATAATAAAATACCTCAATATGACCCTACATGCTTATCTTAGTGTCTTGGTGGCTCAAGATGTATTGATCCTAGATGTGCCTCATCACTTTGCACTATGCCTATCCAGTGAGCTCACTGCAAAGATTGGAGGTTACCTTAAAATAGATTGGTCATATATGACATTTAAAATAAGATATGGGGCCAAAGTGTCAATAAAAGATGATCCCATTACACAACTCCACATAGAGCCCTATGGACCAAATAATATCAACATCAATTGTACCATTATTGATGAATATGTATTTGCAATTAGCTAGGATTTGAACACTCATTTGGAGGAGATACTAGACATGTTCTTGGATGAGATATGGAATGATAGTTAGTTGGTGGACCCCTTATAAGGTGTTGAATAAAAGTAATTTGGTGTCTACTATTTACATGAAGAAATCTAGTCCATGCCATCCCTCATTAGGTCTCAAGAATATCCTAATGGTCTATGGAAATTATTCTTTGATGGTTCAAGAAGAAAGCATGGAGTGGGTGTAGGTGTTAATTTAATATCCCATTCAAATTATAATTACTTATCTTCATATAGGTTCTAATTCAACTACTCCTATAATGCATCAAAATATGAAGGCCTTATTCATGGCCTCTAATGGGTAAATAAGAGAAAGATCAAACAATTTTAAGTATATGGAGATAATGAATTGATAGTGAACCAAGTTAGAGGATATAATGTCACTAAAAACCCCTTAATGAAGTCCTAAAATCATATAATTTGGGAACTAATTGAGGACTTTGAGGCCTTTAACATCTAATCAGTCCCAAGGAGCCATAATGAACATGCTAACAAGCTAGTAGCTATGAGGGCTCATTTTGATATCCCTAATGAATTAAAAAAGGACCAAGGTGTAACCATGTGTAAAATTGGTAATAAGACCATTAGTGATAGATAATGAATCTCATTAGTAGGTCTTTAAAACTGATAAATATATTTCATGTTTCTTTTAACAAGAAGTAGAGTTCTCCTCCATCAACCAAGGAAAATTATAGCACCAGTATGGGGAGAAGATTATTAAATTAAGGTCTAATAAGATTCCTAAAGTGGTAGTCACCTTAGAATGTCTCTTTCATGAAGGGTACCATATGAGGAAGGATAAAGCAATGATGTCAACTAATGAAGAAAACTATAAGAGAGTTCTTATCTTTGAATGCAAGCTCCTCAAGCTTGGAAAGGTGAGCACTAAAGTTGAAAGGCTTACTTTCATAGATATTTTTAAGGAATATGCAAGCATATTTTCTTAGTAATATAGTGACCTAAGTGGCTTTGATCTTAAATTAGACCAACACACTATAGAACTAGAGGTTAATGCTAAGCCTATTAGGCAGAAGCAAAGGCCCATAAACCCTAAGATTGAAGAGCTTATGAGGAAGGAATTGACCAAGTTAATTGAATCTTAGATCATCTTTATAATTAAGCACTCCATATGGGTAGATAATCTAGTACCTATCAAGAATAAAAATGGGGAAATTAGGTTGTGTGTGGACTTCAGGGATCTTAATAGAGTCTCTTTGAAGGATCACTACCCTTTACCATCCATGGAGAAACTCCTTCAAATAGTTGTCAGTTCATAATGCTTCTCTCTCTTGGATGGGTGTTTAGGTTATAACCAAGTGCTATTGAGAAAGACTCGTACAAGATATACTTCACACCAAGTGGGGCATATTTGCTTACTAGAAGATGCCTTTTGTATTATCCAATGTTGGGACAACATTTCAAAGGGAAATGGAAATGGCCTTCCAAGGAATATTAACTCAAATGGTAATATTATACTTAGATGACATCATAATCTTCTCCAAGAAATCTAATGAGCACATGGACCATCTAAGTCTAATATTCTAGAGATGCAGAGAGTATGGGATCTCTTTAAATCCCAATAAAAGTGTGTTTTGTATGCATAAAGGGAATCTACTAGGTCACATTATTTAAAAGTAAGGATTATCCATTGACCCTAACAGATTAAGTGTTATCTTAGCCTCATCCTTGACAAAGCATAAGAAATGGATCCAAAGCTTCCTTAGGAAGATTAACTTTGTGATAAGGTTCATACTTGGTATTTTAAACTTGGTCAAACCTATCACCACCATGCTAAATAAGATCCAAGTGTTTTCTTTGTCAGTTGAAAATAGTGCATATTTTGAGGCTACCAATCAAGTCATTTCCCAAGTCCCATCACTCATAAATCCTTATTTCTCCAAGGACTTCATATAATATAGATTTGAAAATGTTGACAACATATAATCTATGTTTCTGCAAAAGAATGGTGAAGGAATGAAATAGCCAATTGCCTTTGTTAGTCAAGGGATGGAAGGATATGAGGTGAGGTATACTTTCATTAAAAATCAAGTTCTTAACAAGATGTTAGCTATGTTACTATAATATAATGGTGAAGGAATGTAATAGACAATTGCCTTTTCTAGTCAAGGGATGGAAGGATATAAGGTGAGGATTCTCAAGAATGTTAGACCAATTATCTCCAATAATAAGATTCATCTTATGGTGTCTCACCTTGGGGTTAGGGACTTTCTCCTTAACAAGTATTTGAGTGAAAAGAGGTAGGTTAGATCACCAAGGTCATGGAATATGACATAGAGATAAAATTCACCAAATTGGTCAAGGGTAAGGTCTTTTCTGCACACATAGTAAATGATCTCCAAGAAGATAAGGAAACTATTTTTGTAAACCAAAATAGCTCACAAGTAGGTACACCTACACTTTAAAAAAGTTGGCTTTAAGATATGGCTCAATTCTTAGCAATAGGAGAATGCCCCCAAGATTTGGATATAACTAAAATAAGGTATTTTAGGCTTTAATCCATAACTTATGCATTGGTTGGTGGTGTCCTTTTTAGAAAAAACCTCAATAGAGTACTCCTTAGGTGCATATATGATGACTAGGTGACCAAACTCATAGAACAGATCCATGATAGACCTGTAAGAGGTTAGTTTACACCTAGAACCACAACAACAAAGGTGATGAGGGTTGGTTATTACTGACCTAATTCTTTAAAATATTCTCATGCATGGATTATAAAATTCCATAAGTGTGATCTCTTTATAGGAAAGTAGAAACTAATAACCCTTCCACTCAATCCAATTCAAGTGGAGCAACCCTTCATGTAATAAGGGTTAGAACTCATAGGGATGATCAATCCACCATCAAGTTTAGGGAATAAATGGGTGCTCATTTCAATTGACTACTTCACCAAGTGAATGGAATCCATTACTTTAAAAGAGGCTAATGAGGGTGTAGTTTTGGACTTCTATGATAAGATTACGATCAGGTTTGGTGTCCTAGCCACCACAATTTTAGATAATGCATTGGTATTCCTTATTACTAAGATAAGTGAGTGGGATTTCAAAATAGGCATCTACCTAAAAACCTCTTTCAACTACTATCCTCAAATAAATGGACTAGCAGAGTCTACAAACAAGAATTTTATAAGGATCATTAGGAGGACCATAGAAGAGAATTAGAGAACATGGCACACTAAACTAAAGATAACCTTATGGGATGATAGAGTGACTCCTAGAGCTACTATTGAAAATTCTATATATGTTATTATGTATGAAAGGGAAGAAAATTGGCCTATCTCTCTCAAAATACCTATACTAGAGTTAGCCCATCAACTTGAGTTGATGGAGGATGAGCCCATGAATGTGAGAATGATAGAGATCATTGACCTAGAAGAAACCAGGGACCTTACTATGAATACTTTAGAGTCACATCAATCTTAAGTCAAAAAGGCCTTTGACAAGAAATCTATAGCAAGGAGCTTCAATGAAGGGGTCCTAGTCCTCAAATAGGACTTAAATAAGGCCAAACCAAGAAACCATACCAAGTTTGACAACTCGTGGAGTGGTCCTAATTTTAACCATGGATGTAGAGAACATAATGCTTTTCACCTTAACTAATTAGATGGAGAGGTATTTACCATCTTATTTAATGGAATTCATTTGAAGCCTTATTATTAGAATAATTTCATACATTATAACATATTTTACATATTAGAATATATTTTATGATTTATTCTAAGTGTCTTGTGCACATTTTCTTTCCTCTATGTGTTTCCTTTTTAATAAGTGCCTTGGGTACTTTATTATTCTTTTTATTTTGTTTTTGTTGTTTCAAAAGGAGATTCTAGGTAGGTATGGCCTTTTATTATCTTCATAATCAGTTTAAAGAAGACTTGGGACGCCATGTGCCTAATGGACCAGTTTAAGGCCATTAGTCTTGTATAGCAGGAAAGTAACTTGACGATGTTGCCAAAAATATTGGCTAAATTTTGGCCCACATGCAAGAATTGACATTACAGTAAGGATTCTAAAGGTCTTGATGTGGATAAATAAGCTGAGTAAAGTTCATGTTGAATAAAGAATCCAAATTTATAGATGGAATGAGTAGTATAAAAGATATCATGCAACCTTCAAAGCTTTTAAAACATTTTAAGTTATCTTAAAGTGTAGATTATCTAAATTCAAGAAAATAGGTCTCTATGGTGGTCATAACATTCAATAGCATGAATTAGGTTTTGCATAATGCCTTAGGATCTCATTCAATCCTTGTAAATTCAAGCAAAAGATCAAGCATGAGTCTAAATGAACCAAGCCATCATAAGGATGTCATAAAAAAGGAATAGACAAGTTCACTTGTGCATTTTATAAATACACCTTAGAAAGCCATGCGAGCTAAAATATTGTAGTACCATTGAGTTCTTCATGCCAATAACATGATTTTCAAGTTTCATGTATGTATGATATTTTTAGATCAAGTTATGGAGTTTCAAAGTTAGACCTACAAAGTAGGACATTCATGCAAGTGTCAAGTTTGAACTTTGTAAAATGACCATTTGGATTCAAAAAAATACTTTAAGAATTTAAATTTGATCAAGATATAATGGTCTGCATGAGCTCTCATACTAAAAATCAAGATCTAAATGGTTCACATTGGAATCAAATAAGTCAAAAATTCCTTGGGTTAAGAACCCTTAAAAGGTTATAAGTTGGAAAAAATTTAACGGTGTAAATTCATCAAGAAAAGATCTACTAGTGCAAGGCAACTAACAAAGAGGAAGGTTTGATCTAGATCAATGATCAACATTCAATCATACCAATGATCTAATGGTGCATAAGAACTATCAATAAAGTGGGTACAAATAGATCAAAGGATCACATTGCTTCATACATTATGATCTAATGGTGCAATTTAAGGTAAAAAATCTAGAATATATAGATCAAGGGATCACATTCATTCATACATAAGATCTAATAGTGTGAGAAAGGTCAGTAGGATCAATTTATCTTAAGGATAGGAGAGATATTTTTAAGTGTCATTAGCTCATTAAGCTCCCAATAAAATCAATGGTCCATATACATCTCATACAAAACAAATCAATGAGTGAGGATTAAAGTCAAAAGACTATGGGGTCTTTGATGGGAGGTCAAGAATGTGACCAAGATAAAACCAGGGAAAGTAGGTTTTGAAAGTATCATCGTTCCACTATTAGAGACTAGATAAATTCCATTAAAAGGACACAATGATATAGTTAGGATGATCAACATTAAAGGGGCACCATTGAAGCTAAATATAGACCCCTAGTTTGAAGTTTGGTAGTATACAAGGTTTATTCTACAACTGTGTTCACCCTTATTTAAAGAAGGATCCCTATATATAATGAGCTTTCAATTTTTATGGATGATTAAAGGTAAAATTAGGTCTTTTATACCTAATGGAGATCAAAAGAATCTATACAGTCTATAGTTCTACATCGACATAAATGACTATAGGAAAACCAATAAAGGAGATTGTTTTTCCATTTGTAGAAAAGATTTGGGTCTAATATTTGATCGAGGGTGGATATTTGTGACAATTTAAAGGGTCACATCCTTTGACATAGCCATATTTTTGAAAAACAACTATCTAAAATAAATATTTCTATGATTATATCAAATCCATGAGCATGAAAGTTGTCTTTAATGGGATATGGCATGAAGGATCAAAGAGAAATATCTAGTGGTTGGGACTTACAGATCAGTGCATTTAATGCAACCTCAAAACCTTTGGGGTCCTTCCCATTTAGTAAGATATGATCAGTATCTTGATTGATCAAAAAGGTGGCAAGGAATTTATTGGATAAAAGGGTGGTGTCTCAAGCTCATTTAATAATCTATGATGGTGTGTTCTCTTCCTGATGGCATGCTATAACTTTTTTTCTCTCTACTTTCTACTATATATCCTAGTCTCATTCCCATTATGGGGGTTCTCAACTCTTAGAATTTATTATTTTTTCACAAAGATACTCATTGAAAATCTTTAAAAACTATGCTCATTTGATATGGTTAAACCCTATCAAAATATTATAAGAATGACCTTTTAAAGTAATAGGATCAACTCTTTGTCTATCTCTTATCTTTAATTAGTGCTTATTATGCTTGTGTATGGTGAATTTATGAAGGAGATTCTTCCTAGTTTACTATCCTTATTATTTCCTCTTTGAAGGTGTTTTCAAGATAACTTACAATTATATATTAGTGTTATAATTGGAACCTCTTCTATGAAATATTTATGTAACTAGTGAGATTGTGAGGTTGTGTGAGATATAGTTATCTTATATTGTTCCAATGTAGGTTCAAGCTTGTAAAAGTGTCCATTTTAAATTTGGTGCATCACCTTTTAAGCTTTTGAGGAGAATTTATCAACCATTTCTAACCCTTTTCCCTATGATAAGCATTAGTTTAGATGAACATTAAGAGGAAGCCAACCTTCTCTAAAGGTCCAACCCCATTATAGGTGACCCATATGTTGAGATTGTTCCCATTATGTAGCTCAATTGGAGGGAACCTAAAGAACTTTCTCCAAGGGTGTAGGTTAAGCCTACAATAGTAAGTATAATGGAAAAAATTACCAACAAGAGAAATCAAGAAAATTCCATCACCATTACCTTGTTGAGAACAAGATATATCAAAATAAAGTGACCATGAAATATTATTCTCAAAGAATTTTTCATGTTGATTTTTTGGTTCATCTAAATTTAAAAACTCATAAGTTCCAATTCATGTCTCAACATAAGCAATAGTGAAATAAGTGGATGAATCTATAGGTGTACTAGCTAATCTTCTCTTTTTATGAAATTAATTCAATTACTAATGGGAACCCATGTGATATCTTTTTTGACAAAATCACCAGCTGCTTTTGATCAATCCCTTCCTAATAACATAACATAATCACTAGGAATGTATAAAACTTGAACATTAGTCATGCATATAATTATTTCATCTTGTAAAATCTTAATGACTATATCTTGAAACTTATCATAACTTTTAGTTTGTATAGAATCAAATCAAGTAAGTTTCCTATTGTCAATTTCATAAAATATGCCTAATTAATCTGCAATAAATTTATGAATTATATTATTTGAAACACTTGTATCTAAGATACAATTATGGATTAATTTATTAGTAATTTTAACAAAAACATAAAACAAAGGTATATAGTCTACAGGAGGGTCATAACTTTGAGAAAAAAATAGTTGATTATTAATTACTGTCTTCTTGTAAGCCTACATCAATTTTAGTATTTTTCATAGTTTCATTGATTTTCTCAAGTTGCCTTAAAAGACTAGATACTTATAATTAAAAAAAATTATCTTTGATTGTAGACATATCATCAATTATATTATAAGCTTTAGCATCAATTTGTCTAAAATTCTTATGCTTATAATGTTAATATTAACTATTATTATAACTAATTGATAAAAAAATATTTTGAGAAGAATTATCCATTGACCTACTTAAAGCATTGTTATAAAATTTTTTACCTTTATCATTAGTAGAATAATCATTATTTGAATTTTTTTAAAATTTTGAGAAGAGTTATAATCTTTATTTCTAGTATTAACAACATAGGCACCTTCATTTTTTGGTGGATCATCAAAAGCGCACATGTTTATGTTGTTAGCTAGATCTTCATATATAAGATATTTCCCTTGAAGAATTTTTTTAACGTTTTGAATAGAAATAAATGAATCTAGACCATGATCCAATTCACAAAGATTATAGTAATAAGAAATTTATAATTTTTTACTTTCAGTATTACTTTTGTTCGATGAAGAAGGTTTATCATTTAGCTATTTTTTAATAGAAATCAGTTCATTTTCTAAACTTTGAATGGATTTTAAAAAATTTGCATTGTCTAAATTTAGACCTATAAAATACCTATCCTTAAACTCAATACATTTAAGTTTTATTTCATATTCAATGCAAAAAGTTATAATTTCATCATATTCTATAATATCCTTATCCTTCAAAGTTATTTTATATTTTAAGGGTATAGAACTACAAAAATAAAGTCTAGATAACTTCTTAGAAGATCTAAGATCATGTAGGATCTTTTGATGTACCTTAATAAATTTGGTAATAAAATTATAAATAGTCTCACCTTGATCTAGGGAAACATTCATAAGGTCATTAACTAGGTCAAAGTCTTCTTTAGCTTTCTCAAAAGATAACTCTATCTACTCTTCAATATTTTTCCACGTGTTGATAACTTTAGAAAGTAAAATAATAAATACTTGGTAAGCTTTCCTTTAAAATGTTTAAATAAAAACTCTTAAAAAAATATCTTCATTTATTATACCAAGAGTAGCACAAACTAATATTAATGCTTCTAATGATATCACCAAGATTCTCCAGGAGCTCCAATACATTTTGGTATATTTAATCCTTTAAAGGAAAGTAACTAGGATGATTTCTAATATTAATTAGATTTACAAGAATCCACATATTCAGATCTATTTGTTGTTCTACTTTAACATTGAAATCAGCTTCATATTTAGTGAGATCATTTAGATCTCTATTATCATTTAGTCCATGAGTCAACTCTTGTATCCTCTCTTCTACTTGATCTCTCATTGGAAGCTTCAATAGTATCCTCTACTTGAATTGGCTAATTTTATTGAACATGATCAACTTTATTTAACTATATATTTATAATAGTAGATTCAAATGGATAAAGTAGATCATCAAAAGGAAAAGAATCATAAAGGAAAAGAGTATTAGGCCTAGGATCAGTAGGTAAAACTCTAGTTTTATTTTCTTGAATTCATCTATTTGTATTTAAAATATCCTATTGAGTCTCATGTGTAAGATTAGAATACCAATCTATCTCTAATTTTACTAGTTCTTCTTCTTCTTTTATGACTTGAATAATACGATGAAGATTATAAGGATGATTATACCATGCATAACATGTTAAATTAAAATCAACATCAACTTGATCATCATCAATATCAATTATAGGATGTATAATATGAAGTTGTCCTCCAAGTACCATGAGCAAGAAGAAAACACAATTTTAAACAATTAAGACTTCTATAGATTATCCTAACAGAGTCATTAAATTTGTTGATGATGAAAATTATGCCATCAAATAATCAACCCTTTCACCTATTGCAAAGGTTAAGTTGGAATTGTACCAGTCTAATACTATGGTTCTAAAGGTTCAATTACAATATTAAAGATGCAAGAGGTTCTTTTTAACATTTTAGGAAATAACATATAAGTTATTGAATATAACATATTCCATTATAATTTTAGAAATCCACCTTATCAAATAATGAATCAGTTCAGATATGAATGTGTAATCTATCCTATCTGACAGACAAGACCTATGAGCAAGATAATCTCTTGAAAGAAATAAAGCTAATTTAATAATATAATATATTTTTAAATAATATCTTGCTTCTACTATAATAACTTCCAAATAACATCAAGATAATAAAATATAAATACAAGTTAAAATAGAATTTATATAAATCAAAGATGAATCAATCTTCTATAAAGTAAATAACGAAGAAGAGCTTAACACACAATAAACACAAACAAACAACAACCAACAAACTAATTTAGATAAAACAAAAGCACAAAAACTAAACTAAGAAATAAATAAAAAACTTCTAAAGAAACAAATAACTAAACATAAACAAATTAATCTAACTTAATTAAGTATAACAAACTAAAATAATCTAAGTCTAAACTAAATCTATGAACTAACTAATCTAAATATACCTAAGTCTAACTCTAAGAAATTAAATAAAGGAAACCAATATAAGAAATTAATTAAAGAAAAAAATAGAAATAAAGAGTAAATAAAAGCAAAACTAATATAAATATACTAAAACTAAAGGAAATAAAAAGGAAATTAGATTAATTAAATATTAATCTAAATAAGATTAAACTAGATTAAATTTAAATTTAATATAGAGTAAAATATAGATAAAACATGTGAGTCTCAATAGAGAGAGAGTCATCTTAGAAAAATAGATAAATTTTATTTGATAAATTGACATATATTCTTTACAAAATATCTAGAGAGATAACTTTTACAATCAATAGATCAATGTAATGTCTCAAACAGTAAAGTTTTCATCATTATTCAAATTGAATACTTGGATTCTACACATAGGAATGTAAGGAGCAATCATCAAAAGATGTTAAACATGATAAACATAAAATAATCTATTATAAATGATAATATAAAATTGGATATACATGTGTTGCTTAAGTAATTTACTCAACCATCAGATAAAGTATCATTTGGTATATCTACAAAAGTCATGTAATCTCAGAGAAGTTACATAGAAGAGAGAGAGATAACTAATTGACTTCACAATGTATAAGTCTTCAATACTTGTATTGTTCCTCACTTCAAATTAACCCTTTATCTCTTTTTATGCTTCAAATTTGTTTGGAAAAAGAAGCTGTAACTAACATTAGGTAGTTACTAGTGTAACTTAAGTAATTAATTTTTTTTAAAATTCCAATTAATATAGATAGTTATTATTTAAGGTTTAATTAAGACTTAAAAGTCTTAATGGATCAAGTATTTGAATATATACTAGGTACTTCCTAATGGGTGAGGACCCTTAATCAATTAATAATAAAATAAAAAACATATTTTAATAAATGAATAGATAAGTCAAAGTTAATCAAATTTCTATTTATATTAAAACCATAATGCATATTTATAAAAATTACATACATACATACATACATACATACATACATACATACATGCATACATATATATATATATATATATATATATATATATATATATATATATATATATATATATATATATATATATATATATATATATATATATATATATATATATATATATATATATATCAAAAAATTAAATTTTACTATACTTTCAACTTATCCAACCAAAATATCAAAATCTAAAAATCAAAGTATCAAATCTAAAAGTATTTTAAGTTATACTAGCACAAAAGTTTAACTGATAAATTGAAATTTTATCCTGATGACATCCAATAATTGTCAAAATTAGAAAGGACCTCAATTAATGGCTTTCCTTTCTCATTTACACACTCATTGTATTCCATCTCAACTACTAGAAGATGAACCATGTTTATTCTTGAGTCACTTATGGGATCATCAACCTCTAGTTTAGGGTGAAGACTTTGTTTTTAGGATAATTAAGCATGTCAATGTGTGTGTGTTCCTTTAAACTTAATTTTTTAACCCTAAAATAGGATCTCTCTTAGATGGTGAGGCTTCATCAAAAATAGAAGGTAGGGCAAGATTACCAAAGTTCTTGGCATGGGCTACTTTAGTGTCTAGATGAGTGGTTTCATTAACATGGTGTGCCTCACTAGCATGTTGGATTCTTTCTGGAGTAGGTGACTAAACTAGAAAATGATGTGGATTATTCTAAGTGGTGAGAAGAACTAGTATGGGAATGAGACATATCACCAAATCTATGACTATGAAATCATCTATTACCCCTTATGGTTTACATGGTTAAAGGATTAATTATTCAAAACATTCTAGAACTTAGGATCTATTTCATCAAATTGGATTGACATTCTATCTCCCCTATTAACATACCTAGGGCCAAATCTTCTAGACCTAAAGCCTCCCCTTGGGAATTGTTTATCCGAGTTTTGCTAGTTCATGCTACCAGAAGTCTAGTTTCTTCCCCAACCTTGATTATCACTATCTCTACATGATCCAAGTTGATCCCATCCTAACATCTTATACATTTGTAATATATTCAAAAATTGATTATTTATGACTAAAAAATCAACATGTATATATCCAACATGAAAATCAATTATATATCAAACACACAGTCACTTATCAGCAAAAATATTTGGACTATCTTTTAACTGTAACAAAATTGAATTGTTCTAACTATATCAACCATCATTATAATATTCCATTTTTATTTCATCAAATATATTTAAAATAACAACTAAAAATTTAAAATAAAATTATAATATCATAATTTTATTTCAAAAATATTTTGACATATCTTTTCTCAATTTGACAAAGAAACTAAGCCATGAAAGCCTTTCCCAAATCATTATTACAAATTAAGAACCATCTTAACATAATATTTAAAACTTTCAATAGCCTTACTACCCTTAAAATGAAACTAGAATATTATATATTGTATTCCAATTCAATCTACAATATCAAAACTTAAATAAAATAATAAACTCAAAATTTCATGAAATAATTATTTTGAAACATCAAGTTTCAATTATTTTGAAACCATTAAACCTCATGTAACTATGACTATAAAATCACAATGGATAATTTTATCATTTACATGATTTCAAAATTGAAAAATAAAATTAAAAATATCCTTCCAAGAAATCTATTAATTACTTCTTTTACTACTATTCATTTCGAAAACTTAGAACAAAACCCAAAACATAATGTTTTGTGCAAATGAAAGTTGTCTATGAAATATTTACACAACATTCTATAATATTATCCTTAGAATATCTCAAATCCATCATAATTTCAATATTTTATCATTTATGAAACCCTAAACATTCAAAAAACTTATGGCCTTAATATACTAAAACACCCAATCATTTCTATATAGCAAAAACCCTAAAACCCTAGATCTTATGTGCAAATCCAAAAAATAACTTCCATTATTTTCAAAGTTCAACATACTATATTTCCATGACATAACCATGCAAAACCTTTCTTCAAAACTAGATTCAAAACTAAAATTGGCATGCATGAAACTTATATATTTGAGATGATAAAATATAAACAAAACCATCACTAGACAATCACATTTACATGTTTAAACGACCTTCCAAAACAACTTTAATATGACATGGCAAACATAAAACATACAAAAACTTTCAAAATATTCATGAAACAAACATAGAGTTCATTTTTACAAAAACCCAAAATCTCAATGAAGCTCTTGAAAATGTAAATGGTATGTTTAAAACACCACTGAATATATAACTCACATAAACCTAGACTAGTATGTATATTCAATAATAAAACCTTAATATTTTCAAGAAAAACATGCCCAAACAAAAATGATAAACCCACATTCTTATCTCATCATCCATTGAAATTATATATCAAAATTAAAGCCATTTCTAATCAATATATCTGCAAAAAATGATATATTCAACACTAAACTATAAGTTTTATCCTTCTAAAACAAATATGCATAGATTTAAATAGACAACTTAGAAAAACGTATCAACATGCAGACCAAAACCATTTTATTTTCATGCAACTAGAAAACCATTTGAAATAACTCTTAAACCTCTTCAAAAATCATCTATATTATTATTATCATACCTAGATGCGCACTCCATTTATCTTTCAACTCACAAATCTCTATTTCCATCTCTAAATTCCAAACCAGCAAAGTGAAACTTCCATAAAAGATATTCAAAAAATTGACCAAAATAATGAAAATAATGTTATTTTTAAGTCAAGTCCCTCAACATAACTACCATGTTTATGTGCTTACTCATTATTGGTTTATTAAATCGAGACAAGTATTTAGTATCCTGCCAACCAAGTTAGCAAATCCACCAAACTTAACAATAACCAATATACTTTCTAAACCCTTAATTAATATCCATCAATTGAGGCATGTATGCCTAACATTAAAGTCCCTTTAACATATAAATGATCTTACAAGATTTTGGGACCTACATCATGCTTTGAATTAACTCACCTTACTATCTAACATGCCATGAGGTCTGCCAAATCAACTTGTCAACTATATCATTTATGAGTCTCGAATTACCAATTAAACTCAAAAACATCACCCTTTGAAGTCATTATTTATCCCCTTATAAATTTTTATGCCTTGAGACATTAGGATCCTCAAAATATATATTCATGTCACTTTTAGGACTTAGGATAGATAATGTTTTAATTAGGATCCTTTATATAATGGAGCATTTAGGATCAAAACTTAGAATCCCTTAAGATGTTTTAATATCCTTAGTAAATAATTTAGGATTAAAAGATTAGAACACCCTAAAATTATGTCACCATTAACCATTGTCAACTATATCTACAAATAAATTTTGCATGACATTAATCTATAAATCAAACTGATGAATATGTATAAATCTTTTAATTGAGCTTTCAAATAAAGTTGATAAATTAAATGATGCATTTAATTTGATAACTAAAAGATGCATATTTGTTTAAACTAAAATAATCATGAAAATCCATTTATATAATTGCAATTGAAAATGAACTAACAAGAAAACCATTATAACCAATTAAAATACCATTTCTATCTATCTCAAACCATGTCGCATACAATCATTGAAAATGTCAAATTAATTATCACAATATGATCAAACTATCAACTGAAAACTAATCTAAAATCCATATAAAATATTTAGTTAAAGATCAATGAGTATATCTTAATTTATCTTGACAATCATATAATTCTTTCAATCATATAAACTATCACTATTCAATTTGATCAATAATCAATTAAAGTAACAAAATGACTGATCACAAATGTTCATCAATGATAAATACATACACACATTTTATTCATTCATCAATTTATGCTTTTCAAAACCACTTAAAATTTAAATACAAATTCATAAACCAATCATCATCAACTTATTAATTAAAAATATGCATCTAAATATAATAATAATTTATTAAGTCCTAGACATAGTTTTAAATTTTATGACTGAATCATCTCTATGGTATAAAAGTATTAGTTTTTAGAAAAATTGTAGAGGGTATGAAAAATAGGAATAACAAGTTCATGTTTAGTATGACCAAGATAAGATAAGATAGATCAGGTGCATTTATGGGATGATATTATTCCTTATTTACTTCCATCCCATGATTATATTTTTAGGTTTCATGGCTTATGCTTTATGAATAATCACTTAGATTGTTGATCACTCAAAATGGCCTATGAAATCCCAATGGCTTAGTTTTCACCATCCAATTATAGATTAAAGATTGGTTGCTAGAGTTGAATGATGAATACATAATTTTAGGGTCCATCCATTCATTCTATATTAGTTTCAAGCTGATTATCATGTGTGTTCATGAAGGATAAACAAAATCACCCTTATGTTCTTGAATATGATCACCATTGACACCTGAGTAAAATATTTGATATATGTAGATGTTTCAAAGCATGGTCATCAAGCCTTGAAGAATATTTAAGTCCTAATTGATCCAAACATAGTCATGTAACATTGTTAAGGCCATGTGAAGGTAGTTCAAGGTGAACCATAAGACATATCTTTAATTCTAACTTTTCAAGATATTTTGTTATAACCTATAGATAGAATGTGCAAGGTTTAGAAGTTATAGTTTTGTAGATGATTGATATGAAGGGATTGGTTGTAAGATATGAATATTTTGATAATATTTCTATCACTATCAATGGAAAATATCACACCTTATCATATAATTTAAGGAATTTTTCCATTACTTTCATCTCACAGTTAACCTACTTGGATACCTACATGAGTAAGGTTTCCACAGAGGTCTGAGACATATGGGTAAAAGACTTTGGAGTGTTTTGAACCTAGTTAGAACTTTATTTATTGATGTAAGATGCAAGATAGACCATTTATATGATGTAAAATTCAATAAACATCTCAAACAACACCTACATCAATTTAAGATTGAATAAAGTTGCAATATGGCAACTTTACCTTAACTTCTCCAAAAATTTCTCTACTTTACATATTACATGCCATGGTAAATATTTAAGATGGTCTAGATGAGCTTGTTGGTTCTTTATATTGTATCCAAAACCTAATGAGAAGGTCTTAAATAAATAATGAGGCATTTGGGTGAATAGGGATGATGGATTGATAGTGTTTAAACTCATTTTATGTTGACTAGAAACACTCAGTGCTACAGTACCCCTTAGACCAAAATATCAACCTTGGAGGATTTTTAATTGACTTCTAGTGCATGGATGGTGATAAAGATTGAGAATGTGGTATAAAAACATTATATGGATGGCCTAATTATGTAAAAGAAAATTAGATATGTAATATACATTTTTTTTGACCATATGACAACCTACAGGATCTTTGAACTCATAATAGTGCCTGAAGAGAGTGAAAAGTATGAGGTGTCATAGATGGACAAATAAATTGGTATGGATACTTTTAAAACATATAATATTTATAATAATGTCTCACCCACTAAAATTATACGAGTTTCAAGTCACCCTCACACATATTTCCAAGCCTAGAGGTTGCAGTCCATACACTCCTTAGTCTAGTACACCAACCTGTGCAATATGAAGAAAATAAGGAAAAGTGAGATGAATGGTAGTAGGTTTGGAAATTTTGAGATTATTAAAAGTTTTTATTTAATTATAAATTATGTAAATAGGAATTAAAACACCATGAACATCCATCAAATGATTATATACATAGAGTCACTTAATATTACTTGTGACATAGTGTTGCTTGCAACAAGTGTCATATGTAGGTCTCTTTCTTAAAGGAGTTGTAAGTTTGTAAATAATAGGTGACTATACTAAGGTCATTATAAATTTTAATATATCATATATTACAAAAACATTCAATGGTAGTTGAGAAAATGGAAATTTTAATCATTTTAATCAACCTTACACACAGTTACCATAAAGGCTAGTGTGGAGAGTTTGAGGTGTTAAAAGCTCTATGAACGTGATCAAGTGTTGATTTTTTGTGTATATTGTAATAATGATATAAAATATATCCCCATATTATCACTTTTTTCATACCAATAATAAAGACATCCTCTATTATATCATAGATATAAATAATCTTACACAAACATCAATTTGAAGAGTTTGTCTTGAGGTTTTTAAAGAATTCAAGACTCTAAAGGTATGATATAGCTCTAAAAATTTGTACATAGGTTATTCATGAAAAAATTGAGCCTATAATAACATTATTTTTTTTGGTAAAATAGGGTAAGTTACCTCTATTCTATCTCATATAGAGGGCACTCCCAAAGACACTACCCTTTAGGTTTGATATGAAAAAGGTAAGAAGATGTGTTTGGAACTGATAGAACACTAAGGAAAGGTGTGGGAGGTTTTTTTTAAAATGAAAAAAACATATAAAGGACCATAATCCTATAGAAACCACTTAAAGGTGGTTTTGAAAAACTATGCACAATTAGGAATACTAGGCTTTGACTAATCCTAAAGCTTTAAAGGGGTTCAATCTCATTTCTAAGGTAAAATGACCATTCCAACCCATTTTATCACCTGTAGGGGAAGATATAAAGCTATTTTAAATTATTTTTTTGTAGATATATCATTCAAGTTATCCATTTTTGGCTCAAACCTATGATAGGATATGTAGAATACACCCCCAAACTTAAGAAGCTAAGTTTAGAAGCTCACACTAGTAAGGACATTTAGCATGGAGTCCCAAAATCTTTGGGAAATTTGAAATATGTGATAAAAATTCTTTTAGTGGAATTTGTTCATAGTTTTTATGAATACAATAAGAGTTAAAATGAGCTAAAACCCAATAAAATCCTTAATTTTAACCTTATTGGAAAGAGGTAGGTGGCAATACATTCAAAAAGTGTAGTTTAACCTGTAAACTATTATATACTTGCTTAAAACTCTCTAAAGCTCCTCACTCACCGATTGGTCCATACAAAAATTATTCAAAATAATAAAAAATAGGGATTTATTGATATATTTTAATTATTTTGTAGGTATATGGGAGTTTTTAAGGATGAGTATCATTAAGGAGGTTAGTTGGAACCTAAGATAACTCCCTATGTCCATTTCTTGCTCCAAAAAAACCCATAAACACTTATGCAAGATTCTTCACTTTAGGTAGTCTATCAAAGATGATGAGAATGGAGAGTGACCACCAAGTGAGAAATTAATAAGTCTAATTGGGATCCCTTTTAAGGTATAAATAATGGATTTGGAAGAAAAGGGGATCATTTAGGTGTCATATCACCCCTTACATGGATTGGGTTGAGCAATTGAATGACCTTTTGGTGATAAGTGTAGGGATAGACCTAGAAAGATAGTGATGGTGACTACAGATGATGACAACAGTTGTATATAAGAATACCAATGGATAGTGAAAAATATAAATCATGTTGAAGCTAGTTTATAACCCCCATTCATAGTGTATATATGTTGATTATTCCTAATCTACTTTGGAGTGATCAAGAGAGACCTAATGATGAAGTCATTTTTAAGAATCTTGTTGAGAATATCCTACACCAGTTTTGGGGAGTTTGATGCTTCTGAGAAACATTTTTCCAAAGAGACATTTCATGATTTATTTAATACTCCACTAGATTTCAAATGTAACTCTCTCTCTCATCTTGACACTTTTTCTTGTGACTCTTGATATTCATCCTTTTCTTTGCTCTCACACATTCTATAAATGCAAGTCATTTTGGCTCTTGTTTCAAAATTCTACACCTGGTATGGAAAATCCCTACTAGTTTTATGTTGTACTTTGCCTTTGAAGAATACATGCAATCTATTTTTGAGTTCATAAACATATTTTATAAGTGTGTGAAGTTATAAATGGTGAATACTAGTGATAAGATTCTATCCTTACTTATCTTTATCCTTTTATGTTTGGTGTAAGAAGTTCTCATTCTAATTGGTCATATGGAGTGTAGCTAGTATGTTTTATTACCTTCAAGTGTAAGAGTTCCCTTAGTGTCTACAATTTAACATCTGGTCCACTTACCTTGATTAGTTTCATGTATATCACATCCATATTGAAATACTAATGTTAGAGTATTCTAAGACTTTGAAGCTAGTTTTTTAGGTCATATGACTTAGTCAAAGAGTATGATGATCTTATGGATATATTTCTAGTGTATCACCCACCTAGACTACTTTACCTTCATGCATATGTTTTCCCTATTTTCCCATAAGAAATCAATTAGTGTACATGATAAGCACTTAAAGGTCAATCTAGGGAGGTATCTCTTAAACCTAAAGGCATACCTCTACTATAGGAAACCCACAGGCTTAGAGGTATTCCAATGTTTCCCAAATATTATAGTAGGCTTGAAAAACCTCCTCTAGGGTGAAAATTTTGGTGACAATAGTTATGGCACACCTAGTAGGACCAAGGTCTAAGAGAGTGGAAATATTGTTGGTATCCTCTAATCAACATTTAGAAGTAAGAAAAATAGCACCAATGGTGACTTTGAATGAAATATTATAGTTTTAATCATCCCAGGTATTTATTGTTGAAGGTTTTGATTTGTTATTGTATTTCATTTAACTCATGAGGTTGATATGGATGGCTATTATGAGAAACCCTACTATGCACTTCCTTATCAACCTTTTTATGATCTATGTTATACCCCTTAACAATCCTATCAAAGTTTTTATCAACCCTATGAGCCATGGAATCCTTATGGCAATTCATTTCCTTATTCATATGGACATCATGTCATTGAAGAATCCTATAAGGAAGGCTATCAAGAAACCTATCAAGAAGTGCCTTCCTACTAATACCAATATGACTCCTACAAACCATACCATGTACACATCAACCTCACGATGACTCTTATCATTATTGTTATGAGGAATCAAAGTATTCCATGGATTATAGATCAAGACATTATAATACAAAATATGAATTCCTAGTTCTATAAATGGAATCTCATCATAATCCCCATTATTACACTCCTCTTCCTCCATAAACCCCATATCATATAAAATATTTGTTTATACTCATATTAAGTATAATAAATGGATAAAATGGATGGTAACATGGGATGATGAGTTTGTTGTGCTCCCTAACCATCTCATGGAATGGTTAAGAGGTTTTATTCAAGGGTGTATGTACATGTGGGAAGTGGCTGAATAAGAAACTCATTATGATATCAAGGATAATTTATACTTGGAAAAAAAGTGTTTATAATCCTCAATATATAGACTAAGGATGTGGGAAAATAAAGAACATGGAAATGAGCCTACAGTTATTAAAGAGCCTCAAAGAGGTTATGACCAAGGTAAGACTCTTGTTGAAATAGGTGTCTTTCCTTTTAACCAACCCAAATTATCATTTCCCCATGAGTTTATTCAAGAAGGCTTCATTTCTAAACCCATTCATGATCCCTCTATTACATTTCATACTCCCTCTCCATCCCATGATCCTATCCATCACCCTCCCACCTCATCCCTCCTTGAAGGAGAGTCCCTTTTATGCAAGAAAAATGTAGAAGAGTAGGATTAGGCTCAACTTTTAGCTGACCTAGAAGATGACATTAGTGATTATGAAGAATAAATCACCATAGGGACTCCCTTTGGTGAACACAAATACAACTACATCTTCTTGAGTGAAGAGAAAGACATTGAATATCTTGTTAAAAATACACATAAGGACTTTGGTAAAAATAGAAAGGGAGAAGTGTTTGAGAAAGACTCCATATCTATCAATTTATTTGAGGTCCATAATGAAAGAGTCCTTGAACATGATAGTCATGAGGAGGAAGATAACCTACAGTAAGATTTTAATGCCATAAGTCAATAATTTGAGTAATTCAGTAATTAGTGCATATTTGATAATAAGTTTGTTGATGATCCTAATAAGAATGAAGTTGAGTGTCTTGTCAATAATGAAGGAGAAGGTGTTGTTAAGAATTAATATGAACATCAAGTCACTATTCAAAAAGTTATAGTCATGAAATAATCAAGTGAGACCAAGGTAGAAGATGTTATCCTTAAGGAGCAGTCGACATCTCAACCTAATATTGAACCATTCATATATGTATTTGAGTATAAGTAAGATAAAATTAATGAGCTCATACATTAAGAACATCAGGACCAAGAAGATAAAGTTGAAGAGGTGGTGGTTCTCAAATATAAGGAGAGCAAGGATGATGGTAGTATCAAATGAAGCTTTTCCAAGAAATTGAAGAACTTCTCCAATTTGAGGTCTAAGTACATAAGAAGATATAGTAAGAGGTTTCCATGGAAGACAATGAACAATATTGGGTGGATTATGCAAAGTTACTTGATGAGCTTGAGGAACTTGTCACTAGAAAGAGTCCTAGCTTTATTGAGAGCACCATGGAAGTTAAGGAGATATGACTTCTTGAAACACCATTGGAAGTTGTAATTGAGGAGTCTTATGATAAGGTTGAGGCTATTAAAATTCAAGAGGAGTTCACTTTCATAAGTTATCTAGTTTTAGTTACTTCTATTGCATTGATTATTATTCCATGGAGATTGGTAGACACCATGAAGGAGATGGGGGCATCAAAGCCAAGGTTTTAAAATAAATATTCCTCATTCACTCATTCATTTCATGAGGCAAGAAAGGTTTCAAACTTACCATTTGATATAGGAGGAAGAGATTATTTCAGGTTGGTTTGTGTTTGAGTTAGTTTTTTTGGGTTTACTATGTGTATTCCATAAGTGCTCATGAGAGTACAAGTGTGTGCTTGTTATCTTGTCTTGTGTTTTTTAGTTTCTCATTTTATGTGTTATTTTCTATGGTTTGGTGTCTTTTCAAAGGTAACACAATTTATAATTAGTGTATAGGTGACTCCATATCCTAATGGATAGGAAAAGGCTACTAGTTTTAGGAATAGATGGCATACGACCCCTATAAATCACCAAAGATGTTGACCAATTTGACCCCAAGGTCAAATTGAGTCAAAATACTTCAAATAAAAGATTTGTCATAGGTATTTATGGGTGTGTTTTATCCACCATAGTTCTATTCATGTGATGTCATGTCACTCAATAGGTTTAAAACCTTTTAATATTTGCCTAGTATTCCTAAAGTCACTTTATGTCACATTTTTTACTCATTTATTAAACATGTATGGATTTCCAAAGGTGAAAAGTGTTTTATATTCTATTCTAATATTCCATGTGTCATAAAGTATCGTATAACTATTTTTAACTGAAAAATTTGGTAAGTTTAACATTGAAAAGGGAATAAATGCTTTAAAGGAGGTCATTTTCAAGCAAGTGTATAGACTATATGGTCCATTGGCATGTATTTATATTTTAGGAGTGTCTCTTGGAATTCCCCATGTCCACTTACAGGGTCATAAATTCTTGAAAGCTCCAAGAATGAAGAAAACTAATCTATCTTTTCATCACTCTCCTTGGAAGGGTAAAAAAGGGTTAATGGTTCTTATTTAGTATGGCCAAGAGAAGATGAATCATAGAAAGTGAATTTAGGGAATGATAGTATTCCTTGTGTACTTCCATCCAATTATTAGATTTTTAGGTTTCATGGCTTATGCTTTATGAAAAATCACTTAGATTGTTTATCACTCAAAATGGCCAATGAAACCCCAGTGAATAAATTTTCACCATCCATTTTAATATTATAGATTGGTTTCTAGAATTGAATGATGAATAAAAACTTGTAGGGTCCATCCATTAATTATATATTGGATTAAATTTGATTGGAATGTGTGTTCATGGAGAACAAAAAAAATCACCCTTGTGTGCTTGAATGTGATCACCATTGACACTTGAGTAAAGTCTTTGATATATGTGGATGTTTCAAAGCATGGTCATCAAGCCTTAAAGAAGATTTGAGGTCTAATTAACCCTAACACAGACATTTAACATTGGTAAGGCAATTATAATGGAGTTCAAGGTGAACCAAAATACATAACTATAAGCCCAACTATCCAATATATTTTATTGTACCTACAGATAGAATGTGCAAGGTTTAAAAGTTATAAAGGTTGCAGATGTTTGATATGAAGGGATTTTTTGTAAGATCTAAATCTTATGATAACATTTCTATCACTATCAATGGATAATATCATACCTTGTCATATAAGTTGAGGAAGTTTTCCATTACTTTCATCTAGTTAACCTACTTGGAGACCTACAAGAATAATGTTACCATAGAGGTTTGAGACCAAGGGGTAAATGACTTTAGAGTGTTTTGAACCCAGTTGGAACTTTCTTTCTTGATTTAAGATTAAAGATAGACCATTTATATGATAAATAATTTTATAAACATCTCAAACACAACCTACATCAATGCAAGATAAAATAAAGTTGAAAGAAGGCAAATTTACCTTAACTTCTCATAAAATCTCTCTACTTTACATAATACATGCCATGGTAAATATTTAAGATGGTCTAAATGAGATTGTTGGTTCTTAGTCTTGTAGCATAAACCTAATTACAATGTCTTGACTTAATAATGAGGTATTTGGGTAAAAAATTATGATGGATTGATAGTGTTTCAACTCATTCTATGTTGACTAGAAACACTCAGTGTTATAGTGCCCCTTAGACCAAAATATTAACCTCAGAGGACTTGCAAGTGACTTCTAGTGCATAGATGGTGATAGAGAATGAGAATGTGGTCTAAGAACATGAGATTTATGGCCTAATGAAATAAAATAAAATCATATAATTAAGATACTTTTTTTTGGTCATATGACAACTTACAAGATCTTTGAACTCAGAATAGTGCCTACTATTACATTCTAGAGCTTGGAGGCAAAGGTAAGAGGTGTCATAGATTAAAAAAACTAATATGTATAATTTGAAATCATATAATATTCATAATAATGTATCACCTATTTAAATTCCAAGAGTGTCAAGTCACCCTCACATAGACTTCTAATCCTAGAGGTTGCAGTCTGTACACTCCTTAATCTAGTACACTAACTTGTGCAATATGAAGAAAACATGGAAAAGTGAGATGAATGGAAGTAGGTTTATCCATTATGATACTATTTCAATTTTTTATCTAATTATAAAGGGTTTTAATAGGAATTAAAACACCATGAGCATCCATCAAATGATTATATAGACACAGTCACTTAATATTGCTTATGACATTATGTTGCATGCAACAAGTGCCATATGGAGGTCTCTTTATTAAATGAGTTTCAAGTTTGTAAATATGTAATTAATATAATTAGGTAATTATAAATTTTAATATATCATAGACAAAATAATATTTAATGTTAGTTGAGGAAAGGGAAAGGTTGAGCATTTTAGTCAACCTTACACAGTCACCATTTAGAGGCTAGTGTGGAGAGTTTGAGGTGTTAAAAGCTATATTAACATGATAAAGTGTTAAATATTTATTTATATGTTAATAATTATATAAAATATCTCCACATGAAATCACTTTGGTCATACTATTATTAAATACATCCTTTGTTCTGTCATAGATAGAAATAATCTTGTATAATCATTAATTTGAAGAGTTTGTCTTGAGGTTTTTGAAGAGTTGAAGACTCTAAATGTATGATATAGCTATGAAAATTTGTAAATAATATACCCATGGATAAATTTATCCTATAATAATATTATTTTATATATTATAATAGGGTAATATCCCTCTATTTTGTCTTAGATAGAGGGCACTCCCAGAAACACTACCCTATAGGATTGATATTCAAAAGGTAAGAATATGTTTTGGTAATTGATAAAACACTAATTAAAGTTGTGTTAGGTTTTTTTTAACATGAAAAAATAAATAAATGACCCTAAATCCTAGATAAACCACTTAGAGGTGGTTATGAGGTACTATGTACAATCAAGCCTACTAGGCCTTGACTAGGCCTAAATCCCTAAAGGGGTTAAATCTCTCTTCTGAGGTAATATGACCATTACATCCCATTTAATCACCTATAGGGGGAGATATAAGGATATTTTAAACCATTTTTTATAGATATTTCACTTAGTTTATCCATTTTTTGATCAAACCTATGATAGGGTATGCATAACGCACTCCCAAACTCAAGAGGCTAAGTTTAAAATATCACACTAGTAAAAAAGTTATCATGGAGACACAACATCTTGGGAAAAGTTTAAGTAGGTATAAACATGCTTTTAGTAAATTTTTTTCATAGGTTCAACATCTAGTTTTTATGAATAAATGATAAAAGTCAGAATGAGGTAAAAACCCTCCAAAATCCTTACTTTTGACCCAATTGGAAAGAAGTAGGTGGAAATGAATTAAAAAGGTGTACTATGACCTAGAAACTACTTTAGAATTTTATATAAATCTCTCAAGCACCTCACTCACCAATCAGTTCGTAAAAGCAATGTAAGAAACAATATAAGATAGGGATTTGTTGCTAGATTTTGATTATTTTTTAGGTACATGGGAGTTTTGAAGGATGAGGATAACTTTGGGAGGTCAATTGGAACCTAAGATAACTTCCTATGTCCATTTATTTCCTTATAAAAATTCACAAACACTTTTATAAGATCCTTCACTTCAGGCAATTTGTGGAAGACAATGAGAATGGAGAGTGACAACCAAGTGAGAAAGAGATAAGTATAATTGGGAGGAATTTTAAGGTTTTCATAATGGATTTTTAGGTAATGGGACACCTTAAAAGTGTCATAAAACCCCTTACATGGATTTTATTGAGTAATTTAAGGACCTTTTTGTGACAAATGTAGGAACAAACCTAGAAAGCTAGTGATGGTGATTGTAGATGATGAAAACACTTGTCTAGAAGAGTACAAATAGTTAGGGACACATATAATGAATGCTGAAGATATTTTATAACCCCCCATTAATATTAAATATGTTTCAACTATTCCTAGTCTATTTTGGAGTGCTCAAGAGAAGACTAATGATGAAGACAATTTCAAGAAGCTAGTTGAGAGTATCCTACACCATTTTTGGGGAGTTTAATGTTTCTAAGGGACACTTGTCCAAAGATAAATTTCATGGAATTTTTAATCCTCAATTATCCTTCAAATTTAACTCTCTCTCTCTCTCTCTCTCTCTCTCTCTCTCTCTCTCTCTCTCTCTCTCTCTCTCTCTCTCTCTCTCTCTCTCTCTCTCTCTCTCTCTCTCTCTCTCTCTCTCTCATCTTGACACTTTTTCTTGTGACTCTTGAGTTTCATCCTTCTCTCCCCTCTCACACATTTTATAAATGCAAGCCATTTTAGCTCTTGTTTCTAAATTACACACTTGGTATGGTGAATCCATGTTGCTTTAATGCTTTACTTTGCATTTAATTAATACATTAAATCTATTTTTTATTTCATAATCATATTTTCTAAGTGTGTGTAGTGATGTATGGTGAGGTTTAGTGATAAGCTTTTATCCTTGATTCTCTTTATCCTTTCATGTTTGGTGCAATAAGTTCTCATTCTAACAGGTCATATGGAGTGTAGATAGTGTGTTTTATTACTTTAAAGTGTTAAAGTTCCATTAATTTATATAATTTGACATATGTTCCACTTACCTTGAGTAATTTCATGCATATCACCTGCATATTGAAGTACTAATGTTAGAGTATACTAGGACTTTGAAGCTAGTGTTGTAGGTCATATCTCCTAGTACAAGAGTACAATGATATTGTGGATATATTTATCATGTTTCACCCACTATATTATTTTACCTTCATTTATAATTCTACCCCCTTTCCCATAAGCAATTAGTTAGTGTAAATGATAATCACTTAAAGGTCAATCTAGGGAGCTAGTCCTTAAACCTAGAGGTCTGCCTATACTATAGGCAACCCACAGTCCTAAATGTATTCCAATGTTTACCTAATATTATATTAGGCTTGAAAAATCTCCTCTAGGGTTAAATATTTTGTGATAATAATACTCTCATTTGAGGAGGCATCAACTGAGCCTTTTAGTTTTGGGATCAACTATGTGCTCTTTGGAGGTCATTTGTTGTTGGGTGCAGTTCCTCTCTTGGTGTCATTTAATTTAGTGGATTTTTTTTTCTCATTCTACTAGCACACATAATGTGGATATGGGATTTTTTTCATCATGTGCCTTTTGGGCAATGTGGGAATCCTTTTACTCTCCCTTATTTTTATTTATTTTTCGTTAGTGCTTCTCTAACTTTTGTAGCTATGATTGGGATTTATTTTTTCCATTTCTTGTGGGTTTTTCTTCTCCCTTTCGTATTTTTGGGAGTTTTTTAATTTTATTTCTTGATCCTTTTTTCCACTAAATTTTGTTGTATTTATGAAGTTACCAAAAAAAATTTGGGGGAAAATAATAATGGTATCAAACTAAACTTAAATTTTTATAATACTTTAGCATAACCCATAAAATATTAGTTATGAACATATTGAATTTCTCCCTAGTCAATCCATCCAACTATAGGTTTAAAACAATTGTTTAAACACCTTAATACATAATTTCAAAAATTTAATATTCTCATTCATCTAACACAATATCCTATCATCTTAAAAAAAAACCCATAACAACTATAATCTTGACTCATCTTAAGTAATTCATTACTCCCACTGATATGAAATTCATAAATGCTTAAATTTAATAAAATTTGTTTATTTTAACAAAATATAGTCATATATCCATTTTAAGAATGTTTAAACTTAACCAATACTTTCAAAATCTATTAAATATTAAAACCAATATAACTAAATGCCTCAATAAATTCTCATTCCAAACTTATTTTTAAAAAAATTCCATACTTCAATCATTCAAAATTTTATGCAAATAAAAATCATAAATATTCAACTAAAGCTTGACCCCCAAATATTTTATCAAATAATACCATTTTGAATTTGACTCAATCTGATTCCTAGACATGATCAAACAATAACTAAAATAGTGTCCTTAATGGGTTTATAAATTCATATGCTAACAAATATATTTTACCAAAAAATAACAAATTAAAAAGAGTCCTAAAATGAATATGAAAGACTTGAATTATACCTGGATCATTCCATCCACAAAAAAGACAAAATAATTTTACAAAATCAATTTTTTAATAAAATTCTATTAGATCTATGTCAAAACACATAATCAAAATAAAACCTTAAATATTACACAACTTTGGGAAATAACACACACACAACAATATATTATAGGGTTCATCCCATTTGTATTTGGCCTTGTGGGTGGGTTGAACCCATCCACTGGGTCATATAGAAACCCTATAAATAAAAAATTTAATCTTACAAACAACTAATAAATTGTTCCCATTTTTAAAATAATAAACATAATACTCTTGAATACCCATGAAACCCTAATAAAAAAAATACACTGGTTCCATTCATCTATTTCATAAGATAAAGAAATGCTCATATCCATTATGAACAAGAGGGGTTTATATGTGTTTTACCCTCTATATGGGTCATACCCCTCCATATGGTCAACCACATATAACCAGTTTTTAAAAAAAAAATCCAATAAAAATTTTAATTACCCATTTAAAAATAATCAATGACAAAATAGAGAGATCCTCATTTTATATCAAAATGGAAAAACCAAAATAAGATCTTAAAAAAACCCTACCTACAAATGCTAACCAAGTTGTGCCAAAAACCAAATATCTTCTTTCCTCATCTCTCTTCTTCCACTATATGTCTTCTCCAAACCCTTTGGCCTTCATATATTCATCTGATTCCAAATTTGCATGCTAAAATCCCTAAAAAATCTATAAAATTGGGTCTTTGAATAAAATGAATCTCTAGTTTCCTTATTCATTTTCTAAAAGTCTGACATGATGCTCTCTAAAAATCCTTAGCATTTAGTTAACCAATAGAAAACATCATGATTGAACCATGCAACACAAAAAGTATATGGTTTTTCCAAATGATGGCTTCAAAGGTCTAGAACTGACTAGTTCTAACCCTAGATTCTTTGAATATGCCCATGTCTCTAATCACATTAACATTTTAGTTCACAAGATGGTGTTTGACCAAAATAAATATTCCTTATTTAAATTTTATTACCTTCATTATCTTGAATATGGTCTAAGTTAATACATTGATTAATAAACAAGCATGCCCTTTATTATAACTTTTATAGACTATAACATGGTTTAAGGTTAGCATGAAGCCTACCTAACAAACAATTATGCCATCAATTAATTTAACAATCCTTCTAATTATAACATGTCACCCAATGAACATCAACACTTCAATAAATATTGAATGACTATATTTTCCATGGATACTTGACACTATATATTTAAACATCAAACATTTCCATAAACTATTGATTGTATACATGCCACCTATGATGTTCATTAAAATTAAATCCATAGTGAGTTCAATACAGTGCCAAGACAACAAAATAAGCAATCATATAAGCATCCAAGAAGTCACCATTTTAACTCATTATAAATTTGAATTCACATTCTATTAGGATAAAAAATTACATCAATGCATGAGTTATGACATTTAAATATGTGATTTGCAACTAAAAAAACATTAGATTATGTAATTATATCCTAGACACTTCACATAAAGATTAAATCAATATGAAATAATGATAATCAAACACTACCAAATGAAGAAAACATGTTAGTAACCTGATGCATGCTACAAAAAATCAATAATAACCAATCATCAATTAACAAGTAGACTTTTAATCCAAGTGTTGTGTGTAATGATTCTAGTTTTAGTCTCTCATTCCCCACTCATCTCCATCTACTCCATCATCTTGGATGATACCTTCCCTTGATCATAGTTAGGAGGGTGGAATCCATCCCACATCCACCTTGATAAAATGAACAATAGACAGACCTTATCATGAAACAATCATAATAAACTATTGTAACTAAATAATTAAATAATCATGATCATAATGTACCATAATAGAATACAAACAGCTAACAACAAGTTAACTATCATGATCACAAGTAATAAATAATTATCTATAATCAACATATTACTAATTCAACCACTTAACACATTAATTTAACCAATTATTAACCATATAATCTAGTAATTAACAGATTAATGAGTCTAGAGGAAAATTAGGATGTAATATCCTTCCCCTGCAAAGTTTGTCATCATCCTAATGACACTTATTTAAACAAAAGTTCTAAAATAAAATAATGTTTAGCATAAAATAAACATAATATCTAACAAAATATTAAGAAAATAAATGTGGAAACAGCTTATTTAACTCGACATAATCTTCCCAAGTACCACTATGTTTAGAATATTGGTCCCACTAAACCTTTCACTATGACACTTCTCTATTACACAAACTAAGTTTGCAAGTGTCAATTATTCTAATTGGTTATATTGTAACCACCCAAGATATATAAATTTAAATCATTCCAATCCAATACATGAGAAGGATCATCAACATACTTTTTAAGATAGGGCACATGAAAAACATTATGCATGAATCATAAATATGGTGGCAAATCAAGCCTATACGCCGTAATATTGACAACTTCCAAGACATTGAAGGGTTCCACATATCTAGGATATAATTTTGATAATTTTCTAAATTTGATCAATATTTTCTATGGTTTAACCTAATGAAATATCTCCAACTAAAAATTTATTTATTGTTCTTTTTAGATCAACATAATTCTTATATCCATCATTCACTTTAGCAAACCTTTGCCTTATTAACCTAACCCACTCTTACATTTCAAGAAGCATATATGGATAAAAGACTACCCTATGTTCTAACCTATCCCAACTGATTGGTGTTATACACCTTATTACATACAATGCCTCAAATGGAGTCATTTTCTAAGCTAACTGCTATGAGTTTTAGTAGGAAAACTCAACCAATGGAAGAAATTATTCCCACCTATACTGTTAGTCCATGAAATACATTCTTAAAAGATATTTTAAAACCTGATTTACCCTCTCTATCTGTCCATCTATTTATAGATGGTATGATGTACTAACGTTAAACTATGTACCCAAAGTTGAATTGAGAGTTAACCAAATTCTAGAAGTCATTTTTGGGTCCCTATCCAAAATAATATTTTTAGAAACCCATGCAATCTATACACTTCTTTCATTAATATCTTTGCAATCATAGGTGTATCATCTAAAACATTCCTAGGAATGAAGTGAGCTGCCTTAATGAGTTTATCAATAACCACCAAAATCATGTCATGTCAGTTTTGAGACATCGACAACCCTTAGACAAAGTCTATGATAATGACCTGCCACTTTTATTCTAGTATAGTATGTGGGTAGAGTAACCTGATATGATGAACATTCTCAATCTTAACTCGTTGACATTATAAAACTCATGAAATAAAATTTGATACATATTTCTTATTTCCTTTCCAAAAATATAATGATTTTAGCTTTGCCAAGTGCTTAGTCACACTTAGATGACCTAATTAAGGAGCATTGGGAAATTACTTGAGTAATACACTCCTAAAATTATCCCTATTTGGTACATAAATCCTTCTTTTTTACCTCAAAAAACCATCATCCTCAAACTTGAATCCTTCATACTTAGGATCCTGAGCATTTTGAGCCAATGTCAACTTTACTTGTTCATACAATTCATCTCCTAAAGATAATTTTAACACTTGATTTCAAAATGTACTCCTAATAGTAGCCAAAAATAATATATACCTTTGATGACTAAGGGCATTGGTAACCCTATTTTCCTTACCTTTTATGTATTTAATGTCAAAATCATAATCTAACAAGAATTCTAACCATCACCTCTAACATGCATTTATGTTAGGTTGGGGGAAGATATACATGTGTAGACACTAAAAAACCACACACCATAATTCTACATGTCACAACTTAACCTCCTTGAACCATCTCCTAGCCATTTACCCTACCAAACCTTCAATTAGCTAAACCCTACCTTTAACCTTCACCATTGACTACCAACAATTACTGGTCTGACTTCGAATAGTTAGTAATTTGATCGCCAATGGTTAGTAGTCTAACCATCGATGATCAGTTGTCTATCACCTAAATAGTTAACTCTAACATCAAAATACAACTTGATTTCTATAATTAAATTTTGCAAGTCAATGCATGTCCAAGTTAAAGTTGGACATGATTTAAACCTCTATTTTAACCTACATTTCCACCTCCCCTTCTTTATTATAAAAAGAGAGCTTTAGGAGTTGAAAATGGATCGATCAACAGCCATTTTATATCATGTCCCCTTCTAGTTGACATCTTTTCGAGCGGAGGATTAGCCTATTATGTGACCCTCGTAGGCTAATGGGATGGATAGAGGGTCTTGATGGAGCTGGGCTTGGCTTTTGTTTGGGCTCTTTCAGACATGAATTAAGGGAGATATTAATATTTGATTGATTTAATCAAATATTAATTATTTGGTCTAATTTTAAATTCAATATTAATTAATTATTAATTATTAATATTTTGGTCTAATTTTAAGACCCTAATTCTAATTTAAGAATCCCTAGTCTAATTTAAGGAAATCTAATTTTAGCAAGCACACCTTTGGAGGGTATAAGGGTTTCTCATGGGAGAGAGTTTGGATTATGATTGATTATTGATATTGATTCTTGTTAAGAATTCTTCTATGAAGACTGAGCCAAGGGTTCTAGGATTCCATTTGCATTAAAGAATGTCAACTCTTCATTGTGTGTGATTCAGAGGTTGTGAGAGATCAACCGATCTATTGCCAAATTGAGAGATAACTTCATACAAAAGTTATCATAGGGGTTTACAAGTTTGAGAGATAACTTCATATAGAATCTATCACAAGGGTTCACATGTATTTCTTTATTTTGGGTTTGATTCAATTATTATTATCTAGATATAGATCTTTGTATTATCCCATAGTTCTTTAGATCAAGATCAAGCATACAAATTGTGCTATATTGGTGGCCGTACGAAGTCTATACAGATCTGTGAAAAATCCGTAAGCATCAGCGGAAAGATCAAACACCAACATCAGTAGGCAGAGCCCTACAGAGACAGACATCAGCCGACATCTCACCGACGTTGGTAGTTTAATGACCCCAGTCGACCGATGATGGCAGTATAACCGATGTCAGTGACTGTGTTTTTACACAACAGGCTGAGACGTCCCAAATCCAGATTTATTTCTAAGTTTTGTAGAATACTTAGGCTATTAAGGCCATATTTTCAATATTCATCGTATACCTGACAGAGGTCCTCCATTGTAAGCATATGAGAAAATAAATAAGAGATTATACTGTGATTTATTTATCTATTTGAAGATATTTTGTAGAAATATAGATAAGCAATTCATAGCTTTGTTTCGATATCCAAAGGGATATTACATTTTATCTACAATTATTAGGAACCATTTGTATCTATCATCTTTATGGGTCATAGTTTATTTATTAGGTGAATCAATCAACATTAGTCATCATTAACATTAGTAATCATCACTAATAATCTCCATCAATGGGCTTCTTCTTCATTAAGCTATCAGCTAAGTGTTTTGTCATTATTCCAAGTTATTTATTTTTTTATAGCTTACAGCCAATCCCTAACCTCTTAACCATCTAAGCACTCATCCTATGAGCCAAACCCTTCTAGGACTCACCTTTTATCTCACAACCATCATCCAACTAAAACCAACCTTGAACCAAATCAATCAACCTCACCCAACTAAGTTATTTAATCTAGACCAGACTAATAGTAATCATCAATGGTTAGTTGTCTAACCATCGATGTACAACTATCTAACCACTGATAGTTAGCTTAATCATTGACAGTTACCTCAACCACTAATGATCACTATCAAACCAAAAAATAGCAAGCATCTACTGCCTATCAACCTCAACTATAACATTTTTTTCTTGACCTCTATCACTATATAGACTAGAAAACAAAGTTTTGATCACTTTGTTTCCATTGAACTTTATTTTATTGCCTTAGCATCTTATCTTGCATCATGAGCCACTTGTGCTCCTAACCTCACCTACAATCAATCAACTCTCAACTATAACCAACCAAAAACTAATCAACAACCACTTAACCCCACCTATAACCAACCAAAAACCTATCAAAAAACCCTTAACTATTGTCAAAATCAACCTAACCAATCTTTGGGTTACCTATCCCAAACATCATATCAACCACATCAACCTCATCAAACTATTGACTACCTAACCCAACCTTCATATCAATCACCTAAACCTACTTTATGGCAACCTTATTTATCTTAGAACTAAGATTTTGTTTACCTTTTTGGTCACTCAACCAGCAATTATCAACCCAAGCTATCAATCAATAACTATCAACCCAACCTATCAATCAACAACTATCAACCCAACTTAACAACTAATAACTAACAACTATCAACCCAACCCATCAACCAACAACCATCAACCTAACCTATCAACCAACAACCATCAATCTAACCTATCAACCACTCATTATAAACCTTCTTTATAAATCCTACGTACCTTACCCAACCTATCAACCTTATCAAACTAATCAACCATATCTACTTTACCAAACCAACCTACCCCACCAAACATACCCAACCCATCAAACCAAACCAACTTATCATATCAATTATACCAATTGAACCAAACCATACTATAATATCAACTAAACCAATCAAACCAAAACAACCTATTTTATCAAACAAACTTACCCAAATAACCAACTTCATCAAACCAACTATCTCACCACCTCAAGAGCAATTGTTGTATCCTCTTCCTAAGAAGTATACCCTACTAGGGGAATCATATGCCTCAACCTTAGATAAACTTTTGGAGGCTTATTTTATTAGAATTCCTCTAGTTAAGCCTATCAACACTTCTCATCCAAAAACAATTTGGTTCATAGAGAATGAATTTTTTGCATATTTTCACACACACAAACATGACATAGACATATTTTCAAATTTTATGATGCTCATCCAAATCCTTATTCATCATAAAGAGGTCCCCAAGGATAAACTCCATGTTCCTCCTAACCTAGCCTTAAATCTCTTCAAAAAATAAATAATTGAACCTCTTCCTTCACTCATTATTTAGGAGAACCATGAGCAAATCCATCAACATAGTGAGGCCCATCAATTAGATTTGGCCCTTAGCAAAAATATAACTAAGGAAATTGTAATCACACCAACATCAACCAATCCACTTGTTGACCAAGTGGAATATTTACAATTTTCTTTAAAAACCATAATTAAGGAAACCAACCACCCTAATCCACTTCACCTTTTAGTGGATCAACAAACTAACCAACCTATTCTACTTCACTTTTTAGTGGATCAACCTCAACTCAACCAACCTATTTAACTCACCTTGCAATAGATCAACCTCCAACCAATTATACCTTACTTAAAGTCAACCTAACATAAACTACAATCATGGCTACCCAATTAGTCTATAGGCTACTCACCTCTATCTACCCTATGGCATTATCTTTGGTTTAATTCCCTCTAGAATAGGGTCAAATCTTTGACATCCTACTTTATCAAACAAACCAAATAACCAACCAAACAAATAAAATAAACCAAATCAACCATTTATCTTACATATTTCAACCAAGCAAACTAACATATGAACCAAATCAATTAACCATAACCAACTTATCAATCAACTTGAACCAACATCACTCGACATTCCAATTGAACCACCAACTTTAACTTGACCTTTCACCCACTAACAACTAACAACTAATAATAACAACCCGTGGGGCATGGATGAATTAATTTTCATCCCTCTTAATCCCTCTTTCCCACTTAACACCTTTGCCTTGGGATATTTTTCCAACCTCAACCATTTATGGGAAGATCAATTGGGGGAACTCTCCCTCTAAAAGGCTCTAACCACCTAACCTAACCTTAGAAATAGACCTTAAATCAACTTTGACCTTTTGAACCATGGATATCACATTTTTTTTCAAACCTTTTTAACCAAAACCCAACCATTAGATATCACCTTTCTCCACCACCTTTACCAAACCAACCACTGACCCTTTTGAGATCACCTTTTATCCAAACAATAGACCTATTTAGGAGTAGCTTATTCTCCCCCAACCAACTATTTTCACTTCAAATTTTAGTGGATCAATTAACCAACCAACCTAAAGATTACCCTTTTTCCACCAACCAAACATTTTTGACAACCAACCACCTATTAGGGAGTAGCTTATTCTCCCATAACCATTTACCATTTGGAGATCATCTTTATCCACTAACAAAACCAAACATCACCTAACCAACCTTGAAATTGACCATTATAAATTTATAATCTTCTTTTCCATGTCTAATCAAGCATCAAAAAGTAACTGGGGGACATCCTCACCACTCATTGGCCTAAACCATTTTCATAAGTATGGATCTAGGGCATTATTCAAACTTAAACCCCTAAATGCTTTTCAATCATGTCATGGTCTTTGGTTAAACCAAATTCTTGGTCATCTTGTGTCTAACTTAAGCTCATCCCTTGATTTTAAACTACATTCCATCTCCCTATATTAAGGGCAACCAAGTAAAATTGAATCATGTGATTATCTAGTACAATCATGGCCTTATCTTGAATAATTGGTACCATGGATTTACCCATGACATGATTCTCATTGTACTTTCCATCCCTTTCACAGTATGGATTCCCATTATTGTTGTCACCTAAACCTCTTTCCACCTACCTCACCTTCTTGTGCTTCTTGTTTGCCTTCATAAAGGCTAACCTTTGAGCCTATATAAATAGGTCTATGTCAAAGAAAAAAATTAAATAAAAGAAGTAAACTCTTTACCACCAGAAATCATGGGTCATTTCTAAGCATTCATAGACTCCTCCCTTGAAGGATAGCTGCATAATCATACTAAAATTGCATAAATATAAGGTAGACTACTCCCTTGAAGGATAATTATCACAAAGCCTTAAACAAAACAAATAAACTTAGACCACTCCCTTGAAGGATGGTTAAGTAAAGAATTTGTCAAAAGCATAAAAATTTATTGGAAGCTTCCCACATCAATCAGCTTTCCATATACAACAAAAAATCAAAATACCCAAAATCAAAATCACAACAAAAGCAAACTAATCTTGAAAACTGTAATTGGCTCTCTAAGTAAACTAAGGTGGAAGTTGTAATTAGGTTTCATAGGTAGGCTTCCCTCATCAATCAGTCTGCACATTTTATGACATAGACCTATTTATACTGGCTCTCTGGTTGCCTATAGAAGAGACATACTAGTCTCACAATAAGGTTCCATCTTCACCTATCTCTTTTTTTTTCAAGGGATCTTTGAGATTACTTAACACTTCATGATCAAGCCACCTTGGTTTAACTAAAAAATTAAAATTAATGCAAATCATGAAGGTTTTATGTTTGTAAGCCCACCCATCTTTCCATTATGGTCTTTGTCAATTAGAAAATTTATCCTCCTCTTTTTACCTTTCATGACACTTGTCAAGATGTATGTCTTTCATTTTTAGGTCATTAAACCTTTAACTACCAACCTTCATACCCTTTCACTAGGAAATGGGGCATCTATTTACCAAACCAAATGGTACACTAAATTGGGCAACCTATTTTAACACCACAAAACCAACCAAGAGATCATCTTTATCCACCAACCTCAACCTTTTGATCCAACCCATTGGGAAGTAACTTATTCTCACTTAACCATTGAACCATAAGAAATTACCTTTCTCTGCCAACTAAACCTTTTCGATCTACCAACCCAACCATAAGAGATTACCTTCTCCATTAACCATTGACCCATTAAATATTTCCTTTCTCGACCCCTCTTAGACTTTTCCATTGTGGCCCAACCTTTCATATAGTTTGTGATGAACTTTCTTGGTATTTTTACCACAATGACAACATTTACATGTTGACCAATTTTTGAACTTGCACCACCTCGCGCATACCCGACCCACTTGTGTATTCTTGGGAGTAATTCCTACCTTGAATACCCATGAAAATTGACCCATTTATGTTTTCCACAAGAGCACTTCTTTCATTAGATACCCATGAAAAAATTGACCTTGTCTAAGAGACTAAAAGGTGTACCCAACTACCATGTCTAAATGCAATCATGTAGTACACTAGTCACTTGTCCCTTAGCACCAACCTTAATTCTTAACAATCATGGTAATATTGTCTAAGCATGATCTTGACTATCACACTTAGCCACATTTTATGTGATTTTTTGTTCTTTAATTCCAAACTTATCATATCAAACCTTTTTTTACCTACTTACCCAACCTTTTCCACCCACCTACCCACTTATCAAACCCACACCCAATTTTATTTCACCTCATTGCTTCCTAGTTTGATGGGGAACACCTCATCTCATACTCAGGGAAACCTTGACCTTGAACTAAACTTCACCTTCACCTGCACCCAAAATCCATTTTTGAACCAACCTTCACCTTCACCTACACCTATAATCCATTTTTATTTTATAGCTTTTTAATATAAACTACATAACAAAAAGGGACAAATGTAGACATTAGAAAATCACATACCATGATTTCACATGTCTCAACCTAAACTCCTTAAACCATATCCTAGTCATTTACCATACCAAACCTCTAATTAGCTAAACCCTACCTTTAGCATTCACCCTTAATTACCAATGGTCAGTGATCTAACTATTGATGGTCAATGGTCTAACCAATGATGGTTAGTAGTTTGATAGTTAATGGTCAGCTCGATCACTAATGGTCAATTATCCATCACTTGAATAGTTAACTCTAGCATCAAACTAAAACCTAATTTTTTATAATTAGATTATGTAAGTCAATGTATGTCCAAGTTAAATTTATATGTGAGTTGAACCCCTCTTGAACCTACACTTCCACCTCCCCTTCTTTCCTATAAAAAGATAGCTTCAAGAGGTGAAAAGGGATTGATCGACAACCATTTTATCTATAATTATCAAGAGCTATTTGCATCTATCATCTTCATGGGTAAAAGTTTCTTTTATAGGTTAATCAATCAACATCAACCATCATCAATATAAAAAATCATCACCAGCAATCTCCATCAATATACTTATTCTTCATTAAGCTATTAGTTAAGTATTTTATCATTGTTCCAAATTATTTAGTTTTTTATAGCTTACACCCAATCCTAAACCTCTTGACCATCTAAGCACTCAGCCTCTAAGCCATACCCTTCTAAGACTCACCCTCTATCTCATAATCATCAACCAATAAAAAATAACCTTGAACAAAATCAATCAACCTCACACAACTAAGCTATTTAACCCAAACTAAACTGACAGTAACCATCGATGGCCAGTTGTCTAACCATCAACAGTCAATTGTCTAACCACTGATAGTCATCTCAATCATTGACAATTAGCTCAACCATTGATAGTCATCCTAATCAGTAATAGTCATTATCAAACCAAAAACCATCAATCACCAACCACCTATCAACCTCAACCAAAACTTTGTTTCTTAACCTCTGTAACTATATAGACTAGAAACAACAACCTAACCCTAACCTGAACCAACCTTTTGATAGTTTGGCATTCAACTTAATGGTGTCTTATTAATCTAAGAATTTATTTGTAATAGTATTTATTTCACCTGAATTAAGTACTTTCATATCAATTATGCAACCTTATTTTATCAATATTAAATTGTCTTAAAAGGTAGATTGACAACCTACAAGGAAGTTGTGTACTTTTTATATCTAGCTTGCTAGGCAATCCACTTTCCTACCTAACTAACATAACCATTTTCTAGCATCTTTCTTCTATAGGTCAACCTCCCAAGCCAAAGAGGAATGCTCACAACCATCTAGATCATGGAGTGAAAACCAAATCCATGTTCGACTAACCTTACCCTTTCTTTCAATTTTACTCTATCTTCTTGAGGAAATAAAGCAAAATTTGAGTATAACAACATGAGCCCTAATTTATGAGGGTTGAGCTCAAATGGTTTTCCCAATAGATAATACCTCCAACATTTCAAGTCATGTACTATTTTAACTAATTCCAAATCATTTAGGTCATAATTTACCTCATATGACTTCAACTTCCTAGACTCATAAGCTATAATAGAGCCTTCTTGCATAAGAACTCCTCCAATACCATCTCTTAAAGAATTAGTTATTACTGAGAATTGGTCATTTAGATTAGGAACTCTCAACACTGGTGTTGAGGTGATCCTTATTTTTAGCTCCTAAAAATCTTCCTCATGCTTCACTGACTAGACAAACTTGTGATTTTTCCACTTAAGATAGGTAATAGGATTTTCTATCTTGGAAAAGTTTGGAACAAACATCTTATAATATCCATCTAAACCCATAAAAATCCTAACTTCATGGACATTTTTATGTGTTGGCCAATTTATAATGTCTTTAATATTTTAAGGATCCACAAATATTTCTCTTTAATATATAATGTGCCTAAGGTATTGTACCTTTTTTGAAAGAAGGCACATTTTGACAGCTTCCCAAAAAAAAAATATTTCCACAATCATTTTAGAAGCAACTTCAAATGCTCTAGATGTTCCTCCTCATATTATCAATAGATGAGGATATCATCTAGAAATACCAACATAAAATGATCTATATAATCTCTAAACACACTATTCATGATATTAATAAATGGTTTTGGTACATTTGTTATCCCAAAAGGAAAAACTATAAACTCATAGCACCTGTATCGAGTCCTGAAATCTATTTTTGTAATGTCTTCCTCATGAATCCTTAACTAATAATATCTAGATCAAAGATAAATCTTCAATAAAAATGATGCTCCACACATTTGATCAAATATATCATCAATTCAAGGTAAAGGAAACCTATTTTTTTATTTTTTCCTTATTAAACATCTTATAATTAATACATAAGTGAAGGTTTCCATCCTTTTTTTCAATGAAAACAACTAGTGCACCCCATGGTGATACACTTGGCCAAATTAACCCTTTTGACAATATCTCTTGAAGTTGAGTTTTTAACTCCACCAATTTAGTTCTCATCATTCTATATTGGGCTTTAAACTATAGTTTAAATCTTAAAATGATGTTAATTGAGAAATAAAATTCTCTCTTAGGGGGTAAATGCAAAAATTCTTCAAGAAAAATATGTAAAGAATCCTAAATGAAAAGATAATCTTTGATTGAAATTTCTTTTGATTATTCCATCTCATTTATCTTTACAATAAATGATGGAAACCCTTTTCTTTGTGTTTTCTTCAACAGAATTTTTGAAAATTGTCTAAGTTTAAGCTCCCTTTTTTCTCCCTAAATTTGGGTTTTTTACCCAAATCATCTAGATATTCAACCTTTTTAAGTAAATAATCTACCTTAGCTTTATGTTGAGCTAACTAGTTTAATCTTAAGATCACATCATATTTCCCTAGTGGTGCTAAAAATAGATCCACTACTGTAGTGAATTCAGGTAGTTTAATCTTAGCTTTGACCAAACATTTATCAACCTTGACTTTAGATTCATTCCATATTGAACATACCATGTATTTTCCATAACTATAGATTTTAGAGATAACTTGCTAAGTATTTTAGGAGAAATAAAACATTCATTAGATACTATGTCAATCAAAATTAAAATTACATTACCAAATAAATTACCTAACATCTAAATAAGAGAAGCCTAAAACTCAACTTGATGGTTGTTAATAGTTTCATGAATTATCTACTAAAAATATCTTTGTTATAGAGTAAAACCCTTATTTTTACCATCTAATTTACCCTGAGTACATTCCCTAGTGTAATAATCACCTCCATAGTTGAAACATCCACTAGGTGGTCATTTCTTATCATATTATTATTATTTCCCTTGAAACCTCCCTTGAAATCATTTCTTAGTTTTTAATTCCCTAAATCATTTCTAAACTTTGCATTCTGATTCTTGATCTAAATTTTAGAGATTCCACTCCTTTTCCAATTCTTATTTTTGAAATTTGTTTTATGGCCTCCAAACTTTTTATTGAATTTATATTTGACTTGATCAAGTGATTTCATTTTTTACTCCTACTTTAACACCTTTTGAAATACTTGTTCCATAGTATATATCCCATACACATCCACCACACATCCAATTTAGGGTTTTAATTCCATAATGAATTTGTTGATGTGAAACCTCTTGCCTGCCTGATACTGAGGAACATTTTGTTGAGTGTGGAGCCCTTTGGGGCTATCACATAACCATAAGAATAAATTTTTGGGGCCTAAAGATCTCCAAATATTTGGGGGGCATAATTTTCATGTTCTCCACATGTGGGTGGAATATTCCTTGTATTCCTAATTTCTATGTATTCCATTTTTATGGAGTTAGTTGTTATATGCCTTTTCCCATGTTGACTTCCTTATTTTGTGGAAGCTAATTGTTTTTGGAAAAGGGAACTCCTTCCTTATTGAGTGGAGTTAGTTATGATCACATGTTCATGTGAAAATGTTCCCTTAGAAGGTGAATAAGATGAATATGGTGAATGTATCCTTAGGAGAGATTTTGGTTAGGCTTGATGAGGTGGAAAAATGTTGTCACATGTTGGATAATTCTTATCTTGGATAATCATTGCATATTTGTTCCTCCTTTTATGGATTTTATTCATTTTTCTATATATACAGGGTGTGGTGTGGCCTTTAGAGGTTGAAGGTTTATCTTTAGGGTGTGGCTTTGAGGATCAGAGTCAAAGTGTAGGTGTTTTTCAAAGTGCAGGTGTTCATTACAGGGTGTGATTTAACAACTTGTGGGATACAATATTGTGCAGGTGTAGGTGAAAGTGAAATTTTTGTGCAACAATTTTTATACAAGATTTTTCTATCTTTGTGAGAGTTCATTGTAATCTTGTTTTAGATTATTTATCTAGTTGAGAACTTCCATTGGTGGATGTAGCCTATATTGGGTGAACCACATTAGATCTATGTTATTTATGTTATTTTTATCTTGCTATCATTTATACTTTCATATTAATGGTGAATTAAGGAATATTTCCATGATAAATTTTATTGCGTAGATTTAGATCTAATTTATGGTAATAATAGATCTAAATTTATAAGTGTTTTATTCCTAACAACTGGTATTAGAGCCATTGGTTATGTGTTTTGCTAAAGTGGTAAATCACAAGAAGGTTATTAGCTTGAGTGGGAGCTATGGGAGAAGAGATCAGATTCAGAGTTGAGAAGTTTTATGGTAAGAATTTTGGTTTATGGAAAATGTAGATGGAAGATTACATATATCAGAAGGAACTTCAACTCCCCTTGGAGGGGATAGGAGGACAACCTGTAAGTATGAGTGATGCAGATTGGTCATTACTTGATAGGAAGGCATTAGGATCCATACGGTTATGCCTTGCATCTTCTATTGAATTTAACATTGTAGATTAGAAAACTACAAAGGATCTCATGGATAAACTTAGGAAGTTATATGAGGAACCTTAAAATTCTAATAAAAAATTTCTTATGAAAAGATTATTTAACATGAAAATGTCTAAGAATGGTTTAACAACTAATCATCTAAATGATTTTAATACAGTTGTAAGTATGCTCACTTTAGTTGGAATCAAGTTTGATGATGAAGTTATATCTTTGCTAATATTATGTTATTTACTTGATAGTTGGGATAATTTAGTTATGGCTTTGAGTAATACAATCCCTATTAAGGGAAGCTTAAATTTTGAGGATGTTGTAGGTGTGAGCCTTAGTGAGGAGATGCAAAGAAAAAACAATGGTGAATCATCTTTAGGTAATGATTTATCTATTGATACTAGAGGAAGGAAAAAGGACAAGATCAAAGGAAACTAAGGAATGTCCAAAGGTAGATCTAAGTCTAGATCTATATCCAAGATGATATGCTACCATTGTGGGAAGAGTGGACACTCAAAGAAGGATTATTGGTCACTTTGGGATAATAATTACAACAAGGAGGAAATGAATGAGGTAATTGTGGCATTAGTTAAATCATGTCAAGATGCCTTAATTATTTCTATGGATAGTTTTTCTAAGTCTTGGGTATTATATTTAGGGGCTTCTTTTCATGCTTGCCTAATACTAAGGTACATTTTGTTGAGTGTGGAGCCCTTTGGGGCTATCACATGACCATAAGAATAAATTTTTGGGGCCTAAAGAGCTCAAAATATGTTGTAGGCATAATTTCCATGTTTCCCACATGTGAGTGGAATATTCCTTGTATTCCTAATTTCTATGTATTCCATATTTAATGGAGTTAGTTGTTAGATGCCTTTTCCCATGTTGATTTCCTTGTTTTGAGGAAAATAATTATTTTTTTAAAAAGGGAACTTCTTCTTTGTTGATTGGAGTTGGTTGTGATCACATATTCATGGGAAAATGTGCCATTAGAAGGTGGAGAATATGAATATGGAAAATTTCTCCTTGGGAGAGATTTTAGATAGGCTTGATGAGGTGGAAAAAGGTTGTCACATGTTGGATAATGCTTATCTTGGATAAGCATTGCATATTTTCTCCTTTTTTAATGGATTTTTTTCATTTTTCTATATATACATGGTGTGGTGTGGCCTTTAGAGGTTGATGGTTTATTTTTGGGGTGTCGCTTTGAGGATTAGAGTTAAATTGTATGTATTTTACAAAGTACAAGTGTTCATTATAGGGTGTGGTTTAACAACTTGTGAGATACAACATTGTGCAGGTGTAGGTGAAAGTGTAGTTTTTGTGAAACACTTTTTATATGAGATTTTTCTATCTCTGTGAGAGTTAATTGTAATCTTGTTTTAGATTATTGATTTATTTTGAAAATTTCATTAGTGGATGTAGCCCACATTAGGTGAACCACATTATATTTGTGTTATCTATGTTTTTTATCTTGTTCTCATTTATGCTTTCATATTAATTGTGAATTAAGGAATGTTTTCATGATGTATTTTATTGCATACATTTAGATATAGTTTATGGTAATAATAAATCTATATTTATAATTATTTTATTCCTAACACATTCTTTAAGAGCTCGGTGAATTGTTCCCAATATTCATTCACTATAAGGTCTTCTTACTTCAAATAATAAAAATATGTTATATTTTTATCAAAATAGAGTTAGGGAAACTATCATAATTTGAACAAGTTCATAAATTATTCCCATGTGGTGGTATTAGAGTCAAGATTCATCTCAATTTCTCATTTTTCCACCACATTGTTGTTTCACAAGCCAACTAATAAGTTCCCTAAATTTCTTTTATGACTTAAAATTAATTATGTATCTCAAAATAATTTTCCATCTCAGTTATCCACACTTTTGCTCCATTTAAAAAAAAAAATCCATCAAACCTTGGTGGGTTAAATTTATTCATGTCTTGTGTAATCTCAATAGTTACACATGATCTCGCATCTTGAGTTACCTCCTCTTGCCTAGGTTCCTTAGGAGCTTATTTCTTAGTAGGATGTTATTTAGGTTCAATATGATTATTTTTCTCAACATGGCCATGAACTTATTGTTCAAAGTCATCTATATATTCCCTTATCTCATTCATGGTCATGAGAATATGATCAACCTTTGTAGCTTATTCAAATTCAAACTAATTTGGGTCAACTGGAGGGTTAACATCATTGGGATTGAATGCACCCTCACTGGTTGGACTTTGACATGACATTTTTCTTTCTGAATATAAAAGAATAATAATACATTATTGGACTCATTAAGTCTAATATCTTGAGCCTCAGCTCTTATACCATAGTGTAATAACCCCTCAGGATTAACTAGAATTAGGTTAATTTGTTAAAACTCAATAACAAATTAACTTAGCATTAATGATATTTAACTAAATGCATCATTAAAATAAATTATGTTATTAACAAATCATGTTAATTATTTTATTAATTTAGATAATGATAATTGAATAATAAATATGTATTTTCTTTCATAAGTACAACATAATAAAGTACTAATTTACATAGGATAATAATTCAGCCACTGTTGAATAAATAATATAATATGTAAGATATAAATAACCACCTTATGTGTTTATAAATTTAACATCAAATAGTACAAGTATATAATATTAAAATTTTGAATGTCAAATTAAAAATATACAATGTTCTACAAAACATATGAGTCTCAATGAGCTCATTAACATCCAAAAATAATCATGAGTAAAGACTCTATTAGTTGACTGCTGGAAGGGAAGGGAGAGTATCATCTAAGTGATTTTACACACCAACCATGGACCATTGGTCATCTTCAAAATATCCCAATAAGGTAATGGACCTCCCTTCATATATGGATATATAGTGACAATGTGGAAATTGAGAAAGTCAACTACAAATCCATGTGTTGTAAGATAACTATCACATGTAGCATATCATTAACAAATATGTTCTAACATGATATTGTGAAATACATGAAAACTAAATCAAATAGGTGAATTGATAATTTTTAAACCATAAATATTAATTTTTCCAAAGTTTTAATATAGTTTTCCTAGTCTCAATATCAATCAAATTCATACACACTACTCAATAGAATAACCACAATCTATCTACTAGTAACACTAAGTAAGTGAATTATATTACAACTTATTTAATGTCATTAATATTAGATAAGCATAATAAAGTTAAATTCCATATAATTCAGACATAAATAGATACCCGTAAATAATTCCATTGTAACATATGAGTATAAAGACATCATAAAATCACATGCATCCCATTATATGCTACTTAATAGTAAAAAATCTGCTAACTATTTAAACTTACAACTAAACATTTAGCTAGATATTATCAATATAAACTCAACTTTAATATTTTAATAATACTACATAATAACAATGGTATCATAATAAACTTAAATATGTACAATAATTTAGCATAACCCATAAAATATTATTTATGAATGTATTGAAATTATCCCCAAGTATTGACCAAATAAAAAGACAATTATTATTTCACAAATTATTTATAAATTCCTATGTAAAAAATTGTCCCTTTTTGTTATAGATCCCATATGTAACCTCCATTCAAAAAATGCGTACAATAACAAATTATAAGTATTCTTATATCATATATAAGTTTAATTATGAATAAAACTTATATGCAAATATACTAATGTACAATCTATGTAAAAACATTAGATATTATATAGCCTCAAAAATAACATATAGTGACAGTTATATATATATATATGTATGCACACACATATATAATTTTTTTCACAGTTTAAGTATATCAACCCTAAAGTCAATCCATCAAACTATAGGTTTAAACAACCATTTAAATAACTTAAGTAGGAAAAATGTTATTTCCCTATATAAAAAAATCTTGAATGTTTTTAGGCAAATCTATATATATATATATATATATATATATATATATATATATATATATATATATATATATATAATCTATGATCACTATGGAAATAAATCCATTAACCCTTCATGTATATATATATATATATATATATATATATATGCACACACATATATAATTTTTTTCACAGTTTAAGTATATCAACCCTAAAGTCAATCCATCAAACTATAGGTTTAGACAACCATTTAAATAACTTAACTAGGAAAAATGTTATTTCCCTATATAAAAAAATCTTGAATGTTTTTAGGCAAATCAATTTTAAAATGGTGGCAGATCAGTTTGTAAGGTGATTAATTGTGTAGGTGAATCAAGTTATAGAGTGGGAGACTAAAGGTTTTATGAATACAAATTCCCTAAATATAAATATTATTAAATATTTAGATTCAACTTGAAAATAAATGTAATTTCAAAAAATAATCATCATAATCTGAGTCCCATGCAAAATTTATAGCCTTAGGAAGTTAGATAATTGATAATGCACTTGTAGATGGACATCTGCATGTGTAGATGACCATCTAACATACAAATAAATATATAGACATGTAGAGAATAATTTTTACATTATATAAAATGTATAAATAGTCATTTTTATGTATAGAAGGCCATCTGTACATGCAGATAGTTGTCTACAAGTGCACTATCAACTAGCCAACTTCATGATGCCATAACTTGTATATATGAACTTGAATTATGATGATTATTTTTTGAAATTACACAAATTTTTAAGAGGAATTAAAATATTAAATAGTATTTAGGTTTTTATTTATTTTATTTAAGTTTAGGTTATAGATGAATAATATCAAAATATAGATGGTCATCTATATATGCTAATGACTATCTACATATACAGATGACTGTATCTAAATGTAGATATCCATATGCAAATGAAGATGGTAGTATGCATATGTAGATAGTCATCAACATATGTAAATGGTCATCTACATATGAAAATGGTTGTTGGCATATGCATATGATCATCTTCATATGGTGATGACCATCTATATATGCAGATGATTGTTGGCATGTGTGATGTCACCTCATTAGCTATAGATAGTTGACATGAGATGTATATGGCTAACACATGATACATGTGAGGTGAATATACCCAAATTTAATTTAAATTTACTAGTGAAAAATATTTATATGAATGTAATTTATTTTAAATAGTAGGTTAGTTTATCCTAAAAATTAACTTGCATCCAAAAAATTTAGGTGATTCCATGCTCTTCAATACCCCAAAATTTTTCCAAATATGAATTCCTAAAACTAGAATATTCATGAATTAACAAAAATTTCCACTAATATTTTCCTTAGAAATTGGTAAATCATTAGATGAGTGTTATTTTTTTTATTTCAAATAATTTAATTTCCCATATTTTTTAAGGTTTCTATCCCTCACAAGCACATATAGGATTTCAAGGCAAAGGAGGCTGATTTTTGAATCTTGACATGTTACCATGGTTTAATATTTTGAATACAAAGTAGTAAAAATAGTCATATGTAACCATATGTCCATTTTTATCTACTTTAATATATGTCATTACTGACTATAAGGTTAGTATCAATAGTAACATTATTTTATTGAACCAACCCAACATAAATAATGAATTAGGTCTAAAATTGAATGAACCACATGCCTGATTCTCCCTAAATTTCACTTCTAGAATATATTCATAGTTATAAATTCAACAATAAAAGATAATTATCATGATCACTTTATCACATTTTATATTTATCATTTTCCCTTGTCAAGTTATAATGATCAATCTTGGTCTTTTACATTCAGATGTATGCTTGAATGCCATATTTATTAATTTGGATTACATTTCAAATTTGTATATGTAGAATAGTATTGAAAAATAATTTAGTCCATGTATTAGTATATTAAACCCAAAATAAGCATAAATAACTAACATTTTAAGCCTACTCCCTCAAAGGGTGGTGCTAATGAACTCAAATAACTAATTATGAAACTAAAACAAGCAATACCTTCCAAGTAGTGAATCTCCTTAAAAATCAATCAATAAACGTGCTTATGCACATATTTAGTGCTCCAAGTCTTTGTCAATGTGGTGTAGCATTCACCTTTGTCATTTCTTAGCTCACCAATGGCTCTTGGTTCCTAGATTTGTCAATTAGGGGGATGATTGAAGCTTCTCTAGCAATATCTTTGCATACTAATGTTTACATAAAAATAAATTTTATATGTATTTGAGAATAGTAACTTTACACTATGAGAGCTTGAAAGTTATGGTTTTGGCTCACTTATTTATAGATTTTATAAAATGTTTAGGATCAACCATGACCATCCATCTTAATATTAAGATGTGTGTCCATAGACTGATTTAATTTTGGAGGGACAATAAATAAATAATTTCATCAATATTTAGAAGAATTGAACACTAATAAGGCATGGGAAGCCTTAATCAAAAAATTTCCCTCCATTAATGCCTTATGGATGAAACCCCTATGATGATGTCATAGAGTGATGCAAATTTAAATAATGAATTTTTAATAAATATATATTCAACAATCTTCTTGGAATTTCTACTTAAGCTTATAATTTGGTTTTGATTTGCTTAAGTGACTTTAATTATCTTTCTGTAATTCTTTATAAATTTGTTGCATGTTTAATCAACCCGGTCAAAAATTTCATTTTAGTACATTGTAATTTGACTAAAGTATAATCAAAATATGTTAGTTGTATATAGGGTAATACCTAAATTAGGGTATTATAGACGTGAATTAACACATGCATGTGATGTGTGTGGTTGCATTAGAAGTTTTTAGTAGTTTAGGACATCATTTTACATAGTTGCAATTTGACTTGAAGTGAATTAGGAAAATATAATGATTCTATAAAATGTCTTACCACAATTAGGGATAAATAGAGTGGAATTGGCACCTACATGTGATGTATGCAAATTATTTAGAGTTTTTTAGTGATTTTGGTCCAAATTATGCATTGTTGTGAAATATCATCCTAATTTTTTAATTTTAGCATAATAGTTATAATAATTCGATGTCTACATTTTTACCTTGTTTGAAAAGGTCTAGTGATAAATTTGGTTAAAAAACATCTTTTCAAAGAATAAAAAAGTCATTATAATGATTATGATTAGAAGAAATAAAATTCATTCCTACCTTCCACTAAATTTTGCATGAGTCATGGAAAAGCAAGGTTAATAAAATGCCCCAAAAAATGTTTGAGCAACCTATAATGTCCCCTCAAGGGGACAATGGAAATAATTATTTTTTGAAAGGTTATACCTTAATAAAAAGAACTAATAATCACATTAATCTCAACAAACATGGCTAAAAAATGGAGAAATTAAAATAAAATGGGAGGAAAATGGATAAACAAGGCTAAAAATAATATCCCGAGGAAGATAAATGGGGTAACCATATGGCTAGGCATGAAAAAAATGAAATTTTTACTATATTTTGACCCTTAGGGGAGTAATAATTAGTCATTTTCACCCCTAGCTATAATAATTTATATCTCTGAGATTTGTGCATGAGAGAGCTAAATAAAATGGCTAATATCCCATACCATTGACACCTTGGGGAACACATACAAGAGTATTAGATACCACCGAGGAGTGGGCCATTAGTAAGTATGTTTTTTTGGTAATTAATATCACATTTATGGAATTTATTACTAGGTAGAAGTAGGTAGTTTGGTGATCTTAAAAATTTCCCACATGTACAATTGATGAATTCACCCTTGATAACAATGAATTTAACATTAAGATTTTTGATATCACTAATGCTTTAGTAGGTTCATGAGTTAAAATGGTGAGATCATTGAGTAATCAATGGGATCAGATATATCAATGGAAATCATGGTTAAATGATGATTTTTCCTAGTCAAATGATGAAATTGGTAACTTGAGTGTGGCTTATGACACCTAACCCATAGGTCCCTCCTACTTTCTTTCATGACCCTCATAGGCATCTTTTCACTAATTTCCAGTTATCCATAGATTTTTAGACCTAATCCAAGATCATTTAGACTGCTCTTTTCATGACAAATCCATCCCCCTAGTCCCCATTAGTTAAAGACAATAGTTCCTAACTTGACCAACAATGTCAATGTTACTAGTGTCATATTTTGGCACTCATATCCAAGTTTATTTATAGCCCTAATGGTGAGTTCCTCCCAGTTCCTTATCCTTCTCCTTATCAACCTAATGTGAGAACATTCAATCCATGACTAATAGATCCATATCAAATCCCATTCAAAGATCATTTGGAAAGGATTGGCAATTATCACTAAGCAAAAAAGAATACAAGCAAGACTACTAAGGTAATCATCCCTATTCTCTGCATACAAATAGCTGATACTATTACAAACTTATTCAAATCCTCACACAAGTCCCTAGCAACCTCAAACACACCCAATTTTATCATTTATATCTTCACACACACTATTTCACAAAGCACATCAAGTGGGAGAACTACATATGGATTGATCCCTCTTTGGAGTATTAGTATGTAGGTAACATGCCCACACAAAGGATGTAGATACACATTCAATGCATCTTACACACACTAACCTCCCCTCTTTCCCAAAGTTTGTCAAATAATAATGGATTTTAAGGTTTGAAGACTAAATCAATTCTACAGGAAGTTTTATGGACATCCAATAGTCAAAACTTCATAGGTAGGGTCACACAGACACAACAAATAAAACCCAAAAATCTCAAGTCTCTTAGACAATAGTGGTAGAAGTGGACTACAATGCTGGTGCCACTAGTGTCTTATTTTGACACTCATATCTAATCATAAAATGAAGGCTAGATCTTGATTTATGATAGTGTCCTAATCCTGCATAATGAATCTCAGACTTTATCTCAGCCATCTCAGTTATTTTACAACTAAGTCTTATTTTCTAATCCTTATTACCATTTTTATAAAGGTTAAAATTTCAATAAAATTTATAAATATTAATATCTTAATTATTTCATATTTATTTATTTTACTACTTAGAACCTTTAAATAAATTAGTAATAACACACCAATATTCCAAAAATTGTTAAATCATTTGGTGAACTCGACTTACTTTTTTTATGCATAAAAAACCTAGGGTAAATTTCCTACTAATTTTTCTTATATTATTTTTTATTTTTTACTTGCATAATAAAATAAAAAATTAATATTAAATTTTAAAATTTATATTAATTTTAAAATAATTTTCTTTCAAGCCCTAGTTACCCATACTAGTCCTGATATTTTCCTAGTAATTTTCCAATAATTTTTTGATTTTTTACTGGCATATTAAAATAAAAAATTCACCTTAAATTTCAAAATTCAATAGTAATTTTCAAAAATATTTATTTTTCAAAACCCTAATTGCATCTACTAGGTCTCTTTAAATCACCAATTTTCCAATAAATTCTTGATTTCTTGTATATTTCACTCAAAAATTCACTTTAAATTTCAAATTTTCATAGTAATTTTCAAAAGAATCATCTTTTATACCCTAGTTGCACATAGTTAGTCCCATTTCTTCTTTAGGTATCATCTCACATCCAAAATTAGATTTCGAAAAAATGGATCTCACTTATTTTCAAATATTTCTTACATTTTTAGCTAATAATAAGGAGACCATACTTAGTCCTATCATGTACATGAATGATGAAGTTTACCATATGTTACTGTAAAGCTTCATTCTTTCCCTTTCATGCTTAATTTTCATAATAAGAGATGATATTACAAAATTTATTGCTAAAATTACACAAGATTCCAATATTTCTTTTGCATAATCTCTCTCTCTCTCTCTCTCATGTAGGATAATTTCCAACTCTATTTTACTAAACATATTAGACATATCATAGCACATGTAAAATATTTTTATGAATTAGTGCACCATTCTATGTTCTCTACCCTTTGTTTTCTATCTCTTCTATGGAAAACAATTTCAAGTTCATCTTCTTAAACATATCATAGCACATGTAAAAGCCTTTTATGCATTAGTGAACCATTCTATGTTCTATACCCATTACTTTCTATTTCTCATTTGCAATGTTATTTATAAATATATTATTATATAGCTTATAACTCTAATTTCATGCATTTAATTTCACATTCATGAGTTCTACCTAGATGCATATAACTTATTGTCTATTTTTGAGTATTTCCTTATCACTACTAAGTCAAAACTAATGGGTATATCTATCCCTCCTCCCTTAAAACTTGGTACATCTATCTCTTATCCTCCACCTACTACCAGCTTTATGCCTATAGTAGATCATGTGGTACATGCTATCACCCAAGTTTATAAATACAGTTAGGTTGATTAGACCCATGGCTATAGATTTATAACTCAGGTTAGCACCACTTCTAATATATTTTCAATTATTGAGCTCCTTTAGTGATCATATGTTTATAAATATGTATTATATGCATCCCTTTACAATACTAAAATTCTTATTTCTTTTGAACCATCTTATGTTACATCTATCCTCAACACAATGTAATGGATTGAAGAACATAATTCCTTTGAGAAAGAGGATTTACCCCCATAACACATCATTAAACAACATCTACTTTTGTATATTTAATTAATAATTAATGATGTGGGGGTAAAAAGAGTGTTAGTTGATAATGGTTTAGGACTCAACATTTGCAACATTTCTTTTCTTAAACATCTTAATATACAACCTCAAGATCTAGACCATTCTGACATGAACATCAGAGGCTTTGACAACATCCCATAGAAAGTCATGGGTCAATACCACTCAATCTTACCTTAGGGCCTAAGACAATTCCAAATACTTTCCAATTCATGCCAAATGACCTCAATTATACTTTATTACTTGGTTGTCCTTGGATTCATGATATAGATGTAGTCCCTTCTACACTTCATGTTTGTCTATAATTTAGTCATAAAAGCTACATCCACACATGCCCAATAGATAATGAACCTTTTAAATACTTCTAGGTCACCAAATCTCCATAAAATTATATTCCATACTTTAATCTTGGTAATATACTTACACAACCCACTACTTACATTGCACCCTTGGACCATGTAATACATCAAACCATTTCAAGTTCTGAAATAACAATGATACCAAATCACTAGTTTACTTCCCCTTTTACACTTAAATGTCTTAATAAGATGGGATATCATGGAAAAGGTCTTGGAAAGAATAAACAAGGAATTTTTAACCCTATCAAGGCATCAACATAACATGGAAGGAAAGGACTAGGATATCAACTTACCCTTCTTCTTGATAAACCTTCTTCTATAGCTTCAAAGCATATAAAGTGTTGTCTACCCAATACATTGGTAGACCACATCGTTAATCATACTTCAACATTATCATTGATCTATCTTGATCTCATTGATGATATGGTTTCACCATATATGTACACATTAGATGAATTTTATAACAATGAATCCCTCTTACATTTTCTTTGAAAATATGAGGACCTCCCATCTTGCTATCATAAAAATAGATTTCCTCATAAAAAAATACCCATGCATACTTTAGAGAAAATCTAGATTTTCCCCAAGACATACCAGTTGATTCTAGTGATACTATTCCTACAACCCCATACACATGAGATCATTCCACATTGCTTAATGAAAAAATAGTTAATTTCAATTTTAGAACCGATCAAGATCTCCAAATAGTATTTTTAGCCACTACCCTATGAAAGGAAGAGGATATAGATATTCATCAAAATTTAACATATTTTATATAACTCTTTACTTGGTCTTACTTAGATATGCCAAGAATTGATACATTTACAGTAGTTTATCAGATTCCTTTATACCCAAATGCTAAACTAATTAAACAAAAAATTCAAAAAATGCACTCCTAAGGTGGCTCTCTTAGTCAAAGATGAGATCCAATGCCTCTTAGACAACATATTCATTCGACTAGTAGCACACCTTGAATGGGTTTCCAATATAGTCCCCATGGTCAAACCTAATGGACAAATTTGTTGTTGTTTTGATTCTTGAGATGTAAATAAAACATGCCTAAAAGATGATTTTCCTTTACCTAACATTGACATGATCATAGATTCCATAGCTAGGTATGAAATGTTATCATTTATGGAATGATTTATAGGGTACAACCAAATCAAAATTATTAATAAATATCAATAGAAAACATCTTTTATAACACATTAGGGTATATTTTGTTACATTGTCATGCCTTTCAAATTAAAAAATGCAAGAGCCCCATACCAGCATACCATGACACATATATTTCATGATTTGATTCACTATACTATCGAGGATTATGTTGATTATATATTAGCTAAATCCAAACAATGACAATATCATGTTATTGACTTCTAAAAGAGATTTCAAATACTCAGACAATACAATGTTTGATTGAACCCAAAGAAGTGTATATTTAGAGTTACATTAGGTAAACTTTTAGGCTTCATTATTTCTCATCATGACATAGAATTTGACCCTAAGAAATTCAAATCAATCATTGACATACCACCTCCTATGAATTTCAAACAACTTTAATATATACAAGGCAAGATCTAAGAAATATACCATTTTGTAGCTCAACTTGATGATAAAACTCAATCATTCACTTGATTACTAATTAAAGATACAATTTTTTTTGGGACTAAGCTTATCAAGAAAGATTCAATACAATCAATAAATATCTTCTCAATCTACCTATCCTAGTACCACTTGTCCCTAAAAGGCCTTTCCTACTATATATATTAGTAATAGACCATACATTAGAAGCACTTTTAGCACAACATGATGATCAAAAAACTGAATGAGTAGTTTATTACATCAGTTATACATTAGTTGATTATGAAAAAAAAATTGCAATAGAAAATTTATGTCTAGCATTAGTTTTTGCCACATAAAAACTTTGACATTACATGGTAAATAATGAGACTCAAGTTATCACAAAAGTAGATCCCTTGAGTTTTCTCATGGTAGAACCACATCTCTCCAATCACATCATAAAATGGTCATGTTATTAATACAATTTGACTTAAAAATAGTTCTCCAAAAATCAATAAAGGGCCAAATCATTATAGACCATTTGGAAGTTGCACCACTCCTGGACACTAATCCTATTAGTGACACATTTAGAGATGATTTCACTACCTATTATACTCATTCTAATACTTGAACCATGTTATTTGATGGTTCTAGATGCACATTTGATGTCAGGGAAGGCATTATCTTTTTTGACCCTTCTATTCACATAGTTCCTATTGCATATCGATTAAGTTTCTCTTCCACCAACAACATCATAGAATATGAAGCACTAATTTTAGATTTATTTATTGCCTCGTCCCTCCAAATTAGATATATTCAAGTCTTTGGAGATTCCCAACTTGTGTTCAACCAAGTCAATTATTTATCAAACAAAATAAGAACATCTCATCCCATACCAAAACATGGTATAATTTTTATCATCACAGTTTGACTACTTTTCTATATAAATTATACCAAGAAAAGACAGTTGACACATAAAAGTAATGGCAAGTGTCACATCTTTGATTCCTATCAATATTAATGATGATCAATCTATTTTATTAATTAAAAAATTATAATCACCATCAATATCCAATGTGGATTTGATTACACTATCTATTTTATCCACTACACATAGTTCCACAACTCTAGAATGGTTATTTGATATCTATAACTTTGTAAAAAAATCTATTTCACTAGACACTTTTCACAAAATGAAAAATATAAGTTACATAAATAATCACTCCATTATTTAATCATTGATGGAGACCTTTTTAAACAATCCTTCGATGGATAATTGCTTTGATATTTGACTTCAACAAAAGCTAAAATTGATCTTACATAGATTCATGATAGTGAGTGTGGTGTTCACTTTAGTGGAAAATCCATGTCACACAAATTGATTTGATAAGGGTACTACTAGCCCACCATGGAAGATGAATGTATATAATATGCAAAACTATGTGATAAATGTCAATGACATAGTAACTTACACCATGCACCATCACACTAATTACATCCTATTTTCTCTCTATGGTCATTCATGTTATGGGGATTTGATCTTATTGGAAAAATTAACCTTGAATCTACTAATAGACATAAGTTCATAATCATAGCCACATAATACTTTACTAAATGGGTATAATCCATTCCACTTCAATCTACTATAGGTGAGAACATTTGTATCTTTCTCATGACTTATTATTTCATGCTTTAGCTTTCCCACAACCATCATTTATGATAATAGAACATCATTAAAGAATAAAATTGTTAAGAAATTTTTCAAAAAATATAAGATTGAACACACATTCTCCACTCCATATTACCCACAAGGAAATGGTAAAGGAGAGGATACCAATAAAACCATCAACAACATTTTGAGCAAAATAATGACCAAATTTGGAGATGATTGGCACAATCAACTAGTCTTTTCATTATGGGCATATCACACAAGTATATGCATGCCCATAGGATCTACTCCTTATTCAATTATTTATGGCATAGAATTAGTTTTACCATTGGAATTATAAATCCCATCTCTTCATCTCTCCCTTAAAGGTATTCTCACTAATGACTAGTATCATGAAAAACATCTATACCAGCTCAAGCAGTTAGAACATATGCACATTCAAACAACAAAAAATTTCAAAATCTACCAAAAATATATACAATGATCCTACAACAAATGATTTCATGCTATAGAATTTGAAGTTAATGATCTTATTCTCAAAGAAAATCTTTGCAATGTCAATGTTAAAAAGAAATTAAAGGAAAATTCAAACCAAATTAGCTAGGTCCATACATTATTACCAAAAATATTAGCCATAAAGTGTACCATCTAGACTCACTTGAAGGAAAGAAACTCAAAAATTCAAATTATGCATCTATGTATATTCCATGTCTACTATTTAATTTCACACATTGTATTTTACATAATTTTTCAAAATTACCTGTACATAGTTTCTCATTATTTCTTGTAAATATTTTCCTTATGATTGATTGTACATAGCTTATATCAAAAATATCAAAAACAATAAAAATTTTAAAAAATAAAAAAACATTCAAATAATTCAAAATTCCAAAAAATATTCCAATTATATGCATCATCCATGCTTTACATCTCTACTACTATGCTAGACTTACATTTGTTGTTCTATGATATTGTTTGTTGATTTATCTACATTAACAAACTTCACTTGATCTTTTTTAAGTGTGTGCAGTGAAATCCATATCCTTGATTGCTTTATTCTACCCATTGAGGGGCATCCTAATTCTACATTTGAGACACACATAGATATACATACCCACTGGGGGCATCTTCTACATGACTATACCATCCAAGTTATGTCATTCCTACACCACACACTCTAGTTATCATGTTGATGTAAATTACTTACTGGATTACATAGATTAATATATAAAAATTCCAATAGTATATAACACATGTGTACTTTATTAACATATACCTAGTCTAGTACTATCATGTCTTGCATACTTTCACTTCTTGCTTTGATTAATTAGATGCAATTGTGTTTCTAGTATATTACATGCTTTCCTTTTTTGCTTTGTATATCTAAATGTGATTGCATTTTTCATTTCTTATTTGTCTCCTATATGTGACTTAGGACATTTTTAAATGTCCTTTGATTCTATTCTTGTGTGTGCCTTAGGACAGTTACCAATGTCTTTTTCTTGTACTCTTCTATGTGATTGTGGCTTTCATACCAACCATGCTTGCTTCACTTATATGTGTATGTGGAATTTGAATATGCCTTGTATGTTTGATTTCTAATTTGAGTGACATATGACCATGTCCCTTATTTTCTTGACCCCTTGGCCACCTTTGTATGCTTCTTTCTTATTGCCTTGTGTGATTGTTACTTTATTCATTTACGATTGTTTATAATGCCATGATCCACATCATGCATTATTTTACTTTCTTGAATACCATGATGTAAATCATGCTCTATCCCTCCTTGACAACTAACAACTAAAAACTAACCAAACTTCCAATTCTAATTCAATACATTACACATGTTATTACATTGTTATATCTATCTAGGCATACCCCTATTGATCTGACTATCTCTCATTACAAACCATGATATATCTTGAGATATATTATTGATTACCATTGATATATCATGTATATTTGCAAAATAACATTTTTAGGGATTTTTATTTGGAGGGTAGTCATTGTAAGTTATTCATTCCTACCCTCAAAACAAGGGGAAAAAATAGGGGTTTTGTCATAGAGATCAGAACTCCTAATAGTCAAAAAATTAGCTTTAAGAACACCCAAAATATAAACCAAACATTAAACCAAATAGAATAAACCTAGTAGATAGTGAAAATGTCAGAATAGTCATCATATTTAGCCTAGGAAAAAAGAACCAAGATTGGATTACAGTGTTATGCACTCTAGTGTCCATTTTTGGTGCTCTTGTCTAACTAATAAAAAATCTAAACTTTCTAAAAGTAGGTAAAAAATAGGTTTAGCTACAATTTTACATAGTTAGCCCAGTTCAGAATCAATAGTTTTTAATACACTTTTGCTTAGAGAATCTAGATATAATTGGCATCATATGTTGCATGATGGCTCTCACTTCTAGTTTTAGATGTGACATTTGGTATAAATTCTAGATCAAAATCCATGTTTCAAACACTAGTGATTGGGGTAAATGTACATGGCACATTTGTTTTTTTTTCTTTCTGAGTTTAGTATTACTTAGGCATTCATAGTAGTTACGTGCCTTATTCCATCTATATGTGGTTAGCATCATTTTGGAGTGGTTTTCATAAAATTCTAACTTTTATATTTTGTATTATATTTCATATAAGTCTAGTGAACCAATTTTGGAGTGGCTTTCATACAATCCTAATCTCCATCTTTTAGAGTGGCCAACAGTGGCCTAGTTTTCAGCATACATTTAGCTATCCATGCTAACATTGTTAGATCAAAGTAAATTCATGGGATTTAGGATCCATCTCATAAAATACACATTTCATATTGGTATCAATTTATAACATCACTTCATAGGGAAATGATGGATCCAAAGGACTAGCTAGCCTTTATATTCTTGAGCCACCTACTCAGAGAGATTGGACACATAGTCCAATCAATAATTAACACATGCATGATCACATAGATTCACTTGGTGGGAGATGATGAAGCCAAATGTCAAAAATTTTCATTCTTGATACACTCTTGGGGAATTGAGAACTCAGCTTTGTTCATGATATTACTCTTGGTTCAGTATCATCTAGCATTACTTAGCACCACAATAGGTCTTGTATTGGTCCACATACCTGATGAGGTATATTTGTTCCTTTCTCTTCCTCTTTATCTTACCCAATTTTTTTATATTCTTATTTTAGATATAACATATCTAATAAGAATTGATCTACTCTTTATTTTATATTATAGATTCACACTTCGCAACATGCTCTATCTATGTAAACCTAGCATCACCTAGCTTCATGAGCTTCACCCTTATAGGTAAGTTCAACTACACTTTATATTTTTCCTTTATCATATTATCTCACTTATATTCATCACTATAATAAATCAGGGGGTAGATGTAGACATATAAAATGTGAAAATTAGTAACTTGAGTGTGGCTTGTGACACCCAAACCATAGGTCCCTCCTTCTTGATTTCATGACCCTCATAATTTTTTTTCTCTAATTCTTAATCATCCATATCCTTCAAAACCTAATCCCATTTAAATCATACTTCTCTTTCCATGAAAAATCCACCCCCAGGCCTTATCAATTAAGGATACTAGCGCCCAACTTATACAACAATGTCAGTGCCACTAGTATCCTATTTTGGTGTTCCTATCCAAGTACATTTTTAACCATAATAATCAATTCTTACTAATTCCTCATCCTTCTCCTTATTGTCCTAATATTAGTACATTAAACCAATGACCAATATAACCCTTTAAAACCCCATTCAAAGATCATTTGGAAAGGGTTGGCAATTATCACTAAGCAAACAAGAATACAATCAAGACTACTAGGGTAAGCTTACATATTATTTATATATAGCCAGCCAATACTATCAAAATATTATTCAAATCCTTACACCAGTCCCTAGCCACATCAATTAAATCCAATTTTATCATTTTCATTCATACACACTATTGCACAAAGCACATAAAGTGGGAGAACTACATATGGCTTTATCCCTCTTCAAAGTATTGGTATGTAGGTAGCATGCCCACATAATGGGTGTGGATACATGTTTAGTGTATTTTACACACACTAACCCCCCCTCTTTCACAAATTCTATCAAATTATAAAGGATTCTAGGGTTTGAATACTAAATCAATTCTATAGACATTTGACAGTCAAAACTTCATAGGCAAGGTCACACAAACACATTGAACAAAACCCAAAAATCTCAAGTCTCCTAGAAAATAGTTGAAAAAGTGGACTATAGTTATGATACCACTAGTTTCCTTTTTTATCGCACCTTTCTAATCATAAAATGAAGGTCATATCTTGATTTACAATAGTGTCCTAGTCTTGCATAGTGAATTTTAGACTCTATCTTAGCCATCTTAGTTAGTTTTTAGCTAAGTCTTATTTTATATCCTTTATTGCTATTTTTATGAAGGTTAAAATCACAAAAAAAATTATAAAAATTAGTATCTTAATTATTACATATTTATTTACTAATTTTACTACTCAAACCCTTCAACTAAATTAGGAATAATACACCAATATTCCCAAAATTGTTAAATCAGTATAAATAGTGAAGATGCCCTATGAATGATAGTTTCAACCTATGTATTAGAAAAATTGAGACTGATATTGGTGGGATCACTATATGAAATGGTGAGATCACTGATAAAATGATGATTTCACTAAAAGGACCAAAATTAATTAAAAGAATTGATCTTGGGGCCTATAGGAGATTAGTCCAAACCTAAAATTAGAAAAAAATAGGTAGATTATAATAATTAAAAGAAAATAATTGACTTGTTTCTATGTGTTTTGACTTGTCGAAGCAAGTTAGGGTGATCATGACATGGGAATGATGATCTTAAGTTCTAGGATGTCAGGGTATTTAGATGGATGAGCTTATGGGTGTGCTCAAGGTAGTTGATCTATATCACCTTACATGATTGATAATGATTTGAGTAGATAATGGCTATTTATTAGCACTTATAGAGAGGTGGCATTTAAAGACCTCAACATTCCATTTGTTTATTGGGGAGGCCATAATCACCTTTGAGGTTATTCACCACATATTATGGGTATTAATGCATGGATTTAGGATTACTTAGATGTTGGTAGGCTGATGGGCTATTTTGGAAGACTTGATTATAACAGTTATCATGAATGTTATTAATGGGAGCATTGAAATAAATTTATTAAAAGACCTGGCCTATCCTCTATATGATGAAAAGGAAGCAGTAGAGGAGATAGTTCCCTTAGAGGTAGACATATTAATGGTACTTGTCAATGGAATTATAATACCTAACAAGAGTAGATGATTATTCCCTCTTCATCTGATAGGAGTGGTCCAAGAGATGTTTGACCATCTAATACTATTTTCATGGGGAGCAATGATGATAGCTTATTTATATAGATATTTTCACATGATAGCCTATCATAAAGGTCACAGTATTGGACATAACACATTATTATAAGTCTGGGAATAGGAGTATATTTCCATCAAGTGGTTAATGGGGTTGAGGTATCATCAAGGACTAGAGGATACAATAGCCTTTGGGTGGTACTTGATAGGTCCAAGTTTATGTGGCCAACTTAGAGACTTGTCTTGTTATAGGTGATCAATATATGAGATGGGAAATGATGATTTTATCTAGTGACCCTATATATCTACTCAATGTTTTTGGATTGAGGACCTATTCATGATTGGCTATATGATCACACCATGATACATTATAGGCTAAAATGACTTTGTTGTATATTAGTACATTACTGATCAAGTATAGAGGTAGTTTGTCATCCATCATGACATCTCAGAGGGCCCACACTATTTTTAACATGTGACTAGGGAGATCATGTAGTGGGGGCCACTAGTGCTTTGGGAGCAAGTAGTTTTGGACTATGGTAAAGTCTTACATGTGTTATGGGATTATGCATATGGGGTTACCAATGTTGGAATTATAAATTCCTATGTTGTATGATGGGTTAGGGTTAGATTGATTATAATAGCTAGGATGTAGCCCCAGTAACTAATTTTACATCGGAGATGGGTGAGACTAAGGAGGGAACAAGGTCAAGCCCTAATATAAGGATACGTTTAGGTGTTAATGCAATTGGATAATCCAAATTTCCTCCCCTTATAGGTAGTTCATAACCAAGGATAATAGGATCTTCTATATGATATCAATATGGTTGATCTAGATAGATAACACATATAGATGTGGGATGCCCCAATTGGTGATGAGGGACATATCTTAAGGACAAGAGAGGTTAGGTCCTTTTAGATAGGGATAGACATAGGGATAGGTAAGGGAGGGACCTTTGGTATAAGTAGGTTTTTAGAGGACCGAACACTAATGGGCAAGCTACATAATGAGATCATAACTAGATTATCAATGATTGGAAGCCTAAAGAGTGATATAGTTAGTTTACATGCATAGCTAGTTACTACATGGGGGAAACCACTAGGCTATAGGGAATTATTGCAACTAGGGATGCATATTTATGATTTTGAGGGGATAGGTTGCCTAGTTGGTACGGGTTTAGACTTAGTTAGCTATGCATGATGTAGATATTTATAGAGTGGTTGGTGAGTGATATAGGAGTTAGGTGGATAGGGAGATATTGGTATCATAGGTGGAGAGACTAATAGAGGAGTGGGATGAGGCTTGATGAGCTAGGATAGATAATCAATGATGTTCATCTAGAGCCTTGTCTAATGTGATTATATCCAAGAATAATGCCTTACATGTGAAGGATGATGTACTACAAAAGAATGCTAAGATATCATATTATCACATGTTATATGAGATTGTATTCCCTATGTAGATGAAAGAACCCTCCTATAGAGATCATACAAGATCTCAGTGGACTATTTGGACCTCCAAGTCTAGACATAATATGGAGTCAGAGTGGTCATTGGCATAACCATCATCATAGTGAGTAGTCATGGGGACACCACTACCACATCTATCACCATACCCACCATCAAACATGGGTTAGAGCTTGAAACGAAGTCCCCTTAGGGATGGATATGACTAGAGCTAATTTTATGGCTCCATATTATATTATGAGATGTATAAATATTCTCACAATATATAAAACATTATTTTGATAAATATATATGACATTCATTTTTTATCTGGTTGTTAATTGTACATGGAATCTTAATATTATTTTATGTCTCATGACATTTACATTTACGTTGTTCTTGTTATGATATTCCAATGTATGCTAGTTTTAGGAGATGCACTTCCTTAGTTAGCATATGTATGTCAATGTATTTTTTCTCTATTAGATGCATGAATATATGTTATAGGATAATTTAGGAGATGTATTTCCCAAACTAATCATATAAATAGTCAATTAGAATCATTATGTATGCCAAGAGATGCACATATTGCATAGAGAGTCTTGTTGGTTTCCAATGTTTGGCCCAAGGTATCTTATTGGATAATGTGTTTAGAGATGTTTTTCAGTGCCACATTGACTTTTGTACTTTGGATCACTTGTTTTTACTCTAATAAAATGAAATTATGCATCATAAGTATTTAATAACTTAGGATAACATTGTATTTCACTAGTGATTGACTAGTTTATATGTGAATACTTATAACTAATGATAATCATAAAAATACCAAAACCAAAGTTATAAATATCTACGTTTGAACAAAAAAAAAGTAAAGCAAAAGATAAAAATAGGATAAAATATAGAAATGTAACAAAATTCAAATTGATATATAAATGATCAAGACTTCAGTATGAACAAGAATGTATTAAAATACAAATAAACAATAACATAAAATAAGGACAAATTGGAAACAACTTGGAATCAAGATATGAATAATCAAGACCCAAATATTAGCAAGGTGTACTTAATAAAATTATTTAAATACAATTGTAAATAATTCAATCCCAAGGGAAGACCAAACTCCAAATGTTTATGAATTGTATTCAAATTCAACACCAAAAACACAATAAAATACTTATAAAAAGAAATAAAGACAACAAAATAATAATAAAAATACATGAATGCACAACAAAACAAAATAAAAACATGACAAAATAAGAAATCAATACAAATAAATAAACCAAACTAAATAATAAAAAATAACTAAACCAATCAAATCAAAAAAGCATGTAAGTAAGCTATGCTAAGCACATAAAAATAAACAAACACAAATAATGTTTAATCACAATGTTGTAAACAAAATCCAAATTATTCATGCATGTGTAATAGAGTCATTACGCTATATGATAGGGTGAACCCTAAGTTAAGTGATAATGACACTAGTACAATAACATATAAATAATGAACACAAAGTTTTCCCCAGGTTAGATGGAAACAATGACACAAAACAAACAAAAATTACCCCTAAGCCATAGAAGGAAATTAAAAAAAAATAAAAAATGAGGTGGGAATAGAATACAAAGGAAGGGGTAGTTGAGTTGAATCTAGATGCATAAGGTAGGTGGATGTTGCCTAAATAGTTTCATGGATGCAAGATCTAACATGAACTTCAAGCCAAATGTAGTTCTCCCAAGATATGGGATAAAATAAAATTGATGATAAGAAAACATGATTCTCATGTAAAGGAACATGGGTATGGTTATGTAAAATGGTAAGTGCACATGAAAATCCACAAGTGCTTGATTGGATCTTGTTCAAATGAATAATTCACACGATGGGCTCCCAAAATGATAAAAGCATGTTTTGGGTTGCTCAAAAAATGGTGAGAGCATGGCATATATAAAATATGTAGTAATGGATCTTGTTAAAATGAATAATGCACACAATGGTGACTCATAAAATAGTGAGGGTGTAGATGATTAAAATAAATAGAAGTAAAATATAATATTTTTGGTCTTTTGTTTCATCATTTTTCTAATGTTTTTGTGTTTTTGGGATAAATAATAGAAATGCAATATAAACAAAGGTACAGGGAACAACTTACCTGAGGAGATGCACTTCCATGGGAAAGAATTAAAATAACATCTAAATTGGCTATAATAGGGAATTAAAGCTAAACTGGCTACAATGGTCCAACAATGAAAGTGGAATATGAATAATGGTATAGAAAAACACTCAGTTGAGGAGCTACACATCCATAATTAAATAATAGATAAACTAATTAAAATGGTCCATGTGATCATGTTTAAGGCAAGAATGACTACCAAACAATAATAAAGATAGAATAGTACATAGTGGTGAATAAATCCTAAATAACCATCCAATAGGAAAAAGCTATGTGCTAATATACCTTTGTATAATTATCTACAAAATAAATCATGAATATTAATCTAGATAAACTACCATGTAGAATGAGTGTTGAATCTAAACAGAATGCCCATAAATCATAATTAGTATTGGGTACAATAGCCAAAGTGAAAATAGAATTAGTTTAATGGAATATAAATGATCCAAGTTATAATGGTCTAAGGTTATAATGATCTAGGGTTACAATGGTCTAGACTAAAATAGTACAAGGTTACAATGGTCCATAATTAAAATGGTCCAGAATGAAATGGCATAGGGTATAATGGCTCAAAATTAAATGATACATGTTATAAATTTAATGAAATAATAAGTGAATTTGGCACAAGTTACCCCAAGTAAGGGATATTGTAGACAATAGTTCAAAAAAGGATGTCAAGCATAGAATTTTTTGAGATTTATAATACTCATTAGTTCTAAGAGCTCTTCACTATTTGGAGTAGAAAATATATATGCCCTTGATGCATAGTTTTTTGTAACCATGTATGGGACCATCAAATAGGGTTGAAACTTACCCTTTTTCTTACATTCAACATTAGTGTTCTTTTGGTTCTCCTTCAAGACCAAGTCACCAATTTAAAAATCCTAAGGGAGAATGTGTTTGATATAGATGAAATTCAATCTATTATAATATTCTCTAAATTTATCTAGGGTAGCTAAATATTTACCATCAAGGATTTCTAGCTATTGCAATCTAGAAACTTGATAGTCTGTGTAATTAATAATGTTCTCCAATGATACCCATAATGAAGGTAGTTAAACCTTGTATAGGATAATAGCTTATGTGTCAAACACTAGGGAATATGGAGTGGCTCCTATAGGGGTTTGATGACTAGTGCAGTAGGCCCTAAGGGTAGGAAATTTTATAAGTGTTAATTATGGCCAAATTAATTGATAATATTTTTAAGGATTGTGATAACGGTTCTATTATATGCTTTGTCTTAACTATTGCCTTAAATTTTATATGGGGTGGACCTTTTATGTTTGATTTTAAACATGGTACAAAGAAAATTTACATCTCTGTTCACAAATAAACCACCATTATCAGATATAATATGTGATGAGATACCATATCGACAGATGAAATGGTAATGGATAAACTTGGAAATCTACTTATTGATGACATAAGTGAGAGAAATGACCTTAATATACTTATTAAAATACTTAGTGGTAGTAAGAATGTGTTTTTGTCCATAATAATATGTTGGGTTTATTCTCCCAATGAGATCAAGACCCCATGTAGAGAACGACCATGGTGTAGTGATTGGTTGTAGTGGTAAGGAAAGTGCATGTATAAAATTACCATATTATTTGTAGGAAACACACCTCCTTATATAATTACAATCATATATTTATATCATAGTCCAATATTATCCTATTCTAAGAAGTTTATGGCTAAGACAACACCACTGGTGTGGGTCCCACACATTCCTTTGTGTACCTCTTTAAGTGCTAATGTTGATTCTCTTGAATATAAATAATGAATAAGCATTCCATCATAACCATTATGATAAAGTGTGTTCCCAAGGAGGGTTAAATAGGCTAGGTGATGATGGAAGACTTTCTGGTGATTATGTGAAAGGTCCAGAGGAAAGACTTGGTCTTGGAAATAATTATAAATGTCGTGGCACTAAGGTAGTTCAGGTGGATTTTGGGAAAAAAAATAATACATACCATATATGAATCTATAAATGTATGATCTAGATATATAAGAATTAAAATAAAAAATTTATACTCCTTGACATCACTGGAAAATTGTACCATGGACCTATTTGTTTCCATTACATTAGTGGATCTATTATTGTCCTGTGGCACCTATTCAAACTATAAGGACCTAAAATGGGACTTAAGATTATCCATAATGTGATTTTAGGGTATAAGTTTTTCATCTTGAGTATGATATTGGTTTTTAATTTGATTAATCATCAATTGAGAATCTCCAAAAACCATTAACCATTATATATCCCATTATATTTCAAGAGGAAGTCCTAAAATAAGAGCTTCATACTCAGCCATATTATTGGTACAATTGAAGTTAATATGAAAGGAATTGGGAATGAGGTCCCTTTATAGTATAACTAGTAAAATTCTAGCCCCATATCCATGGGAAATAAAGGAGAAATCAAATTGTAACTTCATTATTCATGTTCATGAGCCACTATTTTTATCATCATGATAGAATCATCTAGGAAATCAAATGTGAGTGGTTGAGTATCTATAATAGGAGATTCAACAAGTTAATCTATAGTGGCTTTCCCCTTGATAGATTTTTGGTTCTGGTATTCAACATAAAATTCACTCAAGAGCATGACCCACTTAGCCATGTGACCTATAAGAGTTGCCTTGGACAATAAATATTTGAAAGGGTCCACCTTAGCAATAACAATAGTTTTATTATTCAACATGTAGTTTCACAAATTTTAGGAAGAAAACACCATTGAAAAATAATACTTATAAATAGGCATATAATTATTCTTGTATTCTATAAATATTTTAACCAAATAATAGACTACATGTTCTTTTCCTTGCTCATAATACTAGGGCAAGTGTACTCCTAGTGCATGTTTTGTGGCTAATATGTAAAGAATTAATGGTTTTCTAGGTGTTGGTGGTGTCAAAATTGGTGTGTTATCCATATATGCTTTTATTTTTGAAAATTTTTGCTAACATTTGGTATCCCATTGAAAATTGACCCCCTTATTCAATAGTTATTTGAAAATATGGCACTTTTTTGCCAGTTGTGAAATAAAACTACAAATAGACTGAATCATGCCCTATAAGTTATAGAGCTATTTCAAATTAGAGGTGGAGGAATTTATATGATATATTTTAATTTATTAGGATCTAATTCAATCCTTCTTTGTGATATAATAAATCCTAGTAATTTTAATGAAGTAACACCAAAGATGTACTTATTAGGATTTAGACAAACCTTTTACTTGTTAAGTCTTTCAAAGATTCTCCACAGAACATTAGGATGTTGAGCACATGTTCTTGAATTTGATATAATATCATCAACATAGTCCTTAAAAATATCATTCATCATGTCATGGAAGATGTTAGACATTCCACGTTGATAAGTGGCATAACATTCTTCAAGACAAAAGGCATGACTTGGTAGCAGAATGTTCCCCATTATGATAAAGTGTGTTCCCAAGGAGGGCTAAATAGGCTAGGTGATGATGGAAGACTTTCTGGTGATTATGTGAAAGGTCCAGAGGAAAGACTTGGTCTTGGAAATAATTATAAATGTCGTGGTACTAAGGTAGTTCAGGTGGATTTTGGGAAAAAAAATAATACATACCCTATATGAATCTATAAATGTATGATCTAGATATAGAATAATTTAAATAAAAAATTTATACTCCTTGACATCACTGGAAACTCGTACCATGGACCTATTTGTTTCCATTACATTAGTGGATCTATTATTATCCTGTGGCACCTATTCAAACTACAAGGACCTAAAATGGGACTTAAGATTATCCATAATGTGATTTTAGGGTATAAGTTTTTCATCTTGAGTATGATATTGGTTTTTAATTTGATTAATCATCAATTGAGAATCTCCAAAAACCATTAACCATTATATATCCCATTATATTTCAAGAGGAAGTCCTCAAATAAGAGCTTCATACTCAGCCATATTATTGGTACAGTTGAAGTTAATATGAAAGGAATTCGGAATGAGGTCCCTTTATAGTATAACCAGTAAAATTCTAGCCCCATATCCATGGGAAATAAAGGAGACATCAAATTGTAACTTCATTATTCATGTTTATGAGCCACTGTTTCTATCATCATGATAGAATCATCTAGGAAATCAAATGTGAGTGGTTGAGTATCTATAATAGGAGATTCAACAAGTTAATCTATAGTGGCTTTCCCCTTCATAGATTTTTGGTTCTAGTATTCAACATAAAATTCACTCAAGAGCATGACCCACTTAGCCATGTGACCTATAAGAGTTGCCTTGGACAATAAATATTTGAAAGGGTCCACCTTACCAATAACAATAGTTTTATTATTCAACATGTAGTTTCACAAATTTTAGGAAGAAAACACCATTAAAAAATAATACTTATAAATAGGCATATAATTATTCTTGTATTCTATAAATATTTTAACCAAATAATAGACTACATGTTCTTTTCCTTGATCATAATACTAGGGCAAGTGTACTCCTAGTGCATGTTTTGTAGCTAATATGTAAAGAATTAATGGTTTTCTAGGTGTTGGTGGTGTCAAAATTGGTGTGTTATCCATATATGCTTTTATTTTTGAAAATGTTTGCTAACATTTGGTATCCCATTGAAAATTGACCCCCTTATTCAATAGTTATGTGAAAATATGGCACTTTTTTGCCAGTTGTGAAATAAACCTACAAATAGACTGAATCTTGCCCTATAAGTTATAGAGCTATTTCAAATTAGAGGTGGAGGAATTTATATGATATATTTTAATTTATTAGGATCTAATTCAATCCTTCTTTGTGATATAATAAATCCTAGTAATTTTAATGAAGTAACACCAAAGATGTACTTATTAGGATTTAGACAAACCTTTTACTTGTTAAGTCTTTCAAATATTCTCCACAGAACATTAGGATGTTGAGCACATGTTCTTGAATTTGATATAATATCATCAACATAGTCCTTAAAAATATCATTCATCATGTCATGGAAGATGATAGACATTCCACGTTGATAAGTGGCATAACATTCTTCAAGACAAAAGGCATGACTTGGTAGCAGAATGTTCCCCATGGTGTGGTGAATGTAGTCTTGTAATGGTCCTCTGGAGCTATCTTAATCTAGTTGTATCTTGATAATTCATCCATAAGGGATAGAATCTCAGACATAGTAATTGAATCAACAATCATGTGGATGTTTGTTAGAGGGAAATCATATTTATGACATGTTTTGTTGATATCTCAAAAATCATTACATAAGTGAATTCCATGTGGCTTTTTTCTCACTAGGACTATATTTGATATCTATTTGAAATATTCCATTGGTTTGATGAATCCATTTCCCAATAGTTTTTATAGCTCCATCTTCACTAAAATAACAATGCATGAGTGCATTTTTCTCAATTTTTACTTGATCGAATTGGCATCTAGATGTATAACAAGGTGATGCAAGACCAAGTTAGGGTCTAGGTCTAGCATATCTAAATAAGCCCATGTGAAGATATTAATAAAATCCTTCAGAATGGTAAAAATGTAATCAAGATCTTCATTAGTGAGGAATTAAACAAGATTCAAGTGTAAAAGAGCAAGTCTTATCTACCCAAGTAGATAAAATAATTAAGTAGGATTCCAATTATAAAATAAAGAATGAAGTTAAGGACTCATTCAAAGTTAATTTAATAATGGGGTAGGACTGTAATCCAAGTGAGATCATGAAGATGTGGGAGAAGGGTTTTTTTTAGTGATGAATGTTCATTAATTCATGAATATTTCGTTTTTAGGATTTTGGTTTTGGTAATTTCTTAGGCTTAGTTGATGGGACTGGATCACCAAAATTTTAGGGATATATTATTTTTGTGGTCAGGTCACCAACCCTTTATAGTGATATATAATATTATACTTGAATTCTCTAGATATATATAATATATCTTGTTTTAGCTTAGAATTGCACCCTTGTGGGAGAGTTTTTTAGGCTCTTTCACTCTTAGATATAATATTAGAACAACCTCAGGCTGTGGGTATCCTATAGTGAGGTTGAACCTACAGAAAGGTTGACTTCCTCTTGGAAGATCACCTAAACTAATATTTCTACTTAAAATGAGGTAGAGAGGGGGTATAGGGTAGCTGAGAGAGCTAAATGGGTGATACACCAAACTGATTCACAATCACATAAGCATGAAATAAACACTAATTTAGCATAAGATAATTCTTGCTCACACAACCTCACAAACTAGTTAATTTGTATAAGTGTTTCATAAACTAGGCTCACCAAAAAAATACATGAAGCAAAGAGGAATTACAAAATTCACACCAAGTGTCCATTAATGGTGAAAAAATCTCAAATTCAGACCTTTAACTAACTTTAAAACATTTAAAAATAGGCAAAAAAGAAGGACAATGGATATGGAGAACACTTCTTCATAAGATCATCATGCACAAGCTTGTTAAGCACAATTTAGAGTCAAGAGATAGGTAAAAAATAATCTTTATTTCTTTAAAAGGTCTTTATTAAAAAAATTGGTAGGGTTTCTCCTTGTCAAATGAGAATATCCTACAAAAAATGGGGAGAAATGGGAGATATAGGAGAAAAGAGGAAGAGAGAGAGAAGAAACAAAATTCAATAAATGAGATTCAACCACCCTCCATGGATTCTCACCCACATTTGGGTTAATTATAACTAATCCTTATTCAACAAATTAACCTCCATTAGCTCCAATAGTCTTCAAACCCTCTCATTGGTTGAGAAACACACTAGAAGATAGAAACTTGTTGAGGATGATGATGCCATGATCCACTAAAAAGTAAAAGTCTTAAAATAAATTGAAAATGTATTAAATTCTTCAATTTCACTCTCCAACATCCAAATATCTCTCACATAGACTTCTACGCCCCCCTCCAATTACTCTTCTAGAAGATGTTAGGCAAAAGGTTAGCTAACTTGGCATTTTGTGCTTAACTAAACATAGAGGTTATATTTCATATTTGATTTTTGAGGTTATTTTCTATTTTCAACTTTAATTTTATCATCCAACCTTCAATAAACTCCATGATACCTACAACACTCATAGACCCCATTAATGGAGGTCACAAGCTTGAGCCACCCTCAACTGGCTACCCTAAAAACTACTCCCAAGGCCATTTGGCACCCTAAAGACCACTTATAGACATGTAGAATACTTTTATACATCCATGTCATGTGTATGATGAATAAAATTAATATTTGGAAAACCTTTAATACCTGAAACAATGGTGGAAATCACCATTAAACCTATAATAATGCAAAAATATGTCAAAAACTAGCTTTTTGACCCTTTTACTTAGCAATACACGATGAAAACTCTTGTGAATATCTCTAAATTCCATTTAATGATGTTTTATGTCCTATTAGACCCCTTCCATGGTTTTATACCATTTCTTTCTTTAAAGACCTAAAAAATTGCAATTTTGAGCCTCTTAGGCACCCAAAAAAAATAGGTTGGTCAAGAGTTTTATGGAATTCTCTACACATTCCATGTGGTTTTCAAGAAATTATAGGCCGTTTTATGGACCTATGAGTGCAAAAACACAAAACTAGTCAAAAAGCTCCTTTACAAGCTTAAACAAGTTCACTTTCAAGACAATTGTTCATATAGTGAAGACACCCATTACACTAATTATTTCCATGTAAATATTTTATATATACCCCTTCAACACCCCTAAAAATATTTGGCTCCCCTTTGGAAGGTGTGAAAAGATAAACATGTAAAGATGATTACTTATAGGGTTTAGAAGCATTCTAGACATGCTTACACTCTTAATGATTGTTCATAAAACTCAAGACCTTAACCAACATCAATCCATAATTAATTTTAATTAAATATTTTTACTCAAAAAATACGAGAATCACTTGTCCCAACTCTTCATGGTATGAAAGAAATGAGCATCTAAAGATGGGCTAAAACTGGGTGTCTTAGGCCTAAAATGCTTGAATTTCTCCAAATGACAAATCTGAGATTTACCACTAATATTTCTTGTTTTAAAACATCTTCATTACATCTTAAACACCTCATGACACCTCTATAAATTATCAAAACCTAACTTTGCTTTTTATGCCTTTGAGATTACCTACAGGGATTTGAGCCTGCCTTCAGAGTTTATATGAAGTTTAGAGTGTGAACACTCTTGAAATGTGTGTAATAGTATTAAAAACATCTTTAAATTATTTTAAAACATTCATCTAAGCTTAAAAACCTTGAACACACCTTAAAACTCTAAAAAGTGTGTTTGCATGACTAGTGACCATTATGAGACATAAGGTGGACTGTGTATAAAAAGTGAGTACTTACACTAATCAAATAACCTTAACTATATTATTTATGGATATAATAGGTCATTATTACCAATTTTACCAATTTTAAAGTCTTTTGGACGTGTACTTTGACATGTAGACCCTTTTTACCAAAAGTTACCTTGAGTTACCTGCATGTTTCCTTAGTGCCAAATCTTGTGTTTCTTCAAATATTTGCATAAAACCCATAAATTTTATCACTCCAATATGAAAATACATGTTTTAAACATCATATTATACCATTTTTATACCTCTCAAAGGTATAAACTACTTGTTGGAATCTAGAACTGACAAAACTTCATTTAGCCTCCAATGGCTACCTTCTTGAGTGTCTATGGATTGTGTAAGAATATATGGAACTTTTAATATTTATATGACATTTAAGATGGAATTGGATGATTTTTTAGGTCATAAATACCATACTTACCAAATTATGTGCTTTGAATTTACTTGTAGATTCCCCAAAATGGCCAATTACTCTAAGGCATGCTCCAATGTTGACCATGATTTGACATAGGGTTGACTATACTAAAATATAAAATAGTTACCGTTTTAAAAAAACTTTTAAATTATTTTTAATAGGTATAATATTTATTAATTATCCTATCCAAAAAATTTCATGATTATATCCTTTATATTTTGGCCTGTAGGCCTATTTTGGCAAAAGCTAGTGATGTGTGTTTGATTGGTCAAAATTCACAACTAAGTTTTTTATTTCCTTTGACATGGATTGAGATAAAATAATTAATTTTTTATTTTAAATTCTCATTTATCTTATCCTTTCATGATTCCACTTTTCATTTTTTTGCCTTCAACCTCATTCTACCATATATGGCGTAAACTCCTAAAGGAAAATCCATGGATGCTTGTGTGCTCAGTGATGTAGGTGATGGATATGAGGTGTATGGATGTATATTTAATTGTTTTAAAAAAATTATCATGATTATAATGAGATAATTACCCTCATTCTCCTTAATCATCTTCTTGGAATATGAAATCTTGTAGAAATCACTAAATGACTTCATTGAACATATGTCAATATTGAAGGCCTTCAACCACTCCTTTCCTTTAGTCATACACCACTTTAATTTTCCAAGGATTTCACCCTATGATATGGGTGAAATATAAATTTATTTAAACTTATCAAAAACCTATGAAACATTTTTATTTGGCATCAACAAAAGGGCCTGGGACCTCTGTTTTGGTGTTTTAGGGAAATTTTCCCCAAACTAAGCTCTTCAAGTTTGACCATGGTTTCTTGAACCTGGAATTTTATCCTATGGTATTTAATCTTTTAACATCAATTAACATATATTCTGACCCCCTACATGTTCCCAAACACACTTCGACATTCATTTTTACCTTTTAAGCTTTTAATGGCCTTATGAGGCTCATAGCCTTTTCTTTGCCATTTTTCCTAGGTTTGGTCAAACTAGGTATTATTTTGGATATATAATCACCTTTTTATCCATCCTATACCTCTTCTGAGGTGTGTGTCAAGTTTCATGGTCAGATTTAACTTCAAGACCACACTTCCTTCATTAAGCTCGCCTCAATTAGGCCTTAAGCACACCCTAGGTCTAGAAACCATAATGTACTAATTCAAATGAACCCAAAACCTCTTGAACCATTTATATCACCTTTAAATACATTAGATTAAAAAAATTTGACAAATTTAGATGGTCAAAACTCTTTTAATCTTCAAAACCCTAGTTTAGGGCTTCTCTCATGCTCTTTCTAAGACCCTATTTTGGATTGGGGGGTTAAAATGAGTTCTATGCGTCACCTAGCTCTATTTTTGGATTAATTGGATAGGTAAAAATGTGGAAGACCTAGGAGAGTTGGAAAAAATCATAAAAACATCACCAAGATCTCAAACAAAAAATAACAAAAAAGTGTTAGATTGCTGCCCTGTTTTTTGCTTTGATGATGGTTCTTGAGTTCTAGGGGTGAACTAGGGAAAATGAGAGAAGTTTTTTGGTATAATAAATTCATCAAAATATCATCCAAATTTAAGGTCCTAAATCTCAAGGAAAATATTGTTGTTACGCCCTTCTCTTCTGGTATTCTAGGCTTCTCTTAGCTCTTTAGGCCTAGTAAACTAAAAAATGGAAACTCTTGGGAAAAGTTTGATTCACTTTTGGGAAGATGCCATGATTTCCCATGCCAAATTTTAGACCTTTAATTACTATATTTGGGTGTGAATGTCGTTTAACACTCAAATCCTATAGAATACACTAAGTGATCATAGTGAACAAAAGTGAAACTTGGAGACCCTTAAACAATACTCTCCTCTATTCACACACCCTTTTCCATTTTCAAGGCTCTTCCCCTATGATAGGGATACAAGATGTAAGCATTTGTATTCATAAAATATCCTTGCAACATTTTTCCATGGTGTCAACAAAAGTGCCTAGGACCTATGTTTTTGTGTTTTAGGGAAATTATCCTTAACATAGTCATTCAACATTTAAGATGGTTTCTTCCAACTTGCTTGGAAATTTTGGACTAAAGCATAATTACCATTATATATTATAGGTGAAAAAATAATATCCTCTTTATTTTTAACCCACTATAGAAAAGGAAAAGTTTTGTAGTTGATAGAATTGCATGGAACTCCATTGGAGCTCTAACTAGCAACTTGAATGTTTGGCTTATAAAGGATTAAACAAGAAACTAAGGATTTATAAGAAATATAAATTTTGTAATTTGATGTGTCATAAGGAGGATGAGGTACATTATCCCTCTAACACAGGTTTTGCTCTAAAATTTCTCAAATGACCATTTCATAAGGATAGCAAGGAAAACATATTTTATGCCATAAGTACCTTCCTATAATGAATTAGCTAATGAAACCAATTTTAATATGTCCTATTTGACCCAAAAATGACTCCTATAAAACCATTATTTCTTAGTTAATTTTGAAGTGAAGAAACAAGGGAAAACTTGGGCCCTATTTGGATGAATAGGCCATGTAGACACCCCTAAACTATTAGCAATTGTTCATAAAGATGGGGAGATAAACCAGACCACCAATGGCACACAGTGGAATGAAATTATGGTCCCTATTACTTTTTAAAATATTTTGTCCCAACTCTATCTCTTTCTCCAGACCATATAGAGTGAAAATCTGAGGCTCTCCTAGAGCTGTCCCAAACTGCCCAAAATAGTTTTTCCTTACAATGAAGAACCAAAAGTCTACCTATGAAATCCAACACTTGGGAAAGATTTTTTAGGATATAAATTACATTTCCTTCCTTTTATAAACCTTATTAAATACTTGGACCTCCATTAATGCTAAAAAACCTATTTTATGCCTAGTTTGTAGCTAATAGGTTTTCCTTACCTCTGTTGGTTCCTATGATAGAATATGATTTTATGGGCCTATGAGGGGATATTATGGAAACCATGTATGCTTTAATATGATATATTATCCCTTGCATAAATTAAATCCTCCAAAAACCTATTCTACCAAATCTCCAAAAGGCTCCAAACTACATCCTTTTGCTCTCAAACTCCTTCCCTCCACTCCAGATCATCTAAAATGAAATTAAACGTCTAAAAGGGTGAAAATAACCATATGGAGGTGGGAGGAAGTCAAAACCAATTTGACTTACTCAAAAAAGTCACTTTTCCACTTGAAATTTCTATTTTAAGGACACTTAGGTCATTTAATGCACTTTTGGGGTTTTTTTAGCATAATAGATTATTTAGGCCTTATTTTTGAATAATTAGAATATATAAGACTTTTTTAAAACCTCATTCATGACCCTAGATGTTCAAACACCATGGAAACCTATTGGATCCTTCACTTGTAGTTTTAGACCTATTTCTAGGCTTTTTACTTAAAATCACCAAAATCACCTTAAAATTGGCTTAAAGTGTTTCAAAAGCTTGAAAGTGACATGTGGTAGGGTCATGAGTTTTATCTCTTTCTTCCACCATTGGATCACTCACTCAACTAGAACTCTACTTAGCTTCTCACACCACACTAAGACCTCCCAAAATACTACACTACATCATCAATTTAGGACCACAAAGGGATTAGTCATGTGGGTATAAGGTTACTAAAAGGTTCAAAAAAGTTGCTTGATACATCTAGGTAAAAATTTTGTATATAGAATAATTTTAGCCAATAGATCCCCTACGGTACTAGCCCAAGCAGTAATTAGAACCAAAATTAGAAGAGCACATAACTAAAATCTAGTAGTGGATGAAGAAAATAAGTGACAAGACTAAATAACAAACCTTAGTTTGGTAATTTAGTTCCATCATTCAATTGTGTCATTCAATTACACCATTCAGATCTATCATTCAACATAGGCATTTAGCTAGGATATTTGGCTATGTCATTTAGCCATGTCATTTTACTCTGCCATTTGTCTATGTCATTTGGCTTTGCCATTCATCCATACCATTTTAATGTGTCATTTAGTTATGTCATTCATCTGTGCCATTTGGCTAGGTCATTCAAATCTATCATTTAGCTATGTTGTTCATCTCTACCATTTGGCTAGGTCATTCAATTGTGTTGTTTGGCTAAGTTTTTAGCTATGTATTTTGTTTATGTTATTCAATTGTGTTGTTTATGGTTTAAATCTATTTTTAATCTTGGTCATTCATTTACGTCATTTAGTATTTCCATTTAGCTATGTCATTCAAATTTATCATCTGGTTGTGTTATTCAACTCAAACATTCAACTCTATCATTTATTTTGGTCATTTGAACTATTTTTTAGCTCAGTGGTTATATGGGGAAAAACATCAATAGGAAAATTTATCATCACCCACAAATATTTCACCATACAAATGAATTAAATTTCCCTAGATTCAAAATATATTTCTAATAGGTTTTCTAGTAAGGCCTCTTAAAATGAACCCTATTTAGGAGTCTCCTAAATTTTTAGAAATTTTGTCTCTCTACGACAAGTGTTTGTCTCTACCTATGCTTCTTAGGAGACATCTTTCATATGTAGAAGCAAGTGTGTGTGCTCTAGGTGATGTACAAACTATAGAGGTATGTAGAGTAGTTGATTGGTCTTTAATACCAATTCTATTATGGTAGATAATTGATGATATTTTATTTCCAAGATTTGTATTGATCATATAAGGTCACTATTTAAGGGGGAGCAACAAGTTCATATGCATTTTCTAAATGTTTGTGATGAAAAACTTTAATAAATCTGTTCAAAGACATTGGTCCTAAAGACAAGTTTTAGTCAATCTTTAAAGCTTGATTTAGTAGGTCAAATCATGAAGAATTAAGGTAAGATTTATTTGGAAGTGTGGAGAGGACTTTTCCAAGTGTATTTCATGGGTTCATATGTGCTAAGTTGGTCAAAAGAACCATTCATGATCATTTGTTTAGATTGACCTTTTTACTCAGTATTCACTACCTAGTGAGAGCTAATCTTGCAAAATAGGTGTATTTGTGGTATATAAGGATAACCAAGGGTTTAGGAATTTTAATTATATGTGTCTAAGTGATTTTTTTTTTAAATGTGTAACATTAATCACATGATTAGTTGCAGGTGTTTTCGCATAGTGATAGGGGTATACATAGGATCTATAGGCATAGTCATGAGCTTTCTAGGTGTCAAATGAAGATTGGTGAGTGTTTAAGGTGAATTTATGAAATATAAAGGAGTCTTAACCTCATAAATGTGTGTTTTATATGTTTTAAAGATTTTAATGCCAATTTAGGGCAATTTGAATATTTTTTATGGCTCTCAAGTATGACATTCTCTACTTAAGGGCTAGGAGGAAAAAAACCATGTTCATGGTTATATAGGTTCCCCAAGGATTAAAACATAAAAAATTGGTCCAATGGTGTGTACTAGTAACCTCCAAGTGTGAGAGAATTTTTAGGATCTAGTGTTGACTAGAAGATGGTAAGTTGACCACATTTCTCTTTGATGCCCTATTATTTTAGCCCATGTGGGTTAATGTCCTTCCCAAAATATTTGAGGTCTAAGGATAATTAATATATTAAAATGGCCAAATGGGTGCTAAAAATTACTTTAAAGTCATTTGAAAGTCTATTTTTTGTTTTATGGTTGATAATTTGTGCAAATTAAGGGATAATTAATAGGTCAATTTGTAAAGGCACTATGGTGCAAAAGAAGAGTTAGATGATGAAAATTGGTATGCATGAAGGGGAAGATGATTTTTCATCATATGTGGAATTTCAAGTCATGAAGGTATATACAAAAAAAATTATGGGCTCTTTAAGGTTCATATAGGGCTACTAGGCCTCTAAACAAGGCTAGGTGATTCAAATGGAATTTTTGGTCATCTTATCCAAAATAAAAAGGTGTGATTATTATCATATGAGTTTTTTAGTCTATTTTTAGAATCTTTAATGTTTGAATAATGGATTGAACAATTGTAAGTGATCATTGAGTTGGCTTATGAGAGAAATTTTGAAGGCATTTATGAAGTTTCATCGTGAGTAGATATGGTATGAAGGTGATCAAGGGGTGCCTAAGTTCATGTGACTTAGGGGGAGTCCCTCTAAGTGTTATATAGGTGTGATCACTCCTATTTACTTGATATTGTTCTTTTCTTATTCATAGAGCAGTGCATGGTCAAAGAAGAGTGTTGTTAACAAACATGTTAAAGGTAGTCATGGTAATAAATGGTATGTACACTAATAGGGGATTTTATATAATCTCTTAGAGGAGGTCCCTTATTGATGTTGGATTTGAAAACATTTATAGGTCATTAGGATCAGTAGGTAATCCCACTTTGTCATTGTGTCAAAGGGGGAGAAAGTGTTTATAGAGGGAGAAAGAGTATGTGTATAGTTATTTTTTGGTATTTACAAGTGTTGACATTAATGACAAAAGAGGATATTATTGAGTTGTTGTCAATGAGTTATCCAAGGTGGCTAAGGGTGTTCATGAGGTGTCAAGTATGCTAGTAGGTCAATGACAAAGTGTGCCTTAGTGATCATCCATGGACCTTGTAATGTTTACTTGGTTAGCCAAGATGATGGATGTTGATAATGTGTTGACCATGTTTCAAATTTTGAACCATAGGGTGTAAAGAGTGTTTGGTGTATGTGTGTATGTGAAAGGAATTTATATAAGTAATCTTGTGAAGGTCTAGGCTATCCTAGTCATCTTGGCAGAATTTCTTAAGTAGATTGATGATGTTAGCATTCACATGTGTGAAGGTGTCAGAATAAAGTGGTCATATGGATTATTCATATTTTTTCCTAGATAATGTGTTTCAAATTTCATATCTTGATATGATGTATATCAAAATTTATTATGGTTCAAAGTTTCTCTCCCAGGAAGATTTCATTTTTTTCCATACTTAGCCAAATTTGCATTAAAAAGTGACTGTTGTAATTCAAATATTTGAATTTACAAAGGAAAACCAATCTAAAATGTTTTTCCTATAACTTTTAATTATGGATGAATTTTATGATGGAATAAAAATTAAAGTGGTATATAAATTTAGAGTAATCCAAGAAAATTGATTTGGAGGTTTGACTAGTCGTACATTTGCATTTATTGCAGCTCAAAGTTAACTGAGGGTTTAACTTTTTTTTGTAAATGACCCAGAAGGATGTTTGAGTTTTTATTGATTATGTTTGGTTGTTTCATGGTTAATTATCTATTTTATAGTGTTGTATATCCCTGAGGATCATTTTTATGGATTTTTGAGGTTTGACCAATCCATATTCAATATGAACCATTGCTTGGAAGTTGATTGTTTATTTGTTCATTGTGTTTTCATGTATAAGGCAAGTGATTGAAAAGTTTTTCACATGTAGAAGAGTATATTGATGAATTTAATCACTTGAGGGTGTCTTAAGGGTCATGTGGCATGGACATGTGTAATTTAAAGTGGTCTTATGTTTCTATTTTAGCTCAATAGGGGTGAAAAGGTCTCCATGGACCTAAAAGGACTACTTAAGCCTAATTAAAAGGTGTTATTGCTTAAGGGTGAAAATCTATGGTCAACCTATGTAAGTGGTATTGATATGTTCTAAGTTGAATATAATCCTTAAATATTAAGGAATGTCTTGTGGCCTACCAAGAAGGTGGTGATCATGAAGGCTATATAAAGAGAATAAATAAAGATGAAGGCTTTTATATTTGATTTGTGAAGAATAGTGAAGTACTTGTAAGCTTGGTGGATGGATTGAAGAGTAGTTCAGTGTGAAGAATATGTGTGTGACCTAGAGGTCACATTTTTTATGTTGTAATAGTTTTTTTATAGGATTGATAATTGATAATGAGTGAATAAGTGTAGAGTGATCCCAAAGGTTATTTTGGACGCATTGCTTGTGTGTAAAGGCTTGAGAAAGTGTGAAGGGTCGAAGAGAGCTATTATTCATTTTTTATCTATCAGATTTTAATGCAATCAAAGTTATGTAGGTGTTGATATTAGAAGGTTTTACGTGGGTGACCAACATCCAAAGCAAGTGGGTATTTGTCCAAGCTTAGGGGTTGGTGCTCCTTGTGAAGTGGGTGATTCAATAAAGTCTCTTGTTTGTTATCTATTATAGGATTGTAGTCAATGTATTTATAGGCTTCAGAATGGGTTTTATCCCCCATGATTTTTTCCCACATAATTCATGTCTTATGTGTTTTGATCTTACATAATTTTCTTTGTTCATTGTAATGAATAGTTTATATGCTTCATGAATGCTTATGTTGAGGGGTTAAGAGTTTGAAGGATTGGAATTGAATTTGATTTGATTTCATTACTTATTCACCCCCTAGTGATTGTACCTCTAATAATTGGTATCAGAGCCACACCTTATTTACAAATTTAACCACTTGAAGGTTATCAAAGGTATAATCGATAGCCATCAAATTCAAGGTGGTTTCTCTACTAAGTAAGAACCATTATTCAATGGATCCAACTATGCTTTTTAGAGTAAAAGGATGAAGACATACATCATTCCTCTAAGTTTTAACTTTTGGAAATCTATTATGGATGGGTATTCTATACCACCTACTCCTCTAACTAGTGTAGTTGATAAGAAGTTGAGTGAGAAAAATTTTAAAGATATGAATGTTATCATTTGTGGCCTATCATAGGTTGATTTCACCAAGGCAATCCATTGCAAGTCTACCAAGGAAATCTAGGACAAATTGAAAATCATCTATGAAGGGGATTCAAAGGTTAATTTGGCTAAATTATAGAAATATTAACAAAAATTTGAGGGCCTCAAAATGAAAGAAGAAGATATTGTGGCATCCTATCTTATAAGGGTTGATAAGGTGGTGAACATGAGTAGAGGTCTTCGAGAGGAGATTGTAGAAGCTACTATAGTATATAAAGTATTAACATCTCTCACTCTCAAGTTTGATTCAAAATTTATATTGTATAATAAAGTCATGATCTCACCAAAATGAAGATAGATGAATTGAATGTAATTTTTATTACCTATGAGATGATAATTAATGAAGACAAACCACCAAAGAAAGAAGAAACCTTCAAGGTGATCAAGGGGATAAAAGGAAAGAAGATCAAATTAAGTCTTGAAGACTTTGATCTTAATGAAGATCAAATTAAAGCCATGATTTAAATAAAATTGAATGTAGGATCAGGTAAATGTGAAGGGAATATTCATTTTAAATGTTTTTCATGTGGTAAAGTTGGTCATTTTATAGCTAAGTGCCCAAATAGAGACATGTTTGAATACAAGAAATATCATAATGAATATATTGAGGATGAGCACAAGAAATTTGAGGGTCTTAGCAAGTACAAAAAGTTCTTCAATAGGAAAAATGGCAAGAAGAATTAATACAAAGGTATTAAGAGTCTTTACCATTAAGAAGATAGTAACTCATTTACTAAAGAAGAAGGAAACACATCAGACAGTGATGATTCATCTCATGATGAGAACAAAGAGACATTATTCATGGATCTTAAAGATGATTAAGGTGAATGTTATTTAGGTATATATATATATGGTGGAGATAGCATAGAGGAAGAAGATGAGTAAGTCAATCTTGAAGACAAATATTTGAATAGCTTGGAAGAGTTGAATCTTATACAAGGCAAAAATAGAAAGCAAGAAATTTTGACAAAGACCTATGAGGAGAAAATTGGGTTTTTTGAAGAAAGGTTGAGTAATTAATTCAAAAAGCATGATGAGATCAATAAACACCTTAAAAATTATATTTGTACCCTTGTTGAAGAGGTAAAGATTAAGGATGAAGAATGTGTCAAATATAAATCATAGATGGAGTCTTTACAAGTGAAACTAGATCAAGCTATGAGAAAGATTGAAACATATCATAAATTTGAGAAAATTACTATTGATCTTAAGGACCTATTGAGTAATCAAAAGGTCTCAGATGACAAGTCAGGCCTAGGGTTCCATGAAGATGTTCAAAAAGATAAGATTGAGAAGATAGTGATGATAGTTCAGAAGAATGATCATGTTAAGGAGAGTGATAGTAAGGATAATAAGGATCTCAATATGAATAATATGGAAAACTTTAAAAGCTACAAAATTTCAAATAAAATAAAGAAACCCAATGTAATAAGGTATGATAACTCCTTCAATGGTCACTGTCATTCTTGTCATCAATTTGGTCTTAGGATCATTAATTAGAAAATAAAATATATTGGTAAGAGATTTGCATGGAATTATGAGCAAGATAATGATAAACATGAATAATATCATCACTCAAGACAATCAACTAGTCCATAAGGAAAGCATGAAATCTTGTACTATAGGTGTTAAGGGATTGGTCATATTCTAAAGCCTTGTAATTCCATAATTAGGAAATCAAATGATCAAGTGCATGAATGGGACAATGAAAATTTAAGGATTCATAATGTATCCCATACACAAGGTATGTAAAAATGAATGGATACATAATTTACGGATAACTTAATTTTTTTCAAGTGTCAATAAAGAGGTCACATATCAAATTTATGTAGGAATGGTCAAAATTCTACTTCAAAGAATGGCAATCCTCACATGAAGAAAAGGGGACATGATAAATGGATACATAAGGAGGTAAAGGAAAATAGGTTAAAAATGGACTATTTATCATGATAGAATAGGGTAAAATTTAAAGTGTCAAAGTGAAAGTCTTATCTTCCCAAGTAGACAAAATAATCAAGCAAGATTCCAAGTCTAAAGGAAAGAATGAAGTTAAGGACTCATTAAAAAACAATTTTATGATAAGGAAAGAATGCAATCAAAGTGAGAGAATGGATATGTGTGAGCCTCCTAAGTTTTGGGACCTTTGGTCTCTATATGAAAAGTGGATGTCTCCACCTATGCTTCTTAGGAGACATCTTTCATATGTAGAAGCAAGTGTGTGTGTTTTAGGTGATGTATATAGTATAGATGTATGCAAATTTGTTGATTGGTATTTAATACCAATGCCATTATGGTAGAGAATTGATGATATATTTTTTTCAAGTCTTGTATTGATCCTATAAGGTCACTAGTTAAGGGGTAGTAACAAGTTTATGTGTATGCTCTAAAGGTTTATGATGAAAAAATTCAAGAAATCTATTTAGATACATTGATCCTAAAGGCAGTTTTTAATCAATCTTTGAAGCTTAGTTTAGTAGGCTTGATCATTAATAATTAAGGTAATATTTATTTATAAGTGTGGATATGAATTATAAAAGTTTATTCCATGGGTTTAGATGTGCTAAGTTGGTTAAAAGAACCATTTATGACCATTTATTTAGATTGACATTTTTGCTCAGTATTCACTGCCTAGTGAGAGCTCATCATGTAAAATAGGTGTATTTTGGGTCTATAAGGCTAATTAATGTTTGAGAATAGTTGAATTAGATGTGTCTAAGTTCAAAAGGTGACCTAAAGGTGTAATATTGATCACACAATTAGTTGAAGGTGTTTTGTCATAGTTACAGGGGTATACATAAGGTTTATAGACATAATCATGAGCTTTCCAAGTGTCAAATGAAGATTGGTGAGTGTTCAAGGTGAATTTGTGGCATAGAAAGGTGTGTTCACATCATACAAGTGAGCTCCATTTGGTTTTATTATTTTAATTCCTCTTAAGGGAAAATTGAATATTTTTGATGGCTCTTAGGTATGACAGTCTTTACTTAAAGGCTAAGAGGAAAAAAACTACATTCATGGTTCTATAGGTTCCCTAAGGATTCAAACCTCAATAATTGGTCCAATGTTGTGTATTTGTTACCTCTAGGTGTGAGATAGTTTTTAGGAGCTAGTGTTGACCAAAACATGGTAAGTTGACCACATTTCTCTTTGATGCCCTATTTTTATAACCCATGTGGGTTAATGAACTTACCAAAGGTTTTGAGGTCTAAGGATACTTAATTTATTTAAATGGACAAATAGGTGCTAAAAAATTACTTTAAAGTCATCTAAAAGTGTATGGTTTGTTCTATGGTTGAGCATTTGTGCAAATAGAGGGTTAATTGATAGGTCAATTTATTAAGGACCTACCATGCAAATGAAGATTTGGATGATGAAAATTGGCATGAATGAGGGTTAATATTAGTTTTAATCAGATATGTAATTTTAAATGATGAAGGTCTCTACACAGAACATTATGGGCTCTGTAAGTTTTAGGTAGGGCTATTAAGCCTCTAAATAAGGCTAGGTGATTAAAATGGACTTTTTGGTCTTTTTCTCCAAAATAAAAAGGTATGATTGTTCTCATATGATTTTTTTCATCTATTTTAGCATATTTCATGTTTTAAGAATGGATTGAACATCTGTTAGTGATCATGGAGTTGGCTTGTGAGAGAAAATTTGAAGGCAACTATAAAGTTTCATCATGCTTGGAGATGGTCTAAAGGTGATCAAGGGGTGTCTAAGATTAGGTGACTTAGGGGGAGTCCCTCTCATTTTTTTAAATCTATGATCACTCATATTTTATTTATATTATTCATTTATTCTTCATAGAGTAGTGTATGGTCAAAGAAGAGTGTTATCAATGAGCAAGTTTAAGGTAGTCATGTTAAGAAATGGTATGCACAATGATAGCTAGATTTTATATAATATATTAGAGAAGGTAAATTCTTGATGTTGGATTTGAAAACATTTATAGGTCATCAGGATCAGCATTTAATCCCATTTTGTCATTGTGTCAAAGGGGGAGAAAGTGTTTGTAGAGGGAGAAAAAGTATGTGCATAGCTCTGTGTTGGTGTTTACAAGTGTTGACATAAATAAAAAAGGGATATATTTTTTAGGTATTGTCAATGATGTCTCCAATGTGTCAAAGGGTGTTCATGAGGTGTCAATTATGCTATTAGGTCAATGACAAAGTGTGCCTTAGTCATCATATATGGACCTTGCAGTATTTGCTTGGTTAGGCAAAATGATGGATGTTGATGATGTGTTGACCACGTTTGAGGGGTAATATATGGTATGATGATTGATTTTTTTACTTTTGTAAGTTAAATTAATTAATATAAGTATTATTTTGAAGTTCTAGGTTATCCTAGTCATCTTGGCATAATTTCCTAAGTAAGCAGATTGATGACATCATAATTTGCACGTGTGAAGGTTTAAGAAGAAAGTGGTTACATGGGTTTGTTCATATTTGTTCCTATATAATGTGTTTAATTTTCATACCTTGAAATTATTTTTATGAAAATTTATGATGGTTCAATGTTTCTCTCCTATTTAAATTACATTATTTTTCATAGCCAAATTTGCATTAAAAAGTGACTGTTGGAATTCAAATATTTGAATTTACAAAGGAAAACTAGTCTATAATGTTTTGCCTATAAATTTTGATGATGGATTAAAAATAAAAGTGGTAGATAACTTCAAGGTAAATCCAATAAAATTTATTTTGAGGTTTGATTGCTCATACATTTTCATTTATTATGGTTCAAAGTTGACTAAGGGTTTGACTTTCTTTTGCAAATGACACGAGAAGGATGTTTGAGTTTTTATTAATGATGTTTGGATGTTTCATGGTGAATTATCTATTGGAGAGTGTTTTATACTCCTTTAGGATCATATTTATGGATTTTTGAGGTTTGACCAATCCATATTCAATATGAACCATTGCTTAGAAATTCAATCCATGACCAATAGATCCCCATAAAATCCCATTCAAAGATCATTTGGAAAGGTTTGGAAAATATTACAAAGCAAGCAATAATAAAATTAAGACTACTCAATCACATTTCCCTATTCTTTGCATATAACCATCCAATACTATTTCTAGCTTATTTAAATCTTTACACTAATCCCTAGTTATCTCAAGCACACCTAGTTTAGCATTTCCTTACATTCTCATATCATAGTTGCACCAAGAAATTTCAAAGGGAGAACTACATATGGCTTGATCCCTCTTCAAAGTAATGGTATGTGGAAACATGCCCACATAAGGGGTATGGATCCACATCCAGTGAATCTTACACACACTAACCCCACCTTCTTATTCAAAATTCTTCAAAGTATAATAGAAGATAGGGTTTTAAGAGAAAAAATGGTCTATAAGGAGATATATAGAATTTCATATATCAATACTTTAGAGATAGGGTCACATAGACTTGTCGAGCAAAACCTAGAAAGCTTAGATCCTTAGTACAGTAGCATAAGACCATGACTATAATGTTGGTGCCACTCTTATCTATTTTTAGTGCTCCTATCCAATCAAAAAACAAAGTTAAAATCTTGTTTATGATAGTTTCCTAGGCCTACACAATGAATATCAAATCTTGTCTCAATCAGATTAGCACGGTTTAAGCTAAGTCTTATTTTCTCCCTCTTATTACTATTTTTAGAAAAGTTCTAATTACCAATAAATTTCAAAAATTAGTAGCTTATTTACCACATATTATTTACTAATTTATCAATCCATACCCTTTAACTAAATTAGGAATAATACACCAATATTCCCAAAACTTTTAAATCATTTGGTGAACCCAACTTATTTCATTTTTGTACAAAAACCCTAGAAACCCCAAGGTAAAATTTCTACTAATTTTTCCTATAAATTTCTAAAGTTTTATTTGAATATTTAAATCAAAAATTAATTTAAAATTTTAAAATTTAGTAGTAAATTTTAAAATAACTATCTTTCAAACCCTAGTTGCCCATACTAGGTCCCAATATTTTTTAGTAATTTTCCAACAATTTTATAAAGTTTTACTAGCATATTAAAATTAGAGAATCCCTCAAAAATTCAAAATTCAATAGTTATTTTAAAATATATATTTTTCTTAAAACCCTAGTTACACATACTAGGTCTTATTCAATCAAGCATTTTCCAATAATTTTATAAAATTTTAGTTGCATATTAAAATAAAAAAATCCATTCTAAATTCTAAATTCAATAGTAATTTCAAAAAATATATTTTTCTCAAAACCTTAGTTATGCATACTAGGTCCTACTCAATCAAGCATTTTCCAATAGTTTTCTAAAATTTTAGTTGCATATTAAAATTAGAATATCCATTAAAAATTCAATAGTTATTTCAAAATATATATTTTCTCAAAACCCTAGTTACACATACTAGGTCCTATTCAATCAAGCATTTTCCAATAATTTTTTGAGATTTTAGTTGTATATTTAAATCATATTTCCAATTTTATTTTCAAAATTCCATAGTATTTTACAAAATATCATTATCAAAACCCTAGTTTCATATATTAGATCCCATTGCTTCTTGAGGTATCACCTTACATGTTTGTGAGCTTCATGTCCTTTTTATACAATTTCCAGTTAACTATTTTTAGGATTTTAGATTTCCTATATTTATTATCTTCTTTATTTCATACTTTCCCTATTACAAATTTTTACAAAAAAAATCAATAAAATTTTAACTTGTTTTCTTACTTTACCACTGGCCCAATATACTAGTTTTGATGAAACTGATAAAAGGGAACTTCAAGAACTCTTAAGAAAACACCCTAACATGCAAGATGACATGCTTAAAATACTAAAAGAAGAGAAATAAAGAGTGAAAAATGGTCAATCTTCCCAAACCATAGAGCAACTAGTTACAAATGACACTATAAGGGAAACTATGTCTCAACAACCCCTTATAGCAACCCAACCTACCTCTATGCCACTAGCTATAGTTAGTACATCTTTATCTCCTAATGTCACATCCCTTATGCAACAGATAAAATATCTTCAATCCAAGGTGTTACATCTTGATTAAGGTGCCTCTAGACCTACATAGAATTTGGATTCTTTTGCTATATTACATACACCATTGACATGTCAAAATTTTTTGACACCCTTACCACAAAGTTTTGTTTAACCCAAGCTTACTCTATATGATGGCAAGGGTGATCCAGAGACACATTTGATAACTTTTCATGCAACATGCTTGGACTATGTCCTAAATGACTAGGTACTTACCAAGCTCTTTTCATAGAACCTAAGGGATTATGATTTATAATGGTTATATAGTTTACCAAATCAATCAATTAGTGAATTCAATCCTTTATCCAACATGTTCCTAGATCATTTTAGCATTAACATTGGTGACAAGGTTTCATACACCCAAGTTGCACAACAAAAACAAAGGTCAAATGAGCATCTCACAAATTATGTTATTCAGTATAATATTATCTTGGCTAAGATGACTAGCCCCATAACCAATCAAGAGTTACAAGATCTCTTCAAACAGAGTCTCTTACTAGCTTTACATGAATCAATTATGTTTAAAATATTCTCTTCCTTCACTGAATTGTGTCACACACTAAAGGAAAGAGAAGTCAAGCTAATTTCAATGGGAAAGCTCAAGTACACAAATATCATAAAAACAACCAAGAAGAGTAACAACAAAGTCCCATATAAGGTCAAGGTCAATGATAATAAGACTTAAAATCAACTAATAATTAATGTGGCTTCAGAGCTCCCTTAGCATGTGGTTTTATCAACACCTCTTTGGTGTATATTTACCAATCTACCAGTTTCTCTAGCTAGAGTTTTACAATAGTTACTAGATTGTAACATCATATCTCTCCCTCCTATTAGGGAAATTGACCCAATAAATCTTCTTCCATGGAGATATGATTAGCATGCATTTTTCAAGTTTGACAGGGCACTAAACCATACAAAAAATAGATGCATCAATTTAAGACATAAGATATACGATTTAATAGATGGTAGTCATATTCATCTTGGCACTTCAATTAAACCTCCTCAAGTAAAGCAAAAAAAAGATAAAGCTTTGAAAATACTTTTATATCCTTTTCCACTACATTCCAAATAGGAGACAAGGGATCAATCAGGGGATCATCATGGATATCATGCACATCCTCCACCTGATACATATAGGGCACCTTAAATTGAGTTACATCCTTTGAGCAACATGATTGGTGTATACAATTCTAGAGTTCTCGCTAGACCTTTCATCTCCTTCTCAAAGTAGGAGATCATTGAGGATGATACAAACTATCATGTACTCTTTATTAGATCTCACATTCATAAATCATCTTATTCATAGTGTTCTCATAGACAATGGATCCAATGTGAACATGTGCACTATGACATTATTATAGTATTTGGGATATTCATATCAAGATATTACACCAACATACATAGTTATCAGTAGATTCAATAGGCATATATAGAGTTCATTGGGTGAGATTGTACTTCCTCTATATGTTGTTCCAAGACACGTGGCCACACCATTCACTATTATTCCTAGTGCATGAGTTTTTAATATATTACTTGGTCAACCATAGATTCAAAAACTTTGAGTAGTACCTTATATAATTCATATATGCATGAAATTCATTCACACTAATCAAGTTATTATGGTTGGTGGAGTTATATATGATTTACCACTCCCCACTTCAAAGCCATCTTCTACAGTATAGTCACTAGTTTTAGTTTAGCTTCGAATTCCAATTTATCCACTAGTTATAGTTCCTCCTCTTTTTTAGATTCAACCATAAGTGAGGCATCCATACCATCATAATGAATTCATACACCTCCACAATTTTAGGACTCTAGATAGCTTCCATCTACAGTGTTCAAACCTAGAGTAGTATCATTATAGATCTCATGAATCTACTCACATAGCATGTGTTTAGAGAGATTCTCCTACTACCAAATGGGCCCCTAAGAACCCTATAGTTTCATCCACTTCTTAGTGTTATAAGGGGACCCCATAGTTGGTTTCTACCTTAGATATTTTAGAGAATTTACAACATATACATCTTTCAAAGCCACGATCTCAACATTTCCATCATGCTTCACAATCACACATGATTCCTCTCCTTTATATGAGACACTATGATAGGGAGTCTCCCATGAGACTCATTAGTTAGTATCATCCTTTCCCCACTTATCTATACATAGTTTCTTATTCTTGATTGTAGATAGCTCAAAAACTTTTAAAAATACAAAAATAATACAACATTTCAAAAATACCAAAAATAATATAGAATTTCCAAATCCAAAAACATTCAAATATGTCAAAAACACAAAGAAATATCTTGATTGTATGCATCCTCCATGATTTAAATGTATAATACTATGCTAGACTTACATTTTCTATTCTATGATATTGTTTGTCAATTTATCTACACTACCATGCTTCACTTGATCTTCTTTGAGTGTGTGTAATGACTTCTAGACCCTTGATTGCTTCACTCTACCCATTGAGGGGGCATCCTACTCCTGCATGTGAGACACACATTGATAAATCTTCCCCATGTGGGCATCTTCTACATGACTACATAATCTAGGTTATGTCATTTCTATACCACACACTCTAGTTATCATGTTGATGTACATTATTAACTAGCTTACATAGATTACTCTATCGATACTCACTAGTATTTAGCACTTGTGTATTTATTTGCATATACCTAGTCTTGTACTAACATGTCTTGCATACTTTCATACTCTTTCTTTGATTAGTTAGATGTGCTTGTATTTTATAGTGTTTACATGCTTTATCTTATTCCTTAGAATAGCTTGATGTAATTGCATTCTCAGTTCTTACTTATTTCTAGTATGTGCCTTAGGACATTTATGAATGTCCTTTGCTTCTATTCATGTGTGTGCCTTTTGATATTTCCTAATGTCCCTTTCTTGTACTCTTTTATGTGATTATGGCTTTCACACCAACTTGTTTGTTTCAACTATATGTGTATGTGGCATTTAAAAATGCCTTATATGATTGCTTTTTAGTTTGAGTGACATGTTCCCATGTCCCTTATTTTCTTAGACCCTTGGCCACTCATACATGCTTCTTACCTTGTGTTCTTTTTTCTTGATTGCTTTTGATTATTTATAATGCCATGATCCAAAACATACATTATCTTACTTCTTGGATACCATGATGGACATTATGCTCCATCCCTCCATGAAAACTAACAATTAACAACTAACACTTCCAGTTCTAGTTAAGTATATTGTGCATGATTTTACATTTTTATATCTATTTAGGCATACCCATATTGATCTAACAATCTCTCAATACAAACTATTTTATATCTTGATATATCTTATCAATTATCATTGCTATATTATATATTTTATAGCATAACACACTTGTAGGGATCTTTATTTTGAGGGAAATCATTTTAGAGTCTCCATTCTTACCATCAGAAGAGGGGGAAACAAATAGGGGTTTTGCCATAGAGATCAGAGCTCCTATCAACCAAAAAATCTAGTTTTAGAACACTCAAAACAACAACTAGACATCAAACTAGTCAAAACAAACCAGATAAATAGTGAAGAATCTAGAATAGTCATCAAATTTGGCCCAAGACAATAGCATCAAGACTAGACTATACCACTAGTGGCACTACCATACATTTCTATCACTCCTATCTAAACAACAAAAAAAACCAAAATTTCTAGAATCAAGTAGAAAAGTATGTCTATCTATAGATTTACATAGCCATACCAGTTTAGAATCAATATTTTTAGTACATATTTTGATTAGATAATCTAGATATATGGGGCATCATGTATGACATGATGGATCTTAATTCTAGTTTTAGATATGGTTGTTGGTACAACTTCTAGATCAGAATCCATGTTTCCAAACATTAGTGATTGGGGCCAATGTACATGGCACATTTGTTTCTTTTCTTTCATAGTTTAACTTTGTCTAGACATTCTCAATAATCAAGTGCCTTATTCTATTTATAGGTGGTTGGAATCATTTTGGAGTGGATTTAATACAATCCCACCCTCCACATTCTTGAGTTATCAAGTTCCTGAGTGGCTTCCACATAATTTATATTCTCAATTTTAGAGTGGCTTTCATACAAGCCTAATATCCATCTTTTGGAGTGGCTAAGAGTGGCCTAGTTTCCAACATACATTAAAATATCCATGCCAACATTTTTAGATCATATTACATTCATGGGCTTCAATATCCATCTCATATGACATACATTTCATATTGGTATTAATTTAGAGCTTCACTCCATAGGGCAATGATGGAGCCAAAGGTCTAGCTAGCATTTGTATTATCGAGACACCTATTTAGAGGGATTAGACACATAGTCCAAACATAGATCAACACATGTATGACCACCTAATTTCACTTAGTGGGTGATGACGGAGCCAAAGGGATAACCTTTCCATTCTTGAGCCACTTTTTGGGGAATTGAGCACTCAGCTCCGTTCATGATATTACTCTTGGTACAACATCATCCAGCATTACTTAGCATCACTCAACATACAATAATTTTTGTATTGGTCCACATACCTAGTGAGGTGCATTCATTCCATTATCTTCCTCTCTCTTACCCAAATTTGTACATTCTTATTTTAGGTATAGCTTATTTGGTAAAAATTGATCTACTCTTTATTTTCTATTAAAGATTCACATTTCACAATGTGCTCTCTCTATGCACACCCAACATCACATAATCTTCAAGGGATTCACCCTTACAGGTAAGTTCAAGTATGCTTTCTATTTTTCCTTTATCATATTATTTTTATTTATTGCATCACTAGAATAAAGGTGGGGAGGGGGGGAATGTAGTCATATAAGATACAAAAATTGGTAATTTGAGCGTGGCTAATAACACCCAACCCATAGGTCCCTCTTTCCTACTCTCATGACCCTCTTAGGCTTATTTTTACTAATTCCCAATCATCCATAACCTTCTCAACTTGATCCCAAATGAGCCAAGACCCTCTTTTTATGACCAATCCATCCCCCCTAGGTCTTGTCTGCTTAGGATGATAGTGCCACAGTAGGACTATAGCACCAATGCCACTCCTATCCACTTTCAACACTGTTATTCAAGCTCATTTTTGGCCCCAATGGTCAATTCCTTCTAGTTTCCCATCCTTATATTTGTCAGCCTAATGTGAGAAAATTTAATCCATGACCATTATATCCCTATAAAATCCCATTCAAAGATCACTTGAAAAGGGTTGACAAATATTAAAAATCAAGCAAGAATATAAGAAAGACTACTCAAGCACATTTCCCTATTCTCTACATACAACCATCCAATATTATTTATAGCTTATTTGAATCCTTACACTAGTTCTTAATCATCTAAAACACACCTAATTTATCATTTAATTTCATTCTCATATCAAAATTTAACCAATCACTTTCAAAGGGAGAGGTAAATATGGTTTGATCCCTCTTCATAGTATTGGTATGTAGGCATCATGCCCACATAAGGGGTATGGATCCATGTTCAGTGAATATTACACACACTAACCCCAATCTTATTCAAAATTAGTCAAATTACAATATAATATAGGTTTTAAATAGAAAATATTCTCTACAAAGATATCTATATACTTTCAACTACCAAAACTTTAGAGACAGTGTCACACAGACCTACTAAGTAAAACCTAAAAAGCTCATATCCTCAAGAAAACAATGTCAAAATAGGAATACAACACCATTTCCACTCCTATCCACTTTTAGTGATCTTATCCAATCAAAAAATGAAATTTATAATCTTGTTTGTGATAGTGTCCTAGGCTTGCACAGTGAATATCAGATCTTGTCTCAATCAAATAAACACAATTTAAGCTATCTTATTTGGTTCCTCTTATTACTACATTTAGAAAAGATCTAATTACCAATAAATTTAAAAAATAAATAGCTTACTTACCATAAATTATTTACTAATTTATCAATATATAACCTTTAACTAAATTAATAATAATACACCAATATTCCCAAAAATGTTAAATCACTAAGGCACCCAGATCAAACCCCTCTTCAGATGCTCATATCTTTATCTACATAAGGAGTTGGGCCAAATTATCTTAATATGTTTTGAGTTCCCATATTTAATTTAAATTCATTGTGGATTGATTTTTATTGATGGGATGAGGTTTATGAACAATCATTAAGACTTTAAGCAGGCTTATAATGCATATAGAACCGCACATGCAAACCTTTTATGTATGTATCTTTTCACATATTTTGCATGGGATCCCAAGATTTTATTATAATTTTAAAGTTTATATAGGCTAAATATTCATGGAAATAAGTTATATAATGGAGTCATATATTTTATGGATAATCATTAAGAAGGTAAGCCAATCTAATTTGCTAAAAGATCCTTTTTGACCAGGTTTGGGTTTTTGAGCTCATAATCCCATGAAATGACTTTTAAACACTTTAAAAACACCTAAAATTCATAGAGGACTCTCTCAATATCATTTATAACCTATTTTATATAATAATTATATTAAAGAATTATCATGATGATGTCATAGAGGTTCCCTGGTGAGTGGATGATGTGCCTTGATAGTCTACATGATAATGACAAAGTGTGAAATATGTTACTATGTGACAATGACAAAGTATTAAATGTGCTTATTCTAGTGTTCTTTATTTATGGTTGGTTTTTATTTAGTATTGACATATATTGAGAGGATCAGGGATGAGTATGGAGGTTTGAACATGTGTAAGGGGTCTTATAAGATATGATCCATAATTTTAAAGCTTATGTGAACAAGTTTTTATCACTTTAAATTTATCCCCTTGAGTATATGAAAAGTCTCTCCTCATTCAAGTGGAATAATGGCACTACCTTAGGGTTGTGGGTGACCCAAATTTGAGGTGGATCTCTAGATTAGGGCTAGTTTCCTTAATGTACCATGAAAGGTCAAACCTACTACTAACTTTTGGGGGTGAAAAGGGAGAAGGATAACTGAAAAAAAATCTAATATAAGGGATATGATAAACGAAATAGATAGTCTTTGCACACCACTTACAATTCACTTGAAACCAAAGAGAATCCCATATATACACTTCATTCAGTGAAACACTCCTCTTCTACATCAATGTTTCAATGGAGTCTTAGAGACAGTCTAGGCTAAGAGGACTTAGACAATAGGTATTCTATAAACACTAAAGAATAATCTACTCATTATACCTCCAATCCATATTAGAAACTTCTTGATGGCCTACAAAAAAGAGATTTGAAATCACACAAGGCACTAGGAAAAGTAACATGTGAAGGTAAGAAAAATACACATTCACAAGACTAATAACCATAACATTAACTTGGTGAAATATTTAATGAGGTAAAAAAAACATCCTTCATTAGTTCAAGGAAAAAATTAAGTAGGGATTCACCATACTCAAGTGGAGAGATCCATACAATAGCCAAAAAGGATAGAATATATAGAAATTATGAGAAGAGAGAGAGAAAGGGAATATCAAGAGTCACTAATACACTTATCAAATAATAATAAGGAGTTATAATAGTTATAAAGTTAAGCATGATATAGGTCCTACAAGTAAAATATAAACAAATGTCTCCCAAGTCATCTAGTTCCTCCATATGTGGCATAGATTCTCTCTTACTTGTATAAAAAACTACCTCCATGATTTGCCTTCACAAAACTACCTCATCAATGAATAAGGATAGTTCTAATGATTGATCTTAGGGGGTTGGGTTATTGACAAGCCTCCACATACATTGGATTAGTCTCTAATCATCCATATTCTTCTAGACATGATCAATCATCCCTAATAGTCACAATTAACTCCTTCCCATGCAACTCTCACACTTGGCATTCAAAATCATTCCAATTATATAATATGATCCATGGATAAGGATGAATGACACCTGTAAATAGTGTCCAAGTTATCAGGTTTATGAATCAAGCCTCAAAAGGCATCCTAATTGGAGTTTTCACCATTTTCACTAAGTGTTCAAATCTACCCACTAAACTAACTGAGATGAAAGAGATGGTAAGCACACTTATGAGATTATAAGACTTAATAAATGATCATTGGAACCTATAATAAGTCCCATAATATCTCACAAAAGGTATTTCATTCATTGAAACTCTTCTACACGTAAAAAACACATAAATCTATCAAATAAAGCTCTATTGTACCTCATCCATATAGGTAGGGTACAACTCAATTACATGTGTCAAGTACATATAGATTCATATACATCTCCAAGTTGGTTTCATGGTCACTTTACCCCATTTTGTTGCTCCATCTATAATATTTTATCCATTAGGTCTAAGTTGGGGTTTATGAGGGTTTTAAAGAGGTTTTAGGTCTTAGCCTTTATTCACAAAGACCAAACATTAGAGTTCTAAAAAAAATACACTAAATTCTTTCTATATATTCTATCCAACACCTATTAACACCTTATCTTCCCATGCAAAACCTCATGGGAGATAAAAGCATTTCAAATTGGCCATTCGAGTCATTTTAAGGCCTTTTACATGATTTGTGTGCATTTTAAGCCAATAAATGGCTTCTTGGTGGACTCATCTCCATAATTAAGTATTAAAAACTTCCATATACATCCTAAAAACATTTTTAAATCATCATAATATCTCATTAAGAGATATAAATGAAAAGACCCCCCATTTTGATATTAGGCCTAGACCTTATTCAATAGGTATGTCTGCACTTTTAGTCTAAAATGAAATTTAATGATTTTACTTTCATCCCATGGGGTTTAATATATATTAAATATTCTCATAATCATGATCCAATAAATTTATAGGCTTATCCAAGGCCAAAAGTGAATATGACCCCCTTACCTAGCCATAAGCTTTACCATCTCTCATGATGTTGACTATAACCCTTGTTGCATTAAGTAATATGTTTGGTTTCCAACCCTATATCTTGGTTTTATATATTATTTTGTATGTATCCCAACTACAAAAATCATATTTTATGGTTTTTAGACCTTTTGGTTCATGTTTTTAGCCCTTACTCCAAAATTGAAGGCTTTGTGCAAAGGGAAAAGTTCCCCCTATCTAAGACAAAATAAGGGGCACTTACCCTATTTTCTCATAATAGTTATCTATTATATATGGGTATCTAATATTCATGGATTTTTTATGAAAATAATTATCACCTAAATCAAATATTTGACCCTTAAAACAACATAAATTCTAAGACTAATTTTGCCTAGGAAACTACCTACAGGGTTATTGAAACATTGACTGTGTTTTTTGTCATTTAGAGCCTCTTTTTTTACTTATCCTCATTATGAAATTATTTAATGTTTTACATTACTATGTTTAAATTTTTTTATACCTCTCCTTATCCCTCCAAAAAATCACACACCCTCCCACTCGACTTTAACAAGATTGGGTTTTTCATGGCTGACGGGGATAACTTCTCCTCTTCCCGTACCTGTAGGTGTCAATGTTATTAATTATATTTTTAATAATTCCAAAAGAATAATAATAAATATTTTTATATTAATAAACATTCCTCTCCTCATTTTCAAATAATTTACATTCCCTACAAACACACTACTCACAAAACTAGTTCACTATCTACTTGACTGAGACGTGTTTGTTCACTCTACATGTAGGTTACATTAGGGTTTATCATGGTTTAAAATACCTAATTGAACATATATTTTGTCACACAATACCCATTTCAATTCCAATATCATTTAACAACATTTGAACATCATTAGAACATCAAGAATATGTCACTATTTAATTTGTCTTAGTTGATCAAGACATTTTGCCCCTTTTGAGGCTACCTGTAAATCACCATGACCATATTTAAATCATTTTTTATATATAGATTATATTCAATTAATTTTTGGTGATCAAATATTATTTTCCCTCAACTTGACTGGTCTAAAACTCCACCTAGATAGCTTTCTTGAAACCTTGTTCTTATGCTCAGTTGTAGGTGTTGATTTTACCCTATGTACGGATAGGTTATGAGCATGGGGAGGTCTAAAAACATCTAACCTATCTTATGATGATCTATTTATCTTTAAAAATTCCTTTATCTACCATAAAAACTATCCAATCATGAATCATGACTTGAAATTGAAACATTTGGGGTGAACAAAAGTTCTTTTTGGGTCACATTCTTATAGATGTTACTGACTATAGTGTGTTAGTAGGCAAATTTGAGCATTCAAATGAATATATTCCTCTTAACATCTTGATCTCAAAACTTTTTGGAGGTATTTATATGGTATATTATTTAACATCACTCAATTATATGTCTTGATACTCTTGCTAAACATGTTGTATATCATATTGAAAAATCTCCTTGGCCTTTATTTAGTGTTTTTAGGGATAGAGAGACCAAATACAGTCTTATCATATTTTGATCATGGTTTACCTCTTTCATTTCTCATGATTTTATAAATATGTATTCCATGATGAAATTTAATGCATTAAGACTTTGAGGGTATCTTCCTTGCTTTTTTCACATTCCTCAAGGGTTCCCTATTCCTTGTCAATGGCTTATTGTAGGTGGTGATGAATTGTAGCAGGAGGTGAATACAAGAATGGTAGGGAGAATTACTATGATCATCTCCATGAAATTTGAATAAATCAGATTATTAAAATTCACTCTTAATATCTCCAAGATATTAAAACCATTACCAAGGTTATTATCAAATCATGATGTCATCATGGATACCCCTATAGGTGCATCTTTTTTGAATATGCAGATAGTGAAGGGGAAAGTGGATAAGGTGCATGGTTTAATGCTCATGGTTATTAATTTGTTCATAAATTTTACCTTCATATCTTAAAAACATTTGATACACATTCATTTCCTTCATCTTAACATGGAAAACCTCCTTCATGGAACTTGTAGATGGATATTTTGAGAAAAAGGTAGTAAGGATAATTTATGACCAAGAACAAGCCTAGAAGAGGCTTATGAGTTGATGAATTATCAAAAATAATTAAAATGATGGGAAAACCTAAGGATAGGTCCTAAAAACATATTAAACCATCAACACCATCAAACCAAAGCAAAAAATTCTAAAACTATCTCAAATAATGACCCTTCTTGGATGAAGTGTAAAAAGATACCTATCTTCTTAATGATGAATCCAAAAAAATGAGAAGCCAAAAAAATTAAAATTGTTGCCATTAATTTTTAACTTATTTATACCCCTTTCAACCCCCAAGATCATTCCTTCCAACTTCACTTGTACAACTTGAACCAAGCATTCCAAATTGACCGTTCTTGGCTTGCAAAGGCAAAAAAGAAGAAACAAAAGTTGAAACTAATATTTTTGACCTTTATTATGAAAAAAATCATGTTAAGTGCTTTAGGGAGGTGAATAGGCACATTCCCATGTTTTTAGCTGAAGATGGACTTCCCAAATCCATACAAGTGCCATTAAGGGGCAATTTTGAGGAGTTTCTCATATTTTCAAGCATGAAAATATTTATTTAACTAAAATATGGCCACTTATTGACATATTATGACCTGGTACACATTTAAAACTCCCTTGGTGATAAATTTATTCCATAATCAATATGTACAAGTTATTTAATGAGCCAAAAAAGTGACTATAAGGCATATTTTACACATGAGACATGGTAAAGGACGAATTTATGACTCAAAAAAAATTTAAAACATTTAAATGACCACATTATGAAATTTTCAATATAATTTTATCCTTTGACCATGTTTTAATATATTTGACCAAAGTTGACTTTGGTTGACTAGGCATCTACAAGGAAGATAGGCTTAGACCAAGGCTGGAGCAAGGATAGGTAAGGTATTTAGACACACATGAGACCCTATTATAAATATTGGAACTTTTGAAAAGTTTAAATATGTATGGGTTGACCCAATTTGACAAAAAATCAAATTTAATCAACACTCTTGATAATTCCTAGGGGTATCATGCTTGCCTATGTTAAGGACTAGTAGCCTTATCCCATCCATTAGGCAAAGGGAGTAAAATGAACTTTGAAGCAATAGGATCAGACCTTGAATTTAGAAACAAGATAATTTATTGACCTCAAAACACAAAAAATAAAGATAACACATAACAAGACCAAGAAAACACACAAAGCAAAGGCACACTTGTGCTACTAAGCACTTAGGGGAAAACAAGACACAATAAAAAGAAAAATAATTATGTATATCTAACCAAACATACCTCCCATCCTAGATCAAAAGTAAAGTACCTTTAATCTCCTTCCTCACTAGATGAATGAGGGTGCCAAGCATTCTTCATTTTGGATGTCGTACTAGATGACCCATTCATTATTATTTAATCCTTGGCTTGGCATGTCATTTGATGTAATCCTCTCAAAAAAGTCTCCAAAGTATATGAATTCTTCTTGACTTTGGAAACATGCCTCATACTACTGTCCCTTTGTCTCATCATGGCAAATTTGCATCTCTATGCATGGGAAAGTTTATTAGAAATCTATGTCTTCTTGAAAGACCTCATTACTCTTCTCATTTATTATAGCCTCTTTAAAGCCTTCAATAAGTGTTGTATCATGGAATTAAAAGAATTTTTCTTATTCAAACTTCTTGGTGTTGGTAGGAGTAGCTTCACATGTGTTTTTATAACCAATCTTCAAACCATCTTCAAGAACCTCATAGTCATCATAGATTGCTCTATCATGATTTAGACTCTTTTGATGGTGATACTTCTCAACACATACTTGCTCTTTAAAATATTAGGCTTGTTTTCTGAGGATTTTTATCTACTCAAAATCCTCATATTCTTTGAACATTTGCATATAAGTATGCCACATGTCTTATTATTGAAACAAATCATCTTACCTACCATGTTTTTTAGTTAGATCCAAAGGAATTATAGGTTCCTTTGGGATTTCAACTTCATTAAAAATGTCTTCAAATCTCTGCCATAAGTCATCGACCTATTTTTGGCCAGCATCATGAAGGTGAAAAACAAGAGAAACTTATTCCTCTTCAAAATCAAAAATAACCTCTTCCAAAGCTTCTTCTTCACTATAAGTAAGGTCCTCTTCCCTATCATCACAATCTGATGTTTCCTCACAATATGTCAACTCTTTTTCTTGATAAATCCAATCTAAAATTTCCATCTCATTCTCCCTTTTAGTGATGCCAATACTAGGCATCTCAAAACTAGGAAATTTAGACCAAGAAGGCTTCTAACAAGCAAATCAATCTTCATCATTAGAATATGATCTCTCTTTAATCAACTAATCCACATTAAGTTTATTGACCTCATTTTCTTCAAGGTTTCCTTACATATATGAGATATTATTGCATTTTGAGTTATAACTCCTTAATTGTTTTGAGATATTATTGCATTTTGAGTTATAACTCCTTAATTCTTTCCCCAAGCTACCACTACTTCCTTCCATCTTGGGAAACTAGACTTAGAATATTCTTCATGAGGATGAGATGAAAATGAAGGAATGTCACACTTAGAGACCTCTTTTTCTATTACCATGATGGATTACTTCAGATGTTGGTTTTGCAATTTAATCTCCTTATCAAGATGAGCCTCAAACATCAACCTTCTTCTCTCAAAATCTTCTCTAACAGTGATATCCCTCTTCCTTTGGTTGCTCTCTTCGATGGACTTCCAAGAAGGGAAACTTTAGGGAATTCATGGACTTGGGAAATTTTGAAACATGATTGGATTATAATTTTGAATAGGTTTATTTAACATGCTTGAAGGTTGTTGTGGAGTGTACTAGAGATGTCAAGACCAAGTTGGTTCATGAGCTTTCAACTTCTCTTCTATGTGGAAAATTAAACCACAAACATCAAGTATTTCACCTGTAAGGCCTTGCCAATTAGTTCTCTCAATGGGCATCCATTATTTCTTGAGTAGCTCTAAATCATCCCTCAAAATCTTGACACAATCACTAGGGATAACTTGACCATAACCATTTCTAGTATCAAGGTCTAGCATATAGTCCTTATAGCCAATAAGAATCTTCTTGAAACTTGTAATGGATTGACTTGGGGATGAACTACGTGAAACATAAGCTAGGGAAGGCTGATTATAAGACTGATTCTAATCATATCAAGGTTGAATATGGTCATATTGAGACTGATAAGACTGACCAAAGACTTATTTATATTGATGGGGAATAGACAAAGATGGATATGTCTCACCAACTTATGTTAGGACAAAGTCAACATTAAAATAATCCATGAATCATTCATGAAAAGATCGTAGAATAAGAAATCAACCTCAAATAGAGTATTTGGACTGCTTGACTAATAGATTTATGCTTGGGTCATCATTGGTGCTTAGTGAAATTGACTCCAAAGGTTGATATCTTGAAGAGAACACCAAAACTCCTTAAATCATTGGAAAAAGAGTCCCACCAAGCATGCCAAAAATTTTGTCACTTTAAATTTTACCCCTTGAGAATATGATAATTCTCTCCACATTCAAGTGGCATAATGAAACCACCTCAGGGATGCGGGTGACCCAAATTTGAGGTGGATCTCTAGATTAAGGCTAATTCCCTTGATGTACCACTATGGGTCAAACTTACTACTAAATTTTTGGTGGTGAAAAGGGATAAGGATAAATTAAAAAAATATAATATAGGGGAGGTGATACACCAAATATATAGTCTACTCACACCACTTATAATGCACTTGAAACCAAAGAGAATCCCAAACATACATTTCATTCAATTAAGCACTCCTCTTCTACATCAATTTTTCAAGAATGGGGTCTTAGAGAGAGTTTAGGCTAGGAGGAATTAGATAATATATCTTCTAGAAACACTAATTAATAAACTACTCACTATACCTACAATCCATATTAGACACTTCTTGCTGACCTAAAAAAAATAGCTTTCAAATCACATAAGGCACTAGGAAGAGTAACATGTGAAAGTAAGTAAAATACACTTGCATAAGACCAATAACCATAACATACACTTAATGAAATATTGAATGAGGTAAAAACAACATCCTTCATTAGTAAAGGGAAAAAATTGCGTAGGACTTCACCATACTCAAGTGGAGAGATCCATATAACAACCAAAAAGGCTAGAATATATAGCAATTATGAGAAGAGAGAGAGAAAGGGAATCTCAAGAGTCACTAAGACACTTTTTAAGAAATAATGAGTTATAACAGTCATAGATTTAGGCATGAGACATGTATTGTAAGGAAAATATGGACAAATGTCTCCCAATTCATCTAACTCCTCCATATGTGGTATAGATTCTCTCTCACTTATATAAGAAACTGCCTCCATGATTTACCTTCACAAAAATGCCACATCACTAAATAGGGCCTAATCTGATGATTTATCTAAGGGGGAGGGGTAGTGATAAGCCTCCACATGCATTGGATTAGTCTCTAATCATCCATATTCTTTTAGCCATGATCAATCATCCCTGATAGTCACAAATAACTCCTTCCCATGAAACTCTCACACTTGGCATTCAAAATCCTTATAATTCTATAATATGATCCATGAAAAATGAAGAATGACACCTATAAAGAGTTTCCAAGTCATCAAATTCATGAACCAAGCCTTAAAAGACTTCATAATTGGAGTTTTCACCATTTTCACCAAGTGTTCACTATTTGCCCACTAGATTGGCTGAGATGAAAGAGATGGTAAACACATTTAGGAGATTATAAGCCTTAATAAATTATCATGGGGACCTATAAAAAGTCCCATATTATCTCACAAAAGGGATTTCATCCTTTGAAACTCCTCCACACCTACAAAACACATAAATCTATCAAGGAAAGATCTATTTTACCTCATCCATATAGGAAGGGTCTAACTCAATTGGCATTTGGTAGGTACTTGGAGAGTCCTCTACATCTCCAAGTTGGTTTCATGGTCACTTTACCCATTTGGATTCTTCATTTGTAATCTTTTCTCCATCAAGTCTAAGTTGGGGTTTGTGAGGGTTTTAGAGAGGTTTTAGGTCTTAACCTTTGTTCATAAAGACTAGAAATTAGAGTTATGAAACAATACCACTAAAGGATTCCTAATTACCCTATCCAATATCTTTGAACACCTTAAATTCCCATGCAAAATTTCATGGGAGATACAAGCATTTCAAATTGGCCATTTGAGTCATTTTTGGGCATTTTACATTATCTGTGTGCATTTTAATCCAATAAATGGATTCTTGGTGGAATACCCTACATACTGAAGACTTAAAAACTTCCATACACATCCCAAAAACATTTTTTAATCATCACAATATCTAATTAAGAGATATAAATGAAAATACCCCCCTTTTTGATACAAGGCCTAGACCTTGTTCAATAGGTCTATCTACACTTTTGGTCTAAAATGAAATTTAATGATTTTCCTTGCATCCTAAGGGGTTGAAAAAATATTAAATATTACCATAATCATGAACAAATCAATTTGGAGGCTTATCCAAGGCCAAAAGTGAAGATGACCCCTTACCTAGCCATAAGCTTTACCATCTCTAATGGTGTTGACTACAACCCTTATTGCATAGAGTAACCTATTTGGATTCCAAACCTTTATCTTGGTTTTATATATTTTACTGGATGTATCCAAACTCAAAAAATCATCTTCAAGTGTTTTTATACCTTCTGGTTTATATTTTTAGCCCTTACTCTAAAATTGTAGGCTTTGTGCAAAGGGAAAAGTTCCCCCTATCTAGAACAAAATAGGGGGCCCTTTCCCCTATTTTATCATCATATTTGTCTATTTGAGAGAGGTATCTAATAGTAATGGATTTTTTTAAAAAACAATTATCACCTAACTCTAATATTTGACCCTTCAAACAACACAAATGCCAAGACTGAGTTTGCTTAGGAAACTGCCTGCAGGGTTACTGAAACATTGACTTTGTTTTTTGTCATTTAGAGCCTCTTTATTTAATTTTACTCATTATGATAGTATTTAATGTTTTAAATTACTATGTTTAAATTATTTATACCTCTCTTTATCCATACAAATAATCACACACCTTCTTACTTGACTCAAACAAGATTGGGTTTGTCATGGCTAACTGTGACAACTTCTCCTCATCCCCTACCTATAGGTGTCAATGATATTAATTATATTTTTAATAATTTAAAAATACTCATAATAAATATTTTTATATCACTAAACATTCCTCTTTTCATTTTCAAACAATTTAAGTGCCCTACAAACACACTACTCAAAAAACTAGTTCACTATCTACTTGACTGAGACATGCTTATTGACTCTACCTATAAGTTGTATTGGGGTTTATAATGGTTTAAAAGACCTCATTGAACATATATTGTGTAAAATAATACACATTTTACTTCCACTCTCATTTAACACCCTTATAACATCACTAAAACATCAAGAATAGCTCACTGTTTACTTTATCTCAATTGACTTAGACATTTTGCCCCTTTTGAGCCTACTTGTAGGTCACTATGAGCCTATTTAGATCATTTGTTAGATATATAGAATATTAAATTTAGTTTTGGTGAAAAAATATTACTTTCCCTCAACTTTATTGGTCTAAAACTCCTCCTAGACAACTTGCTTGTAACCTTGTTCTTATGCTCAACTATAGGTGTTGATTTTGCCCTATTTATGAATAGGGTATGAGCTTGGGGAGGTCTCAAAACATATACCTTCTCTTCTGATGACATATTGAGATATTAAAATTAATTTATCCACCATAAAAACTATTCAAACATTAATCATGGTTTTAAATTGAAACATTTTGGTGAAAAAATGGTCTTTTGGGGTCACATTCTTGTAGATGTTACTAACTGTCCTCAGTGTGTTAGTAGGCAACTTTGAGCATTCAAATGATTATGTTACTCTTAACATATTGATATAAAAAAAATTTGGTATTTTACATGGTATATTATTTAATATAACTCACTTATATGTCTTGAGACTCTTGCCAAACATGTTTAAAAAATCTCTTGGGCCTCTCTTTAGTGTTTTTAGGGATAGAGAGACCAAATATAGTTTTATCATATTTTGATCATGGTTTACCTCTTTCATTTATCATGATATTGGAACTAGGTCTGTCATGATCAAATTCAATGCATTAATAATTTTAGGTTAACTTCATTTGTTTTTTCACATTCCTCAAGGGTTCCATGTTCCTTGTCAATGGTTTTTTGTAGGTGGTGATGAATTATAGGAGGCAGTGAATACAAGAATGGTAGGGAGAATTAATATGATCATATCCATGAAATGTGAATCAACAAAATTTTTTAAAATTCACTCTTAATATCTCTAATATATTGAAACCATTACCAAGGTTATTATCAAATCATGATGTCATCATGGATACCCCTATAGGTGCACCTTTTTTGAATATGCAAAGAGTGAAGGGGAAAGTGGATAAGGTACATGGTTTAATCCTAATAGTTATTAATTTGGTTATAAAATTAACTTTAATAGCTTCAAAACATCTAAAAGACATTCATTTTCTTCATCTTAATCTGGAAAAACTCCTTCATGGCACCTGTAGATGCATATTTCAAGCAAAAGGTTTCAAAGATTATCTATGACCAAGAACAAGCCTAAAAGAGGATTGCGAGTTCATGAATCCTCAAAAATTAACAATATCATGGGAAAACATATTTATATGTCTTGAGAAACATATGAAACCATCAACACCATCAAACCAAAGAAAAAAATTCTAAAACTATCTCAAATAGTGACCCCTCTTGGATGAAGAAGCATAAAAAATTGTCTATCTTCTTAATGATGATTCATGAAGGAGAAGGGATGAAACTAAAACTTTTTTCCATGAATTTTTAGCTTAATAATACCCATTTCAACCCTCAAGAGCATTTCTTCCAAATTCACCTATACAGCTTGCACCAAGCATTCCAAATTGACCATTTTTGTTTTACAAAGGCAAAAAGGAAGAAACAAAAGTTGAAAATAATTATTTTTACCTTTATTATAAAACCCAAGTATCATAAGGACTTTAAGGAGGTGAAGAGTCACATTCCCACATTTTTAGCTAAAGATGGACTTCCCAAATCCATACAAGTGCCATTAAGGGGTAGTTTTGAGGAGTTTCTCCTATTTTCAAGCATGAAATTATTTATTGAACTGAAATCTAACCAATTGTTGACATATTTTGACCTCCTACATGTTTAAAACTCCCATGGTGATAAATTTATTCCATAATTAATCCATACAAGTCATTTAATGAGCCAAAAATATGACTAAAAGGCAAATTTTGCACATAAGACATGGTAAAGGACCAATTTATGACTTAAGAACAATTTAAAACATTTAAATGACCACATAAATACATTTTAAAGATAATTTTATAATTTAACCATGTTTGACTAGAGTTGACTTTGGTTGACTAGGCATGTACAAGGAAGATAGGCTTAAACCAAGGCTAGAGCAGGGATAGGTAAGGTATTTGGACACACATGAGACCCTATTAGACATATAAAAACTTGTGAAAAGTTTAAATATGTATGGGTTGACCTAATTTTACTAAAATTAAAATTTTTTCAACACAAGTGGAATTCATCTGGTTGGTCATAGTTTTCATCTAGACACTTTGGGTCTAGTGGCAAAAACATTGAGTAGGTAGTTTGATGACATCACCATTTCCATGTGGGAAGGAGTCAAGGGGAGCTGGTCATATGGTTTTGATCACTATAGTATTTAGTTATTATATTCCAAATCTCATGTCATGCATCAAAGCATGATCAAACATACGAGGGTGTAAAGTTGGCTTTTATGATAGATTTCATTATTTTCCCATACTTAGCCAAATTTGCAATATGGTTAGAAAGATCTGAGTAAGAATGTTGATGAGGTCATCATTAACACATGTGGAGGTGTGAGGATAAAATTACCATATGTGCTTGTTCATTTGTGTAACTTGTTTATTTGTGCTTAATTTTAGATCATGCGATGTATCATGTCAAAAGATATGCATATCCAAAGTTGGGCTCCAAAGTAGTTTGGCTATGTTTTTCCATAGCCAATTTTGTAGTGTGTTAGAAAGAGCCGAGTGAGTATTTTAAAGGAAATATATATTACACATGTGAATTTTTAAAGATAATTTAATCATATGGGTTTTTTTAGTCTTGACTAGAGATCATTTGTGCTAAGTTTGAGTTCATTTGTTGAAGTGAGGTAAAAGATATGGATTATTAAAGTTGACATGTTAGGTAGATTTAGACAAGGTTGGCTCTATGATATAAGTTAATGAGAAGGTATGTTATTAAAATTATATCTTGCATGTGTGATATTTATATGATTATCGTATCACATAGTTGGATTCTCCTAAGAAAGGAGATCATCTAGTCTAAATTTGAGATCTTATAGGTAAGCATAGAAGAAGTTATTCAAGATAAAAAATGGATACTCATGTATATTGACATGGTTCCCATACTTAGTCAATTTTCTTGATGTTAAATATTTGGACCTATTGGATATACAATGGTTCATGGGATTTCATACTTCTATATCAAACGGAGTGCATAGACTCAAATGCATCAATGTAATAGTTATTTAGTAGAGTTAAAATTTAATACCTAATAAAAATCTAATGGTGTGTAGGTAATCATACAGATCAAATATCAATAGTACATGTTAATAAAAATGAGGATAGGTGCATTTTTTTAATGTTTGAGAAAAGGCATAGGATAATGATCTAATTATGAGTGGGTGTTCATATAGATTGATCAAATGGTACGAGGTGCTTGATAAGGACCTGACTGATCCATATAAATTTATAGAACACATTGAGTCAAAGTTCCCACATTGCATGAGATGATGTAAAAATGATAGATTTTTAACATTTGGATTTGGTGGTCTAAACATTAAATATTGGACAAGATTAATGGTGCATATTTTATCTAATCAATAATTCCATGAGATTCGAGCATGGTGTTCAAAGTTTAATTATGACCATTTGAATTTGAATTTTTGAAAGAAAGACCAATGTCTAGTTTTTATGCCATAAATTTTGATACAAGAATAATTTTATCATGTAGTACAAATAAAATTTGTATATGACTTAAAGGGAATATATCAATATATATTTAAAGATTTGAATGTGCATATCGACATAGTTATGAAGCTCCAAAGTTGACTATTTTTCTATATATGTTCTAAAAGTGACCCAATAAGGATATTTGATCTCATGTAGTTATTTTTTCAATGTCTCATGATGAATTATCTATTTTATCATGTTATAGACTCCATGAGGATTCTCTATGTGGATTTTTGAATTATTATCAATCTATCTTGAGTATGAATAATGCTTAAGAAGATGATTGTGTGTTCATCCATGGTGATTGTGTGCATAAGGTCTATGTTTGAGTTGTTTGAGCATACACAAAGGAAAGATAAGTTAACTATGATAATTTAGGATGTCCTAGGGGATATAAGGATTGGTCCTATATAATTTAAAGTGGTCTTGTGTTCATTTTTTCTCAAGGGTGAGCCTACTAGGCAAATAGGTCTCTATGAGACCTATAAGAGCTACAAGTGCCTTGATAGAAGGTGTAGCTACTTAAATGTGACCCATAGGTGCTATGTCTAACCAATTTAAATTGTATTAAGCCTTATATTCATATGATATATGTCTTAAGAGTTAATATATACCTAATGGCTAATCAATATTATGTTAATCAAGATTTCTCTATAAATAGTAGACCCAAAGATGTTAGGTTCTAGACTTTATAAGTGAGACTAAGGAGTGAATTGAGATAGCCTTGTTTGTGTGGGGGAGAAAAGGAATGGTAGAGTTTCCTGAGGATGAGTTGAATAATAGATCATTTTAAGGACTATTTGTATAGCCTACTAGTCATGATTCTATTGGAAAAATAGAGAGATTATTGTTTGAGTGTGAGCAAAGGTGAAGTAAGATAAGTTGAGGTCCATCATCAGGTGGTGTTAATATTAGTTTAAAGGTGGAAGTGTTTTATAGGTGCTATTGTGGTATCTTTGTATTTAAGGTGGTTGTATCCTTCTTGCAAGGTAATACTTGATAAAAGGTCTGGTTGTTGTTGTAGTTCAAATAAATAGGTGTGGTTTCACCTTATAGGATTAATGTCTCACTAAATAAGTATTTTAGTTCCTTGATTATTTTTAGATATTCTAAATTGGATCTTGTTTTATAGGATAGTATTCCAAGTGTAGGTTCCAATGGGTTTTGTTCCCCAAGAGGGTTTCCCATGTATGACAAGCGTTATGTGATTGATCTTGTATTATCTCACTTTCTCATTGCTATGAATGTTGTTTATGATTCATGAATGTTTGTGGTAGATGATTAAGTATTTGTAAAGATTAGAATTTAAGTTTGATTATTTGGACTCACTGATTCATGCCCCCTCTCAGTTATTGTACCTCTAACAATTAGTATCAGAGATAGGTTTTTTGGTAAAAAATTAACATTTCAAAGGTATAATGATTGATAAAAAGGTTGTGGATTGGATTTAACACAACCTAGTTTCTAATTTATCAGAAGTTACTAATGTAGGGAAAAATATAGGAGCAACTATCAGGAATATATAAGTTATGGTAAATATAAGTCTCAATCAAAGAATGGAACAATGTGAGAATAAGGTCTTATCTTACTCAAATGTGATCTTATCTAAAGATAAAAGGGATGTTAGCTCCATAAAAAATATCAAGAATGAAAATCCATTGAGAGGTAATTGTCAAGAGAAAAGTGGATCAAACATAAACAAAGGATTCAATGGGTATTACTTTTCCTGCAATCAATATGGTCATAGATAAAAGGATTGTGCTCACTCTCTAGAGATCCAAAGGGAGCTCATATGTTACAACTATAACCAAAAAGGTCACATAGCCAATAAATATAATAGATCCTTTTGGAAAAAACATATATAGGTCATTGACACTATCAAATGGTTTAAAGAGACCAAGTCTAAAGATGAAAAGAAGCAAAATCCAAGCAAATAATAAAAGGAAGAGTCTTTATTTATTCAATTATCTTTGCACACTCAATAAGATGAGAACAAGAGATGGTTCATAGATAGTGGATGCTCAAATCATATGATAGATGACAAAAGCAAGTTTATCTCTCTAAAGAAGACTAACCTAGGTGAAATGAGATTTGGTGACAGCAAATATGCTAGCATTATTGGCAAAAGTACTATGAGTTTGGATAATGGTCGTATAAATACTGAGAGTGTCTTATATGTAGAAGGTTTAAAACATCATAGTTTAAGTGTAATCCAAATGTGTAATCAGTGAAATTTTGTAACCTTTCATGATGATGTATGTGAAGTAAGAAAGGTAAAAACTAAAAGATTAGTTTTAAAGGTACATAAAATAGATAACAACATGTGTATTCCATGAATCCTAGAAAGAGAAATGCTTCATGACTCATTTGGAAGAAATATGGATTTGGTATAGATGACTTAGACATATAAATTTTGATAATATAGTAAAGATCAGTTCAAAGGGGTTGGTAAGGCATATGCCCAAAATTTCTAATATTCCTCATTCTCTTTGCAAGGCATGTCTTCATGGGAATCAAACCAAGAGAAGATAAAAGAATAAGGAATTATCCACTATATAGCCATTAGATTTGATCCACACTAATCTATGTGGACCTATGAGAACTCAAAGTATTCAAGGTAATAATTACTTCATTCTTCTCATTTATGATTTTATTAGGATGACTTGGATATTCTTCTTTTTTTTTTTTAAATTAGAAGCTTTTGCAAAATTATCTTTTAAAGCTCTTATGGAAAATGACAAGGGTTTAAATATCTAGTGTGTGAGATCAGATAGAGGAGGTGAGTTTTGGTATCATAAGTTTGATGATTTCTATGATGAACATGGGATAAGAAGATAATAATCTGCTACTAGAACACCATAATAGAATGGTGTGGTTGAAAGGAAGAATAAAACTATGGTTGAGATGTGTAGAACCATGGTATAAGATGCAAAAATATCAGATGGATATTGGGAAGAGGTAGTCAATACTTCTATGTACATTTTAAATAAATGTCAAATTAGAATAAATGATAATAAGACACATTATGAGTTATGGAAGAATAGAGCAGCTAATGTTAAACAGTTTAGAGTGTTTGGGAGTAGGTTCTTCATCAAAAGAGATGAAGATAATATTTCCAATTTTGATTCAATATTTGATGAGGTCATCTTCTTAGTAAATTCTTCTATCATTACTTCCTATAGATGATTTAATAAGGGACTTCATAAGATTATTTAAAGTTCAAATGTAAGAGTATATGAGACAAGTAGAGTCAAGAAGCCAAAATTATAGGTAAGTGACTCAACTCAGAATGTTGTAAATAATGATAAGTTATCTATTTAAATAGATGATGAAGATGAAGAGGAGGAACAAACATAAGATACTAAAATTTCATCTAGAATAATTCAAAAAGATCATCCAATCTCTCAGATTATTAAAATGTTGGTGCAAGGTTGTAGATTATAAGGAGAATGTTGATAAATCAAAAATAGCAAGACTTAGCTCTCTTATCCATGACTGAACCCAAAAAATTTATGGAAGTTAGCAAAGATGAAATTTGGAATGATGCAATGGATGAAGGAATTGATTAGATAGAAAGGAATGAAATATGGGACTTAGTTTCTAGACCAATAGATAAATATGTGATAGGTACCAAATGGGTTTTCAAAAATAAAATTAATGGAAAAGGGGAAGTCATAAGAAACAAGGCTAGACTGGTGTGTAAAGGATATTCTCAAGTTGAGGGAATATATTTCTATGATATTTTTGCTCTTGTGGCAAGGATGGAAGAAATTAGACTCTTTTTGGATTATGAATGTTTTAAAAGCTTTAAGGTATATCAAATGGATGTAAAATATGAATTATTGAATGGAAACTTAGGTGAAGAAGTCTACATTGAGCTAATTAAATGATAATTCATGACAATTAATCAATATTTTGTGTATAAATTGAAGAAGGCTCTATATGGTCTTAAACAAGCTCCTCTAGCTTGGTATGACAGGCTAGATAAGTATATTTTGAGTCAAGGTTTTAAAAGGTGGATAGATGAGAGTAAATTATTTATTAAGATAGAAGGTAATCATCAATTTATAATTTTTGTATATGTTGATGACATAATGTTTGGATTTGAAAATGATAAATTGAGTAGAGAATTTACAGATACTATGAAAACTAAGTTTAAAATGTCAATGTTGTGAGAACTATCTTACTTCTTAGGATTACAGGTCAATCAAATTGATGCAATAATTTTCATTTCTCAAGATAAATACATCAAGAATATGCTAAGTAAGTTTGACATGATGGATTGTAAGCCAATAGGTACTCTAATAATCATAAGATATAAGTTAAGCAAACTGGATAACTCACCAAAAGTTGATCAAACATTGTATAGATCCATGATTGGAAGTCTTTCATACTCTACTACACCTAGGCCTGACATCATGAAAGTAGTAGGTTTGGTAAGAAGGTTTCAAGCTTATCCTAGAGAATCTCACTTGAAACTAGTCAAAAATATCTTAAGATATCTCAAAGGCACCATAGACTATGGCTTATGGTATCCCAGGAGTAAAGAATTCTATTTGAAATCATATACTAATGTTGATTGGGAAGGTTTTATGGATGATGGGAAGAGTACCAATGGTGGGGTCTTCTTCATGGGAGAATGTTTAGTGTTTTGACTCAGTAATAAGCAAACCTCAATGTCTCTATCAACTATAGAAGTTGAGTATATAGTAATTGCCTCTTATTGCACACAAGTCATGTGGATGAAACAAACTTTAGAGAATTACAAGGTAAGACAAAATGGACCTTGTCCTATTTATTGTGACAATACTAATGAAATTAGTATCTCAAAGAATCCTATTATGCACTCAAAAACTAAACACATTCCTATTAGATATTATTTCTTGAGAGAATAATTGATTAATCAATGTGTCAAGTTGGATCATGTGCCTACAAAATAATAGCTTATAGATATTATGACCAAACCATTGTCAAAATTTACTTTTGAATATCTAAGATAGAGCTTGGGTATTATTCACTTCTCTATGAATCAATATAAGGTCTTTGGTTAAGGGGGACCAATAAGTCCATGAGCCTATTTTAGAAGTTTATGAAGGAGTTATAGTACATAGTCAATTTGGGTGGTTCTAGGTGGCTTAGTGAGATTGATGCAAATATCAAGTAGTGTTTGGTGCTCAGAAAGGTCTGTTCATTTCTTTGTGGTGTGTTCTAGGTATTTTTGAGGTCTAAAGGTATGTATGTACCAATTAAGTATTTTTGTTAGCTCTTAGGTTTCTCAATTTATGCTTAAAATATTACAAGTTCTAAAATGGTTTATAGGAAGTCAAGGTTCCTAAAGTATGAAGTCTCAATTCTTGATTTAGAAGACTGTGATGGGTGTCACCATGTGTGAAAGTAGTTTCAAAGGTGTGTGTTGACTAGGAGGTTTGTTGACCCTACTTGTTTTGAGATTTTAGGGTTTTGATTTATGTTAAAAAATTGGTCTGCCTTATGAATTGAGGTTTAAGGATTATTAATTTATTGAATGGGATAAATGGGTGGTCAAATCAAGCTTCATAGAGGTTTGAAGGTTTCTGACTATCTAGTTATTTAAGTTTTTGTCATTATGGAGGGCTAATTGGCTAGTTGGTTTGTGAAGAAAGTATATGGTAGAGATTTAACTTGATGTTTAAAATTTGTGTTCTTAAGGGGGAATACAAGATCACTCCATATATGAAGTTTTAGGTCTTGAAGATATGTCTACTAAAAATTATGGGATCTTTAAATTTTAGGTAGGGCTACAAAGAGGCTAAACAAACCTAGTTTGAAGAAGAGTGCTTGTTGCTTAGTTTTCTCCAAAAGAGCAAGGTATGAGTATCTAAAGGTATGTTATCATGTTGGTTCAATACATGTTTCCTATTTTTTATATAGTTTAAATGCAGAGTTGGTGTTCATGGAAGTGTTTTGAGATAGAAGGATAATAAGCCTGCATGGTAGTTCTTCATGGTGTATGGAGATATGAAGATGCTAAAAAGGTGAAATTACTTAGAAATATTATGGTGAATCCCTCTCAAATGTTTCTTCATAAGATATACCATATTTTAGCTATTTTATGTGTTCTTTCTTCATTGGTTGTAGCCTTTGAATGAAGAAAGTGTTGGCTTAGAGCAAGAGGAAGTTTGTCAAGACAAGAAAAGGTGGCTCACAGTAAGGGGGATTTTGTATCATCTTTGTAATATGGTCCTTTATTATTTATCTTTTAGTATTTTCAAGTCCTTAGGGTCAGTGTGTGCCCACTTTTTCATTATGTCAAATGGGAAGAAAGTTCCTATTGGGGAGAAAGTTCATGTTATAGGAGTGCTTTGAAGAGAGAGAAGGTGAGCCATATATTTCTATATTTATGGGTGTTGACATCAATGAGATAGGGGGGATTATTGGATATTTATCATGATGATGTCATAGTGGTGTCATGGAGGTTACTTGGTGAGTGGATGAAGTTCCTTGATAGTTTACATGACAATGACAAAGTGTGAAATATGTTTTTATGTGATAATGACAAAGTGTGTAATGTGTTATTCTAGTGTGCTTTATGTAAGGTTGGTTGATCTTCAGTATTGACATAGATTGAGATGATCAAGGATGAGTATGGAGGTTTAAACATGTGCAGTGGGTCCTATAAGATATGATCCATGCTTTAAAATATTATGTGCATAAGTGGAATTCATTTGGTTGATCATAGTTCTCATCTAGACACTTTGGGTCCAGTGGCAGAAAAACTAAGTAGGTAGTTTGATGATGTCACCATTGTCACGAGGGAAGGAGACAAGGGGAGTTGGTCATATGGTTATGATAATTGTAGTCCCTAGTTATTATGTACCATATCTAAATTCATGCATCAAATTGTGGTAAAAAATATGGTGGTGCAAATATGGTTTCTAAGATAGATTTCACTATTTTCCCATAGCCAAATTTACAATATGGTCAGAAAGATTTGAGTAAGCATGTTGATGAGGTCAGTGTTCACATGTGTGGAGGTGACAAGACAAAATTATCATATGTGTTTTTAATTCTTAGACCTATTTTATTTGTTTTTAATTCTAGATCATTCGATATAGCATGTTAAAAGATATCCATATGCAAAGTTGGGATCTCAGACAGTTTGACTATATTTTTTCATACTTAGCTAATTTTGTAGTGTGGTAGAAAGAACTGAGTTAGAATTTTATAATGTGGTCGACCAATTTTATATATTTCATATGTGAAGGTGTCAAGATAATCTAATCATATGGGTTTATTGAGTTTTGAACAAATATTATTTTCACTAAGTTTTAGTTCATGCACTAAAGTATGGCAAAAGATATGGATGATCAAAGTTGGCCTCTCAAGCATATTTGGACATGGTTAGCTTTGTGATAGAAGTTGATGAGAATGTATGTTATTAAAATTATATCTCACAAATGTGAGAGTTATAATGGTAGTGGATCACATAGTTGTATTCTCTTAATAAAGGATATCATTTGGTCCAAATTTGAGATTTTATGGGTAAGTGCAAGAGAAGTTATTCAAGATCAAAAATGGATACTCAGGCATATTGACATGGTTCCCATACTTGGTAAATTTGCTTGATGTTAAATATTTGGACCTAGTGGAGATCCAAAGGTTCATGGGAGTTCATACTTCTTGATCAAATGGAGTTCATAGAGTCAAATGGGTCAATGAAATAGTTTTTTAGCAGAGTTAAAGTTAAGGACCTAATGAAGATCTAATGGTGCATGGGTGATCATACAGATCAAAGATAAATGGTGCATGTTATGAAAAATGAGGACATGTGTATGACGTTTAACTTTTGAGAAATTTTAAAGGATAAGGATCTAATGGGTAGCAGGTGTTTGTGTAGGTTGATCAAATAGTGCACAATGCATGAGAAGGACATAACTGATCCATGAAGATCGATAGAGCATGTTGAGTTAAAGTTCTCAGATTACATGAGATGAGGTCAATATGATATGTGTTTAATGTTTGTATTTTGTGGTATATACGTTAAATCTCAGATAAGATCAATGGTGAATATTTTATCTAAGTATTGAGTCCATGATATTTGATCATAGTGTTTGAAGTTTAATTATCACTGTCTGGTTTTGAATATTTGAATTTATGAAGGAAAGACCAGTGTCTAGTTTTCAGACCATAACTTTTGATAGAAGATGAATTTACTCATGAAATAAAATTAAAAGTGTTATAATACTTCAATTCACAACTATAAATATATATTTGAAGATTTGAATGTGTATATAGACATAGTTATTAATCTCTAAAGTTGACTGTGTTTCTGTATATGTTTTGCAAGTGACCTGAGAAGGATATTCGAGCTCATGTAGTTATTGTTTTGATGTCTCATGATGAATTAGATATTGGGGAATGTTATAAACTCCATAAATATTCTCTTTATGTATTTTATAATTATGATCAATCTATCTTGAGTATTAAAAATTCTTAAGAAGTTGATTGTGTGTTCATCCATGGTGACTGTGTGCATAAGGTCTATGTTTGAGTTGTTTGAGCATACAAAAAGGTAATCTAAGTTGACTATGATAATTTGAGGATGTCCTAGGGGACATAAAGAGTGGTCTTATGTAATTTAAATTGGTTTAATGTTCATGTTTTATCAAGGGTGAGATTAATCAGTGAATAGGTCTCCATGAGACCTATAAGATCTACAAATGCCTTGATAAAAGGTGTAACTACTTAAGGTTAACCCATAGGTGCCATAGATGACCAATGTAGACTTTATTGAGTCTTATATTCATATTTTAGATGTCTTAAGGGTTAATACAAACCTAATGGCTGACTAATATGGTGTTGATCAAGATTTCTCTATAAATAGTAAAACCAAAGATGTTGGGTTCTAGACTTTATGAGTGAGACAAAGGAGTGAATTGAGATAATCTTGTATGTGTGGGGGAGAAGAGGAAGGATATAGTGATTTGAGGATGATTTGAATAATAGATCAGTTTGAGGAATATTTTTATGACCTATTGGTTATGATTTTATTGGTAGAATAGAGAGTTTGTTATTTGAGTGTGAGTAAAGGTGAAGTAAGATAGGTTGAGGTCCATCATCAGGTGGTGTTAACATCAGCTCAAAGGTGGAAGTGTTTCATAGGTTATATTATGGTAGCTCAACATCTAAGGTATTTTTATCCTCCTTTCAAGGTAATAATTGCTAAAAGGTTTGGTTGTTGTTATAGCTCAAATAGACAAGTGTGGTTGCACCTTATGGGATTGGTGTCTCACTAAACAAGGATTATAGTTCCTTGATTAGTTGTATCTAGTCTAAATTAGATCTCTTTATATAGGAAAATACTCCAATTTTAGGTTATAGTGGGTTTTATTCCCGAAGAGGGTTTCCCACGTATGACATTTGTTATGTGATTTATCTTATATTATCTCTCTCTCATTGCTTTGAATGTTATTTATGTTTCATGAATGCTTGTGGTAGTTGATTAAGTATTTATAAATATTAGAATTTTAATTAGATTACTTGGGCTCACTGATTCACCCCCACCCCCTCTTAGTGATTTTACCTCTAACAAAGTTAGCATGTGTAGGTACCTTAGAGGCCAAAAATGGCCTAAAAATAACTATTTTTGTAGGTTTTCAAAGAGATAAAATGTATAAATGCATGTAAGAGGCCTAATAGGACATTAATAACCATTATATGGAAATTTTATCCTTTCCCAAGGGTTTTTAGGGTGCCTTGTTGAGTTGAAAGGTTAAAAACCCCAAGTTTTTTTACATTTTATGAATGGTTGCAAGTTTAAGGTGTCTTTCATCATTTTCGTAGATCTTAAAGGTGGTGTAAATATTCATTTTATTCCCCATAGGAATTATATGGATTTATATAAGTCTTATATAAGTCTATAAGTGGTTCTCATGATGGAAAATGGCCTTAGGGATATGTTCCAAGGTAGTTGGTTGAAGGTGGCTCAAGTTTGAAGACCTCCATCAATGGAGTCCAAGAGATTTTTAGGTTTAATGGAGTATTTTTTAGGTTATAAGAGTAAATATGAGTTGATAATGGAATAAATCATCAAAAATCAAACACTCAATCTTAACCTTCAAGGTCAATTACAAGCATTAAATGCTAGATCACTAACCATCATGTCAAGTGACTTCTAAAAGCCAAGTGGAATGGGGTGTATAAGTACAAGTGGGAGACTTTGGAGATTGGAGGAGCAACTTGAATTATTAAATGAGATTTCTAGTCTTTGAAGACTTTTCTCAAAGATAGTGGAGTGTAACATCATCTTCCTCAAAAAACTATCTTGAAGACTCTTTTGACCTTTAGAGGTTAATTTGATGAGAGAGGATCAATGATTAATTAATCTGAATGTTTTTGAGACTCCATGAAAGGTGATTGAGTGACATTTATGGAATTTTGAGAGATTTAACTCCTTTCTCTTCCCTGTTCTCTTATATTTCCCATTTCTTCCTCATTTGTAAGATATACTCTCATTTATAAGGAAAACCCCTATCATTTTTTTCTAAAATATCCTTTTAAATAATAGGACATAATATTTTTCCTATCTCTTGCTTTCATCTAGTATTATAGTCAGTTTGTGTATGATTGCTTTATGGAGAGGTGTTCTTCATTGGTAATTATCCATGTTTCTTTCCTTTTCTTAGGTATTACACTATTGTTATAGGTCTAAATTTGTGATTTTTTGGTCATTAGTGAAGGTCTAGTGTGATTTTTATACTCCATGCTTCATCTCTTACCTAGTGGGCCTAGTTTTATAAATATTGATGAAAAATGATTGGTTGGAGGGATTGTGTGAGTGAGGGATGTCTTTGAACTACCTTAGTGTTAGTTTCATATAATTTGGAATGTTTTTAAGTTTGGTGTGTCACCTTATTTGTGTTTTTAGTCACAAACCCTTTTTTCCCTTTTCCAACCATAATCATAGTTTAGGTGAGCTACCAAGAGGAACCAACCTTCTCTAGAGGTTCAAACCCATCACAAGATATGCATAGCCTGGGGTTTCTTCCATTTTATAGATAATAGTAAGAGAGCCTAAATAACTCTCCCACGAGGGTGAAATTATATGTTACAATAATTTTTGTCATGTTTAATGGGACTTATTTCAAAGAATATTGATTGAGATTGATTTTGATCTTGATCCATTTGTAATAGTTTTTGTATACATACTTTCATCATATGCTGACTGTGAAGAACACTCAACATTTTGGTGGTAGAATGGTACCTATCTTTCATGCCAAAGGTGACTACAAGATAAAATTCTAGAGGTATTCCTTTTGAAATTTTTGAATTACCTTTTAACTTAGCAAAAAAAATTGAGGTTTACTAATGCTCATCCCTATAAAGGAAACTTTCCTCCTAAACCAATTTCCAATTCTACTTCTACAAGAAGATCTTTGTTGGGTCCTTCCACTACCATGGCTGCCCCTCAAACTTTGGCTTTTGTGTCTTTAAATGGTCAAATTCCTTTAGACCTCAATTAGTATGATCTTATTCTAGTGGTAGCCCTTAAGAGTCTACCTTACTTCATAGGAGACAATTATATAACCCCTTTTGAACACATTAGGGATATAGCCAATTTTTGTAATATTCATGACATTAATGAATAAAATGTGTCTATTAGGTTGCTAGACATCTCTTTAAATGTAAAGGCCCTAGATTGGTATAGAAATATTGCTCCTATCTCCATCACATCATGGGACCAGTTAGGGGATATTTTGTGTAAGAGGTTTGAAGATAAGAATGACCACTTGTCACTAGTAGAACAATTGACTACAATGAAGAGATCTCCTCATGATGTTATGTAGGATTTCAATAATGGGTTTAGAAAACATGGAACATGATTCCAATCTTTGTCAAGATTACTCCTAATTATGATTTCCTCTACTACCTAAAATCTCTCAATAGTGGCATTGCAATGATGATACTATATACACATAATATTTTAAACTTTTATTAAATATTGATGCTTTACATCTTGTAGGAACCCATTGAGAATCCATCTATATGAGTGCATGCACTAAGGGGTACATCGAGAAAGGGGTGGGTAGACTATTGGTACTTTTTAGGTTTTTTTCTTTGTTTATACTTACTACCAATCTACATAGATTTTAAAATTGTTACCCTAATTTATTACTCCTAATTTACATATGCTTCCAATCTTTTCCCACTTTTCATCCTTCTTTTACTCACCTTATGCCCATTTGGCAATAAGATATATGAGGTCAACTGGGTCAACCCTATACAATATTCAGCTTCTATTTATTATACTTGGTTGATTGGGTCAACCTATACTATTTTGGGTAATATTCATTTAGGATCTAGGTTAGTTCTTGGCTGACCTAGACCATGACCTAGTGAATTTTTCTCTTTAATTATAATGGGTTGACATAGTCAACCCTATCAACCAAAACTTTCAAAAGGGATTAAGGTTAAATTTTCCTATATATATATATATAAGATAATTTATTCATTATTTCATATTCAATCAAGATTTATTATTCTCTTGTAGTTCTTTACAATCTGCTCTTCCACCATTCTACTTGAGGAGTCTTAGTTTAGGGTTTCTACTTGGAAAATCTAGTCTTATGGATAAATCTTGGATGCTTTGGAATTTCTTGGTGATACTTATAAACCATAACAACCTCCTACAATTCCCCTTTGTCCAAGGGAGAGATTTATTTTCGATGGGTTCATCATTTAGGTAAGTATTATCTAACTTTGATCCTCTCTTTAGTAGATAGAAGTAACATAAGTATTGGATTCAAATAATAATTACTCTTATTGTTTCATGTATTAAGGTCTTGCTTATACATAGATTAATAGAGATTCTCTTATACATGTTTTTTTTGTTTATTAACCCCCATAGTATGATACAAGCTTTGGTGAGTACTAGATTAGAATTTTTATTTATTTGTTATTAGTTTAATGAAATATCAAAACATAAGAATCCCTAAGAGTTATTGTGTGATTACTAGAGTATTTAGAACCCTCCCTAACATATTTTATTGTGATAAGAGATCTTGTAATTGGGTCTATTAAATCCCAATATTGGTCATGTCCTTGATTATCTAATGTGTCACCAATAGAAAGTATATGGTGTGATCTATCTTCTCTCAGTTAGGAGTGATTTATAGACATGATGCATTTTTTATTTCATAAATTTTGGTGAACCCAAAATTAATATAACCCTTACAATTTTTATTTCATGTTTTTCATTATATTATCATTTTATTTTATATATATTTGTAATACTAGGTCGATAGTGTCAATATATCTCTAACTTATGTGCATAGGTTTAACACATAGTCACATTAATATGAATCTATTATATATGTGCATGTTTTTCATCAAATATAGGTTATTAGGTCAAATTTATTGACATAACACATTTTTATACATCTAGATCAGGTTACTAGGTCAACCCAATTGACCTTGTACAATTTTAGACTTCCAAAAAACATACTAGGTTGACCTTGTTGACATAGTACATTTTTTAGGTTTTTAGCAAACAAGATTTATAAATCTAGGTCAACCCAGTTGACACATTTGGTAGAATATGAAAATATAAATTAGGGTAATTCAATATCAATCTTTTTTTCCTTTGCATCCTCCAACCCATCAAGGTTCCTTTCTATCCTTCTCTATCATTTTTAGAATTTATTATAGTTCTATTTTTCATAGTTTGTAGTCTTTAAAACTACCCCTATATAGTCAACTAGGTCAACCCTATCGACATAGTTATGTATTATTTATTCTATCTAGAAAACTAGGTTGACACTGTCAACGCATTTATTTTTTATACCCTTGATTTTATAGTATAGAGATGATACTATAAACTCTATTCTATAATCTCTACATACACTATCATCTGAATTGACAATATACTATGTTTCAAAATTAGAATTAACACTTATATGCTAGAATTAACATTTCTTGTTGCTTGCATGCTTAGAATAGATCACATAGTATAATTAGGTGTTTCTTTAATATACCATTTATTTATGTTATTTTCTCTTTTATACACACACTACCAAATAAAAAATTATTAAAAAGCATTTTTACAATTGTCTACCCAAGGCCTACCTACTTGGATTTCATCACCAAGGGAGAAGTTGACTTAATTTTATAGCCAATTATAAGCATGTGGTTAATGGTATATTTTGACTAAGAACCTGACACCCTTATTACTATGGTGTGTTAGGTGAGGGGGTAGGCCCTAATATCAATACAACATGATTGCCAATATATATTTTTTTCATCCTAAATATCCTGAAACCATCCATAGATTGCCTTTTAGTTCATTTCTTACATCCAACTTCCTATCACATCTAAAATTATTCAAATAATCTAACAACATTTAGGATAACCACTTAGTTAGATTTTAATTTCTAAGTTGATTTCTTGATCTTTGCTCAATTTGTATGTTGTATTACAAAAACTTGCATTATCCAACATTGGTTCAAGGTTTTGTGATGTGTGCTTCAATTGGATCAACCTCATTAACCCAATTTATTATGTGTTTCCTTTCATTCTTTTCTTTCAAATTACTTACAAATTTTTTCCTATTTCAGTACACAGTCATTTCTATCGACATAATCTCTTACAAACTATTTATTTTTCCTCTATTTACTATACTAGTTTGACCCTATCGATTATGTACAGTTTCCAAACACTATTTTTTATACTAGGTTAACCCTATCAACTCTGTATAGTTTTCATCCCCTCTTTTCTCTACTAGGTTGACTCAATCAAATTTGTACCTTTTTTATTTCCCTATTTAATGACCTAGTTCTCTATTTCTATTTATTAGCATTTTGTTCATTTTAACTCACATCATTACAAAGTCTCTTATCATTATCTTCTTGAATAGCTTGAATCCATTAATATACTATATGGTATGTCCATTTCTACCTTTCTTTTCCTCCTAAGAAAATTATCACTCTTGAGGTACCTCTTCCCCTCCATCCATGATATGTACCATGGTGTAAATTTCACCTCAAGATGAAGTTGATGGGTCTGATCCTTTCTATATCTACCAAGAAACTTCTCATCTTCAAAACCTTTAAACTAATGTGGGAACAATTGACACAATTTTAATCAATAATCATACTAATAATCCATCTTCTAATAACCCTCCCCTAATACCAATTTGGGGAGTGCTCCTACCAACACAAACCCACCCATTGATACAGCTCAACTTCTTACACAAGTCATACAAAAAATGAACATATTGCAAAATTATAACACCAATCAAATGATGCAACTCTAACATCATTTGATTAATATGGCTAATCAACCTCTGGTTATCCATCCTCAAGCTAATCCCAATTTTATTCCTCCCCCTCTTAGAGATACCTTGTTCAATGATATTCGTCAACCCATAATGAATAACAAGATGATTCAAACTATTCAAAATGAGCCTTTAGATCCCTTAATTATATCCATTATTATTGGTAGCATATCTAAAACTATAAAGTATGATGGGACTAAAGACCTAGCCTCATTTCACAAATCCTTTATCAATCTTTACAAAGATTAGATCCAAACTAATACCTTTACCACAACTAAACTCTTAGCCAAAACCTTGACTAGTGATGTATTAGAATGGTACAACCAATTACCCAAACATTCCATTTGGAAACTCAAAGATTTGGTCAATCCTTTAGTTAAAGAGTTTCAACACAATGATCTTCTCAAAAATTATATTATCCACTTTATTAATGCTAAGCAATCTCCTACCAAATTAGCTCATGAATTTATCAAAATATGGAAATAATTGGCCCATAAAGTTGACCATAACATGATTGATGATAACTTGTTCAAACTCTTTATAACTTCTTTGATTCCTTTTCTTCAATATAAAGTTCAAACCTTTGCTTCCCAAACACTTAACAAAGTTCTTGACCAATCTAAATGTCAAGACTTTGTCAAGAATAAATTCAAACCTATTCCTAAAATTCTAAAAGGCTATTTTCAAACATATACCAAGACTATCACTAGTAATTCTCCGTAAACTAAACTCAGAGTTTCTAAAGCTGACATCCCTTCATCTTCTCACACACCACATTCTATGTAGAAAATAAAGTAATTTTTACCACCCTCTAAACCTTTCACCTATCATAATATTCTTCCTAAGTGGTATGACCCTAATCAATTTTTTTGGTTATACACCGATAATAGTCATTCCCATGAGTCTTGTAGAGGGATCACTAAATTTGGTGTCTCTTATATGCTTGGTTATTTATTTAATAATGATGACATGATCAACCTATTGTCACAAAATATTACACCCTAGAAGAGGGTGTTCAAGCCTCTTCTAGATTTGGGAAATATGGGAACATTCCCAAGTATTTGGGTGTACCTATATTAAAAATGAGCCTCTAGATCTAAGGGTCTATCTCTCTAAATGTATCCTAAAATTCTCTTATTTATACCAACTAATTAATTATAGGGAAAATAGTTATAGAATTTATTAATATAACCTACTCTAAAAGAGGTGATGCACCAAATGTTCAAGGATCCACTCTCAAGATTGAACTCCTTAGCACACTAATAGACTATGAATAGAACTGATGCAATTCTAAAATGATTTCCAAGAAATAGGATTTCACATAGAGGTAAATTTGATGAACTTAGGATGGAGGGTAATGAGGTTAAGTATTTATTTAAAGCACTTAAATTCAATTTATCCACTCTATACCTAAGACATTAACCTTAAGACACACTAGATGACCTGCAAGAAAATTTTATTAGCACTTGGGTTAGACATAGATCTATAAAGGGAAGACAACAACCAATTTCACATATAAAACAAAAATAAAACACTAAGAATAAATTATTAAACAACTCATAATGCTCTATTTATTACTCTAAGAGGTGGAGAATATAATTTATAGTATATTTTAGTCATCCTAGCCTGAGGGATGCTTAACAATAGCTCAAAGGCTATATTTTTATAAAAAAAGAGAGCAAGAGAGAGGGATTTTGGTGCTAAAAAAAGGAATAAATTGAGCATAACTCCATTTTAACCACAATTATAACTACCTCTATAAATTATACTCATTGAGACCTTTTAATTGATCCTTGTCACTTCAAGTGGTTACACGGTTACATTATTCTCTTGTCAATGCTCTTTAATAGTCGCAATGATGAGATTGAGTTATTCCGAGATGGGTTCTAGTATTAATGCATTTACAACAATTAGACCCATATATTAGAACTTTGTCTTGTTATTAACTGTTCTTAACTGATTTTTCATGGCATGTAAAAGTGGAGAGAAGGGTCCCTTTCATGTAGTTGGTTCTGGCAATGAAGCCATTAGAGTCCATGTGTATGCCTTCATAGCATCCTTTGAAATTCTATCTCTTATTTTAATTAGAACATGCTTTAACTTATCCTCATGTTCATATGTCTACTATAGATGGAAAACCAATCTTAAATTATATTGATGCTCATCTATCGACCACATAGTCTCTTTTTTGGATTATATTAGGTTTAAAATAGACCCATTCTATCTCTTCTAGAATCAAGAATTCATATATGCATGGATTATTATTTAAATAAAGTGAACACAATCATAAAATGACACTGCGACCCCAAAATCTTCAAACTAGAGGTCCATACTAAGCTTTGATGGTAGTCTTTTATGTTATTCATACCTAACTGCATCACTATGTATTTTTCATGACATTAGATTGAGATTCAATGATGTAATGATGACTTGTAAGACCTATTTTCTTTGTTTGAAAACCACTTCTTATCTTAACTTTATCTATTAAAAATCCCTCTCATACCAATCAAATTATGCCTAACTATCTCTATTTTCATTGGTCCCATAGATCCTCATTGTTAGATCTTGAAACTCTAACCCATATTGTGCCATTTATCTACCTAATTCAAATGAACATAATCTATAGATCCCCTACTAGCTGTAACATGCTCATGTAACCTAGTAATCATGCATTAATATTAGGATCCTATTTTTAGCTTGTTGTTTTATGCACTTATGCCACATGGTGGCCTCTTGACCTCCTTGAACTTTTTACTCATCTCACACCATTAGATCAATATATACATGCAAAATTTATCCATAGATATCATTGGGCCTACTTCCCTATCATTTGAGCTCATGCTATTGGATCATCTGTATGATTGAATGCTAATCATTGATCCTACCTTTTTTGAATCCAAATGGATATTACATGGGGATTAAAATTGACATATGTGTGATTGTATTTGACATCTATGTGATTGTCACTGATATATTTGAAAATAAATGGTCATTTTCATGACTTAAATTTGATGTTTGTGTACCCCTCAATTGACATCCATAGGAGCATCAATGACATCTACATGATCATCAATATTTAGACCTCCATGAATTATTTTTAGGATTTAATTTGACATTTGCATGAATGTCTCCAATTTTTTGACCAAATTTTATTAGATGTATCTAGAAGTTAAAAGGTTATGGAGGCACCAAATTTATAGGAGATGTTCTTGATACTAAAAGGATTTTACCCACTTGATCCGCTAGCTTTTGTAGTTTTTGAAGTGTGTTTACAAAATGTTCAAGTGATATGACGTATGTTTTTTTACATGATGTCCATATGTCTATCACTGATCATTTTAATATAAATGGCAACTTTATGGGGCTTGAATTTGACACTTGCACAAACATCTTATTTTATAGGTCCAATTTTGAATGTTCATAGCTTAAGCTAGGAAGCTTGTATAGACTTGAAACTTTCAAGATATGATATAGGAATGAAGATTTCCATGGTGATACAATACTTTGGCTCAATTTATAATTAAATATTAATAATTTTAAAAAAATATGGTCTACTCATTTCCATGTGATGTGCAGGATGACTTGGTCCCTTAGACTCGACAAGCTGAACTTTGAAGGCTTAGGTTTCAAGATAGAAGACTCATCAAGATATGAAATTTATAAATAATGATCCTAGTACTAATTAAATTTCATGCATGGTTTTATGGTCATGTGAGGATTCCTAAACTCATTAAAATTCACAAACACATTTTCTTGTCTGGTTCTTCATGGCATCTTGATGACGGTCTGGTCCCTTTACTTTCCCAAGTCATTTTGATTCAATCCTTCAAGGTCCTAATGAGTTTCTAATATTTTTTAAATATATTTAACTTCCCTATCAAGTTATAAACATTGTGAGATCATAATTTTATCAATATTTAAGGCTTGGATAAACGATTTCTCTAAAACCTTCAATTCTATTGGAAATTTGTATGGGCATATTGCCATGAACATTTTGTCTTGGACACTTTATCTAAAATAATTGTCTTTAGGCTTTGAGTATCAAAAAAATGACTAAAATAAATGACACTTCTATAAATATTGCCTCAAACACTTTCTATGAAATAAATATGTCTTTAGGGAAATTATCTCAGACAATTTTATCGAAGGATTTGTGTACTTAGTCTTTTTCCACAAAAAAATGTCTAGAAAATTTTGATCTTCAAAAAAATTATCATAGACATTTTCCTCAAAATAAATCCATGCCATAGCTAAATTTTAGAGACATTTTTTTAGAAAGAATTTGTGACCTTGGCCAAATAAAATGAAATAATCTCTCTAAGAGAATTATGCCTTGTACTTTTGTCAAAACTTTTATTATGGACATTGTGTGGAATAATTTCTCCAAAAGAAATGGAATACCATCCAACACTTAGACAAAAGTTGAATTATTTCCTAAGTGTGAACTTAGGATTTTTTGGACTTGTTTCTGTAATTGATCAGTTACCATGAAAATTTTCCACTGGCATATATAACCCTAAAATGACCCCTAAAATACCAAATGATACAAGGACTAAACTAGACTATGACCAAAGCTTATAACGGAATATGAAATGACATCAAATGAGATATAACATACCCAATGACATTATAAAAAATCCCCTATTCAATATTTTTACTATAGGGGGTTCAAGCATTTTGGCCTAGTGTAAAAATGGTCAACATCTTTGGTGATTTCCCAAGGATGGCATGCTTGTTATGCCATGGTCAGTTGCCTAATCCTATCCATTAGGATATGGATTCACATGTATATAGGCTCGACATAAAAAATACCTCTAAAATGCACCAAACAATAGAAAAAATAAGAATAAGACACAAAATAGAAACACATATGTGCTTCAAAATCACTTATTAGAACAAAACACAACAAGAAAGGAAACACACACCCAATATAATATTTACAAAACTTACCCTCAGTTCTTAATAGCAGGGTTTCAAATGTATCCCATTCACATGGATATGAATCTCTTATCCATTCACCCTTACTAACTAAAAAGAGTTTCTTTGATTTTACTTGATGATGACATATAGTCCACTCCATATGATATAAAATTTGATATGCCTCCTTGTTTTTATTCTATCTTCATCCCATTTTATTGCTATGTCACCTTCTCAAAAGGATCTTGGAGTTGATTCTTATCAAAATACCTATTCATTAGTACTTGGTGATGCTCCATAACTTGATGAGATTTATCTCTAATCTCTTTCAACTCCATTAATTATATCAATCTCACCTCTATTGGAGTGTTCTCAAGAAACTCTAGTTGATGTACTAACTCTAAGGTAGGTAACTCTTGAGAGATAGACAACCTAGATTCCCTTCCATAGATAAGCACAAAATGAGAATTCCATATTGACCTCTTGGGAGTTATACAATCATCCCATAAGGTTATATTAAATTTGGTGTGCCAATTGCTTTGGTTATGCTCCAAGGTTGTCTTGATGATTCTGATCAAGTTATTATTAGTATATTCAACCAACCCACTACCTTGAGGGTAATAGTTAGATGAACTTTCCAAGAATATTCCATTATTATTTACCCAATTAGTTGTCTTAACACCCATAAAAGTAAGAGAATTATTTTAAATAATAGTATAAGAAGTACCAAACCTTGAAATGATGTTCTCATAGAAGTCTAAGAAAGCATTCTCATTAGATTCCTTAAATGTTACTACCTCAACCTATCTTGTAAAATAGTCAATTGTTGTGAGTATCCATTTATGACCAACACTTTATGGGGTGTTTCTCATTCCAATGAAATGAAAACCCTATTTCATGAAAGGTTGATCAACTTGGACATGATTCAAAGGAAGATCTGTAAGATTATTCTTTCCTACAAAAAAAGTGTATTTCCCACATCTTCTCACCCAAGCATTGAAGTCTTTGAAAATTTTGGTCTAATAATAGCCAACCTTCATGATCTTGGTAGCTATGGTTCTTGGAGAGAAATGACCTCATGTTGTTCCATCATTAAAATTCTCAAGCAACACTCTAAACTAATCATTATAAATGCATTTCAATAGCACACCATTGATGTCCCTCCTAAAAATCACATCATTCATACGACAAAAGTGAATAGATTATAATCAAAAATATATCCTTTGTGATCTAATAATATTATTAGGATTCTCAACATTTTGACGAAATATGATCGCATCTTATGTCTAAATTTGAAGATGCAATGAACCAATTGATTGGGAACAATTATGATTGACTAAAGCCTCTTCCTTTGACTCATGAAGATATGAATCTAGATGTTCACAAAGGCCTCTACCCCTTATCAAAATTTTAACTTTGATATCAACATCATATTCCATTACCTTAGTGATCCACCCTGCCCTCTTTTCACTAAGATATTTGCTCAAAAGAAACTCTTTGGTGTTAGGATGAAAGACCATAACATGAATTTTACTATTTGAAACCATATGTCTAAACTTATTTAGTCCCCTTACATAATTAAGGGTTTTTTATCCATAAAGGTTTACTTGAATTCATAATCTTCTAAACCTTGACAAAATAAAGCAAGTGACTGCTCCACACCATCATCATTCTTTTGTATCAGCATGGCTAAGATAGTATCAAGGTTAGCAAATGAACACAATATGAAGTTTTAAGTAAAATTAGGATTCACAAGAGTAAGATATTATGCTAATTTTTTATTTATGTCTTCAAAATTGCTCTTACCCTCTTTGGTCTAAGTAAAGGCTTGGTTCTTCTTAAGTATAGTTGTGATAGGTTTCACCAAAGATGCAAAACTAGTTATGAACCTCCTTATGAAATTTAGCTTGACTAATAAAATTTTAAGACCTTTCTTATGCAAGGGAAATGATAAGCCTATAATGACCTCTATTCTTTTAGGATCAATAGTCAAACCATCCTTGGAAACAATATGTCATAAGAGATTACCTTCATGAATAGTAAAGATGCACTTCTTTATATTAAGAAATACTCCATACTGCCTACATATTTAAAAACATTTCCTCAAGTGTTGTATATATTCATTATCATCTTTAAAAAACACTATTATATCATATAGATAAACTAATAGGATTCCATTGATAAAACCTTTGAAGACCATGTCCATTGCTCTTTAAAATGTGGCACCATCATTAGATAGACCAAAGGGCATCTTCCTATAAGCAAAAGTCCACCATTTAGTAGTGAAGGTTATGTTAAACTAATCATTTTCATTGACTAAAATCTGATTATAGATTGAATATCCATCTAGAAGATAAAAATGTTGAGAACCTGAAACTATTTACAAAATTTACTCCATTAAGGGTATAGGATAGTGATCTTTGAGTGACACTCTATTAAGATATCTAAAGTATACATAAAGTCTTATCTCCCCATTATTATTTCTAATAGGCAAAAGGTTGGATTCTCATGTTGAATTTTTAATGGGAAATATTATCTCAGTTTCAAGGAGTTTGGTAAGCTCTAACCTCATGAGTTGCTCAACCTTGGGGTTGATAGGTCTTTGATTCTATCTTACTAGTTTAACTCTAGGTTATAACTCAATTGTATAGTGTGATAAGATAATATCAAATCCTTTTAGTTACTTATATTACAAAGAAAAAATATCATGAAACTCTCTACATAGCTCAATAAATGCTTGATTCTCTAATGTAGAACATACCTTGCCTAGTTTGAGGAGTTTGTCCTTGAAGGTAAAGACTCTTTCATAATTCTCCTCTTTTGTAGACATAATAACTTTATAATTATTCTTTTGATCATTATAATTGAAGATAATTTATAATTTCACCAAACCCTTGGGTATATTATTGGTTCTTAGTTGCACAATCTGATCACCCAATTATTCTTGGAGCCTCTTTTGATTCCTTGAAGAAAACTTAGTCTCATTTTACAAGAATCATGCAATGTGTTTATCACTATCAAAAACTTGATATGATGATTCATTATTAGTTATATAAGGTCTTATAATTACCTTAATATGAGACTGTGTTCCCTTCCCTTTTATGGTAGTTGGAGTATCAAATTGAGCTCCTATGGCAGCTAGTCTATTAACATGACTATTTTTCTCCCTTGACACTGATTGAATATTGAATGAATTGAATTTTTCAAGAAAATCCCATACCCTATGCCTATATGACTTAAGTAAAGGTTTATTGGTAGTAACCACATTCTTCACCTGATGCATATCTAATTCATTATTCGTATACACTTGTAAGTTCATGATTTTGTTTCTACTTGCCCATTGAAGGCCATGAATCAAACCTTCATACTAAGCCACATTAAAATTAAAAATGAAATGAAATATATATGAAGAATAATAATATTTTTTATATAGAGATACCAACATAACACCAGCCCCTACACCAACTTTACTTATTTAACCATCAAAAAACATCTTCTATAACTCATCATCTTCCCCCTCTTCCTTGGCAAGTAGACATGTCGGTACTCCTTTTTCATGTATACAATACACTCTTAAATTATTTTCCTCCAAAAAATCATAGGGATCATGATCATAATTTTAAGTACCATATTCATCAAGAAACAAATCTACAATGCCCTCAAGCTTGGAAGAAGTGTCATCATATAGAATAGAATCATTTTCTTTATGAATAACACAATTCAAATTAGAACTTGTCTCAATGTAAGGCTCAATATGAAACCATGAAAGGAGTTGTGTCCTAATTTCCACCTTGGACCTATACCTTATTATAAAGGCCAATAAATACTACTTAGCTAATAGGTATCCACCTATCATGGCTATAAAGTCCCTTGATATGCAAATTGTAAAGTGGGTTGAGAGATCAACCACAACTATGTCTTTCAAGATAGGAAAACCAAGAAAACCATTCAATAAAACCTTCAAGACTTTTATAAATCCAACTATATTATTAGGTCTACCATATAATTTAAGGACCCTTTTGTTATATGGCTCATATTTCAAGCCCAACTTGTCAGCTACAACTTTGGGCATGATAAAAGTAAAAGCTCCACTATCGACTATTCAATTATGTACCAACTTTTCACCTATAATGAGGGTGAGGTAAAATGGTGAAGGTATCTTAGCCTTAGTATATGTTTTAACAATGGTAATAGGATAATTTTCAAGAGCAACATGGCCATGACTTTGATTTGAGGGTGAGACACTAGCAAGGATAATAGATAATTGCTTTTGTAGGACTTCTTTTTGACTAGGCATATGAAGGACATCCCAAAGAGAAATGGATGTTTTAGTGTTATTTAAAAAATATATAATGTTTAAATAGGCCATACCTACTTTATATTGGGATCTTATAGGTAGATAATTACATAGAACCTGAGGAAAATGAGTAGACTTTACCATATTTTGGATTGATAAAGATGTAGAAGTTTTTAAAACTATCACACTTGCATATATGTCATGTTACCTTATAGGAGGATTGTATGAGAATGTGGGAATTATACTCCCACCTCCTATAACATTCCTCTTGGCTCTTATTCTATATCTATCTAACACAAAAGTGTCTTCAGCTAGAAAATTGGTGAAGATCTCTCCTTGAGGTTACCGATCCTCACTAACTTGCATCATCACATCATCCTCATTTTATAGGAGGGGTTAACTACTCCTTGAGCCACCATATATTTCTATCCATCTCATTCTCATCCCTAAATTGGTCTTACTACTAATCTTCTCCTTGCACCAAATTATTATGAATTGGTACCATCTCCCTTACATTTGTAGTAGAGTTAAACCTATATACATTGGTAGGCTTGTTGGGATTAGGTTATAATTAGCCTCTTCCTCTTCGAAATTGTTGAACATATTATTCTTGATAGGGTTGAGTATTTTTATAGGATCCTTGTTGCATATTTTTTTGCTTATTTTGAACCTCTAAGGCTAGGAACTTTACTCTCCCATCAACATTATTTCTTACTTACCTAGGAGCAAGCTTAGTCTTGGTGTTAGCATTAGGAACTTGGGATACATCTATAGTATTAGCATAAGTATGAGATAATGGAGTCATAGACACTTTAGAAGGAAATCTTCTAGCTTGGATGAGACTATTCTCAGCTTTGACAACAAGATCATATGTTTTAGGAAGAGTGGATCCTCCCATAGATTGAAGCATGACCGTAATGAAGCTATTAGGTGGTCTCATGGAAGGAGACAATCTATGCCAAGTCTTATTATACCTTTTTTTTAAATCATGCATTGTTTATTTGGATCCCCTTTTCATCATGTTGAGTTGATGTATAAAAGAGGCATGGTCACTTCCATTTCTAAATCTGGAAGTTAACAACACTCTAAACTCATCCCATGTCATGATGCATCCAAATTATAGAGTCCTATACCAATCAAGATCCTTTCCTTTAAGGGACATGGAAAATAGTTTAATGAAAATGTTCTCTTGAGCAATATTCTAGAAACTACAAAAGTTAGAAACATCTCTAATGTGTTTACTAGGTGTGACATGACTCTCACCATTGGATGTGGGCATACCTTTCATATAATTAAGAGGAATGATATCATATACTATAATTTGAATTAGATTATTAGTATATAAGGAAAGGAAAGCATGAGGTCTAGACATGTCTTCTTCTTCTTCAATATCTTCAACCTCTTCTTCTCTAGAAAAATCTACTCATTCTTCAAAGGGAAGATTAGGTTGTGGATATTGAATTTCAAGATAGATTTTAGGCTAAATGATTGAGTTAATGGGATCAAATATTATATAAAAGGATGACCTAGTGAGGACCATGAATTATGAAGTCAAGTTTATAAAAAAATAATGGCTTGGAACTAGATTTACCTTGAAGGAGTTGCCAAATGATGATTAATACACAAAGTTATAGTTGATGGTGTTAAGACCAAAATTCAACTTGATAAGTTGTCTTGAAGATAATGCATCCCACTAGGCATTCCAAAAATATTCTCACCAAATCTTACACCCTATAAGAGGGTGTTCAATCTTCTTCCAAATTTAGGCAAAATTGAAACATTTCTAGCTATGTGGGTGTACCTCTATTGGAAATGAGCCTCTAGATTCAAGGGGATAGCTCCCTAAATTTAACTTGAAATGCTCTTATCTATACCAACTAATTTCATATGGGGAAAAAAGTTATATACTGCATAAATAGAACCTACTCTAAAGGAGGTGATGCATCAAATGTTCAAGGATCCACTCTCAAGATTGAACTCTTTATCACACTAATAAACTATGAATAGAACTAATGCAATGTATACAATGATTTCCAAGCAATAGTGTCTTACCTAGAGGTTGATTTGATGAATTTAGGCTAGAGGGCAATGAGGTTAAGGCTTAATTAAAAACACTTATAATTAATTTATCCACTCTATACTTGAGACATGAACCTTATGACACACTATAAGACCTACAAGAAAATTTTATTTGCACTTAGGTTGAAATTGGACCTACAAAGGGAAGATGATAACCACTTTTGCATATCAAACAAAAATAAAACGCTAAACACCAATTAGTAAACAATTGATAATTCTCTATTCATTACTCTAAGAGATGAAAAATATAATTTTTGGTAGATTTTAGTCATATCAGCCTGAGGGATGCTTAAAAATAGATCAAAGGATATATTTATAGAAAAGGAGAGAAAGAAAGAGATATTTTGGCAATGAAAAAGGGAATCAAATGAGAATAAATCCATTTAAACTAAAGTTACAAGTACCTCTACAAATTATGCTCATTCAAACCTTTTGATTGATCCCTATCAATAAAAGTGGTTGCATAGTTACATTATTATCTCATCAATGTTCTCTGATAGTTGCAATATTAGGATCAAGTTGTCCTAAGCTAGGTTCTAGTATCAGTGTAGTTACAATAATTAGACCCATCTATTATAACTTTGTCTTATTGTTAACTACTCCTAAGTAATTTATTGTGGCATGAGAAAGTGGAAAAAGGGTCCTTTTCATGTAGTTGGTTCTAGTAATGAAGCCATTGGAGTCCACATGTATGCCTTCATGGCATCCTTTATAATTCTATCTCTTGTTCTAACTAGACCATGCTTACAATTGTCCTCATGTTCATAGGTTTACTATAAATTATACTATTGGTTTTCATATAGTCATTATATTGATTCTCATCTATAAACTACATAGTCCCTTTTCTAGATTATATTAGGTCTAAAATAGACCCATTCTATCTCTATCATAATTTAAAATTCATATATGTAAGAACCCTTCTTTAAATAAAGTAAACACAATCATAAAATGACACTATGACCCTCAAATATTTAAACCAGAGGCCCATACTAAGATTTGATGGTGTTCCTTTATGTTCTTCATACTTGACTACATCACTATGTCTTTTTCATGGCATTATATTGATATTTAATGGTGGAATGATGACCTATAGGACCTATTTTCTTTGGTCAAAAACTGATCCTTGGCTCAACTTTATCCATTGAAAATCCCTCTCAAACTAATAAAACTATGCCTAACTATCTCTATTTTTATTGGTCCCATGGATCCTCACTATTAGATCTTGACCCTCTAACCTATCTCATACCATTGATTTACCTAATGCAAATAATGAAATATATATATCATCTACTAGTTGGAACATGCTAATGTCACATAGAAATTGTGCATTGATCTTAGGATCCTATTGTTAGCCTGCTACTTTATGTACTTATGCCATGTGGTGGCCTCTTGAGCTCCTCAAAATTTTGAGTCATCTCACACTATTGGATCAATATGTATAGATGAAATATATCCATAGATCTCATTGGGCCCACTTACTTATCATCAAGCTCATGCTATTAGATCATCTATATGATTGAATGTTAATCATTGATCCTACCTTTTTTTAATCCAAATGGCTATTCCATGAGGCTTAAAAATGACATTTTCATGCCTATATTTGACATTTTTATGAATGTATTTGACATCTATGTTACCATCACTAAGATATTTGAAAATAAATGGTCATTTACTATGACTTAAATTTGACATTTTTGCACCCACCAATTGACATTCACAGTAATGTTATTGACATATATATGGCTGTCAATATTTGGACCTCCATGAATGGCTACTGAGATTTACTTTTATGTTTAAATGAATGTCTCCAGTTTTTTTATGAAATTTGAAGGCATGGATCTAGAAGCAAAAATGTCATGGAGGTAGCAAATTTTAAGGAAATTTTCTTGATACTAAAAATATTGTGCCCACTTGATCCACTAGCTCTAGGAGTTTTATAAGTGTTTTAATAAAATGTTCAAGTGAGTTAATCTACATGTTTTTTCATTATTTTTACATGCATATCATTCATAATTTTAATCTAAATGGATACTTGACAATGATTGAATTTGAAACTTTCATGAACATCTTTCTCTATAGGTCTAACTTTGAATGCTCATAACTTGAGCTAGGAAGATCACATAGACTTGAAACTTTCAAGATATGATCTAAGCATGAAGGGCTCCATGGTGATAAAATATTTTGTCTCATGTGTATTTTTTATTAATTATGAAAAATTCTTAAACAAGATGGTATGATTATTTCCATGTGACATGCAGGATGGCCTAGCCCCTTAGACTCGGCAAGCTAAACTTTGAAGGCTTAGATCTCGAGATAAAAGACTCATCAAGATATGAAACTTGTAGAGAATGATCCTAAAATTAAGTAAATTTATTTCACATGGTGTTATAGTCATGAAAGGCTTCCTAATATCAATTTTAAAATGCACAAACATGTTATTTAGTCTAATTATTTATGGCATCCTAATGACACTCTGGTCCCTTTACTTGCCCAAGTCATTTTAAGTCAATCCTTCAAGGTCCTGCTGAGTTTCCAAGATTTTTTCAATTTATTACACTTCCCTATTAGCTTATGAACATTTTTGATATCCTACTTGGATCATTATTTAAGGCTTATACAAATAATTTCTCTAAAACTTTTCAATTCCATTAGAGTTTTGCATAGGCATATTACCACAGACATTTTATCTCGAACACTTTATTCAAAATAATTGTGTTTATGGGATTTGTGTATTATAAAAATGTTCAAAATAAATGAATCTTTTATAAATATTACCCCAGACACTTTCTTTGAAATAAATATGTCTTTGGGGAAATTATCTCAGACAATTTTCCTAAAGGATTTGTGTACTTAGTCTTTTTTCATAGATAAAATGTCCAAAATAATTTGGTCTTCAAAAATATTATCACAAAAATTTTCCTCTAAATAAATTCATGCCTTTTCTAAATTTTGGAAATATTTTTCCCTAAATAATTCATGCCCTTGGCCAAATAAGCTGGAATAATTTATCTGAGAGAATTATGCCTTGTACTTTTGTCAAAACTTTTGTTGTGAACATTGTGTGGAATAATTTATCTGAAATAAAAATAATTCCCACTAACACTTAGATGAAAGTTGAAATATTTCCTAAGTGTAAATGTAGGCTATTTTGGACAATTTTTTACAACCACTCAGTCACCATGAAAATTTGCCACTTGCATATATGACCCAAAAATAACCCCTAAAACACCAAATGATACAAGGACTAAGCTAGACTATGACTAAAGCTTGTAATTTTATATGAAATTATATCAAATGAGATAAAAAATACCCCATGAAATTATAAAAAATCCCCTATTCAATATTTTTACTATAAGGGGTTGACCTATTTTAGCTTGGGGTAAAAATAGTCAGCACAACCTTCATCATCAAGAGTACACAATTGCTTCTCAAAAATAACAAGTTTATAAATCTTCTACCTCAAATAACCAAAAATATTTAATTAAATATTCAATCAAATACCAATAATTTTTGTGTCATTTGATGTTTATTATGATCAATATTATAACAATTCCCAATATATCAACACTGATAAGGTCAACTATCGTCATAAGTTGGCTAACAAAAATCATGTTACCAAAGCTAAGAAGCCATCTTAAGAAGAAAAACTTATTAAAGATATTAAAACCACAAATCTAGATTTGGAAGCACATGAGGAACCACTTCCTCCTTCTGAACCTCCAACCACATCTATTCCTTCAAAATTTACTTTACCTCCTAAACCTTGTGCTAGTTCTTCTAAATCTAATTGTAAATTTTTGGAACAACTTAACTCTAGTACTTGTAAAATTCCACTTATGGATTTGGTTCATAATTCCCCCTATCATCACAAGTTCCAATTTCAATAACTCCAATAAATTATATATCCATCCTCTATCGATGAATAACCAACTTTTCTTGAACCTCAACCTACCAATGTGCATACCATTAAAACCATGTGTCCTTATTCTACACCTTATATTGAATTTCTTAAAGAAGACATTATCAATGATGAAATTCATTTTTATGCCGATCATCTAGCCCTCTTTATTAAAATATCCATTAATACTACCCTTATCCATAAAGTTCTAGTTGATGAAGGCTCTGGTATTAATGTGACATCTTTATGGTTTATCTAATAAATTGGTTATAACAAGGATCATCTCAATCAAACCCATCTTTCTTGTCATGGTTTTGATAAGACTAATTAAAATACACTTGGTTATATTTGTCTTCCTTTAACCATTGAACTTAAGACCATTCAAATTAATCTTATGGTCCTTGATTTACCATTATCTTATAATATACTCATTGGTCACCCATGGACTCATAGAATGAGGGCTATTGCTTCTTCTGATAGCCAATGCATTAAATTATTGCATAATGGAAAATGATATAAGCATGAGGCCAATCCCAACCCTTGGAGTATTCAAATTCCTAATCCCAAACCTTAATATCATATTCCTACCATTCCTAAGATCACTAGGGCTCATTTACCCAAGTTTATCAACATCAATCTTGATTCACAATTCACTCTTGTGGATTATAATGATGATGAACCTAATGACTTGTAACATAATTTAAATACTACCAAGATACCTCCCTAAATTTCATAGTGTCTTCCTCTTTTTTTTATCACCTAGGGACCATAATATTCCTCTTTTTGTTGAGATCATAGACTTCCCCCCTCTGTGTAATACTCAGGAGCCTTCTTTACCTAAAGATGACTTCACTTGTAATGACTTTAGAGTGGCCAAATTATTTCAAAATCATCTCATCATGTCTCCATGTATATTTAGTAATATTGGGATTTCACCTTCTAAAACTCCCCCTAACTCTCAAGCATGTACAATTTCTATAATATATGATGATAATTACATTATGGCCCAAACTCAATCTCAAGACTTGGATGTTGAGTATTATCATAAAACCTTAGCCCAGATACATGATTTTAATCAAGATGTTCTACCATTTACATGGATCATATCTTTGATCCCAAAGTTTATATACCTCCTACCAATTCTCTACTTCTTGATACTCCTTATGTGGTATAAAAAATTATACCTTTTGAACCTTAAGAAATTATTACATCTTATATACCACTTATAGATCCAATCATGGCATCTAATCCTTATCTTATCACTAAAACCAACAACACTCCAATCCATTCTAATCCATCTACCTCTCCTATTTCTAAGATTACCCAAGATTCCAAGGCCATCAAATTCATGCCTCACCTTCTCCTCATCCCAAGAGGGTGCTTAGAAGTAGTGATAAAGGCAAATTCCTAGCTCCTAGCTTCCACATGGGTAAGGAAATTTACATTGTAGAGAGTCTCCTTGACATGAGATAGGTTTATGTGGATTATGATCCCTCCCATCATAATATCAAGGAACTTAGACTTAAATCCCAATTTTTGTAGCTAGAAGAAAAAACTAGTGAGCACAAGAAGGAGGTCACATAGCTCAACAACATTATTGATAAGGGTAAGAATAAGGTGGTTAAATCCTCCCATTTTGAGACTAAGATGGAAGACATTTAAAAAATAATTAAAACCCTGAAAGACACTATGGATCATATTAGGAGTAGGTAGATTGATCATATGGCCATACACTAAGACATTTTGGAGTTCCTTGAGTTTTAAGTTAAGCAAGTTTGCACCCTTAGCAACTTGCATCCAAGCTTGTGGAAGGGTAACACTGAGAATAATTATGCTCTAAACACCATTGACATGATAGACCCATCTCAAACTACTGCTCTCAATCTATTTAATGCATTAGAGGGACTCAAAAATAGTTTTAACAAGCTCATAAAGTGAAGCTTCCTTTTTTTGATGTTGTGAAGTTGTTGATTTGTTGTTTTAGTGATATTATCTATCATGTTCCTCCCTATTATTTCCCTCTCTTATCTTTTCTAGTTTTTGTCCTTTTCTATAGTTGGGGGGTGGACCCCACTCATAAAAAAACACTATTATACTTATGTATTATCTGGTCTTTGGGCCTTTTTTGTTATGGGTTTCCATGTTTTATCTAGCTTTTGAGCCTTTTTAAATTGGGTATGGTCCATTTTAAAACCACTTACCAATAATAAAAAAATGCCATTGATGTCTTTCAGATACATTTTGAGTATGATCACCATGGTAATCAAATTTTAGATCTTGAATTAGATGTTGAGTATTATGGTCCTTTTCCCACCTTTCTTAATGATGAATCTATCTTTGAAATACTTCATTCTCAAGAACCTCAACTTCCTTGACAACATCATAAAATTGGGAAATTTAAAACTAAAACCACTTGTTTCAACAACTTCATTGCTAGCATCAATCCTAAAACTAATCTAATTTATTTTTGACCTAATGCACCATACCATTTCCAATGTGGAAATGATATGCTTATCAAAGAGACTACTAATATTTATTATGTCACTTTATCATATCCTTGACTAATTATAATTTCTTGAAAATTATCACCTATCTAACATGATAATTTTATCTTATTCTTTGATAAATATTGTGAGGTATTCATTTGGTCCTATAAGGACAAGCCTGGTATTAACCCTAGAATTGTGGTGCATAACATCATCACTTATCCTAATTCCAAATTTGTGCATCTAAAGTAAAGGAAATTTCCCCATGAGGTTTCTAATTTATGTCACAAGGAAATCATCAAATTACTCAATGCTAAATTTATTAAACATGTGGACTATTTTGAATGGGTTTCCAACATAGTTCTCATTTGAAATAAGGTCACTATGATCATTTACATTTATATCATTTTATGTAATATTAATCTTGCTTGTCCCAAGGACAACTTCCCTTTACCCTTAATAAATGCCATCATTGATTCCACAACTGGTTACAGAATGTTATCTCTTATGAATGGCTTATCAAGTTACAATCAAAGTCACATTGCCCCCAAGGACCAAAATAAGATCACTTTCACCATAGAATGGGGCACTTATTACTATGTCAAAATGCCCTTCATCCTCAAAAATGCTAGAGTTACTTATCAACAAGAAATGACCCATATATTTCATGATCTTATACAAAAAATTATTGAAACCTATGTGGATTATCTCATTACTAAATTAAAAATTCATAAAAATCATCTCTCATATCTTGCTATCATCTTTGACTATCTTCTTAGATATTGAGTTAGGCTAAATCATTACAAATGTGTCTTTGATGTCACATGTAAAAAGTTATTAGGATTCCTAGTCTCTCTCCATGGCATCAACATTGACCTTGATAAAATTAGTACTATCATCAATATTCCCATTCCTCATTCCATTCCCAACATTTGTATGTACTTAGGCAAACTTGGGGTAATTAGATGACTCATCCATGAAATGGCTTATCACATTCACTCTATCAATTCTCTTATTAAGAAAAGTAATGCTCTAGAATGGATGAAACCTTGTTAAAAATATTTTTATAACATGAAATAATCATTGCTTCACCCACCTACACTTCATCCTCCCTTAACTGATTGACCCTTAATTTTATATACTTCTTCCACACCTATATGAGTTGGGGCAATGCTTGCCTAACAAGATGATACTAGAATAGAGTATGCCATTTATTACATTAACTAATCCCTCATAAATTATGAAAAACATTATACAAAAGTTGAATTTATTTCCTTAGAATCTATTTTATAGCTGAAAAGCTTTGACATTACATGCTTTACCAAACCACTTATGTCATCATTCATTCTAACCCCCTTCATCATTTCTTCTCCAAAGTCATTCTTCCTAGAGATAGAATTAGAAAATGGATGGTCCTCCTTATGGAATTTTATATCCATATTATAACTCAAAAATATATGAAAGGACAAATTATAGACATAAAATCTCCAAATTGGTATCTTGAGTGTGTCTTGTGACACCCTATTCATAAGACCTTCTTACATGCTCTCGTGACCCTTATAGACACCTTTTTGCTCATTATCGGCAATTTATATAATTTTTAACCTTCATTCCATCTCAACCAAACTCTATTTCCTAGGCTAATTCTATCCCCTTAGGTCTTGATCTTGTATGATAGGATTTTTATACCTAGATTATAGCACTGGACCCTAGGTTGTCCTATTTTTGGTGCTCCTATCCAATTTTATTTTGAGCCCAAATGGTCATTTTCTCTTGATTCTTATCCTTCATCGTGTCAGCCCAACATGAATACATCTAACCCATGATCAATAGTTCCTTATAAAAGTCCATCCAAAGGTTATTTACAAAGGGGAGGTGACCAATCTTATAAAGCAAGAAAGAATGCAAGAAAACTACTAAGGAAAACTTTCCTATTCTCTGTATATAGTCACCCAACATAGTTGTAAACATATTAAAACCATCACACCAGTACCTAACCACCTCAAACACTCTCAATTTGGAATTTTTTCATCCTTATTAAACTATTGCATAAAGCACATCAAGTGGGAGAACTACATATGAATTGATCCCTCTTCAGAGTATTGATATGTAGGTATCATGCCCACATAAGTGGTGTGGATACATGTTTAGTGAATATTACACACACTACCCCTCCCTCTTTATCAATTTTTATCAAGAATAATGAAGGTTTAGGGTTTCAATATTTAATCAACTTTATAAGGAGTTCCATCAAAATTCAAGACTCAAGATTTCATAGGTAGGCTCACATAGGAACAATGAAAAGAACCTAAAAAATTAGTTCTCTATGAGAAGTTAAATAATAGCATCAAAAGAGGACAATAACACTAGGCCCTAGGGTGTCCTATTTTTAGTGATCTTATCTTTTCACAAAATAAAAGCTATATTCTGATTTGTGACACTATCCTAGTCTTGCACAACTAGTTTTAGACCCTACAATAGCTATTTCAACTTATTTTAAGCTAAATTATATTTCTCCTAATTCATTATTATTTTAAGAAAGTTACAAAAGATAAATAAAATATATAAATCAAGATTATAATTATTTCAATATTATTTACTAATTTATTAATCCAGACCCTTAACTAAAATAGGAATAAAACTCTATTATTCCAAAAATAGTTAAATCATTTGGTAAACCTGACTTACTTCATTTGTGCATAAAAACCCTAGAAACCCTAGGGAAAATTCCTTACCAAATTTCCATTATTTTTTAATTTTTCCTACATATTTAAATCATAAATTCACATTTAATTTTTAAATTCACCTTAGTAATTTTTAAAATAATTTCATTCAAACCCTAGTTGCCTATATTAGGTCTTAGTATTTTTGTAATTTTTCCTACATATTTGAATCATAAATTCACATTTAAATTTTAAATTTACCTTAGTAATTTTTTTAAAAAATATTTCCTTCAAACCCTAGTTGCACTATACTCAGACCTATTGCTTTTGAGGTATCACCTTACACATAAATCAAAATTTCCCATTTAATTTTTAAAATTTACCATAGTAATTTTGAAAATCATTTTATTTTAAACCCTAGTTGCATATACTAGGTCCCATGCTTTTGAGATATCACCTTACATGTTTATGAGATTCATTTCCTTTTTATGCATATTCTAGTTCTTTGTTTAGATTATATTTATTTAATATTTTCTTTCATTATTCAAGTTGTTTTCCTTATGATACTTAATCTCCTTACATCTCTTCCTTTGAGATTAAGTGCAAGACTTAGTGGAAACCCTCTTGAATTCACATATATTCCTTCAACTCGACCATATACCATGGATAAACAACTAGCTCAGCTTCCTGTTATAGATCCTACACATCCAAATTATACCAATTTCCATGAGGATAATTTTGATAATGAGTAGTATGAGAATAACAATGATGATACAAACACCAATGTTCATGACCCACCACAGTGGTTTCTTGTTCCATTTCCACTTATAATTGATAATGATGTCATCAATAAAGACTTAATTCTATGAAGTTTTAAATAAATACTTAGGGAACAACCCCAAGATCATACTATTATCTTACAATCTATCATGGAAATTAAAAAGGCTAAGAAAGTTGTGTCTGTCATCCCCATAGATCAACCATTTGTACATGACACTATGAGGGAAAATATGTCTCAACAACCCCCTATATCAACACAACCTTCCTATGAGGCACCACCAATCATGGCTAGTACATCTTTGTCTCTTGATGTGGCTACCATTGTGTAAGAGATAAAATATATTTAATCTAAGGTGCTACACCTTGAGCAAGGTACCTCTAGACCTACATAGGTCTTGGATAATTTTTCTCTACTTCATACACCATTGGCACATCATATTGCTTCTACCCCCTTGCCACCAAATTTTGTTAAACCCAAGCTCACTATATATGATGGCTAGGGTGATCTAGAGACACACTTGAGATCTTTTCATGTAACATGACTGGATGATGTGCCAAATGATTAATTACTAACCAAGCTATTTCCATGGATTTTAAAGGATTATGATTTACAATTGTTCTATAGTCTACTGAATTAGTTAGTCAACACATTCAATCCTTTAGCTAGTATGTTACTAGATGATTTTAGCGTTAACATAGGTGACAAGGTTTGTTATGCCCAAGTTGCATAATAGAAACAAAGGTCAAATGAGTATCTCATAGATTATGTTCTTTGATATAAGACTATCTTGGCTGAAATGGCTAGCCCCATGGCTGATAAAAAATTATAAGATCTCTTCAAAAAGAGTCTTCTGCCATCTTTACATGAGTCAATAACATTTAAAATATTCTCTTCCTTCACTGAATTATGTCATACACTAAAGGAAAGGGAAGTCAAATTAGTTTTAATGGGTAAACTCAAGTACACAAGCATATTAGAAAAAACAAACAAGAGTAATAGTAAAGTCCCATATAAATTAAATGTCAATGATAGAAAATTCAAAATAAACCAATAGTTAATGTGGCTTTAGATCCCCCTTAGTGAGCAGTTTTATCAACACCTTCTCGATGAACTTCTACCAATCTACCAGTATCTCCAGCCAGAGTTTTATAGTATCTATTGGAATGTAATATCATCTATATCCATTTTATTTAGGAAGTTGATCCAATAAATCCTCTTCTACATAGGTATGATCAAAATGCATTTTGTGATTTTCATAGGGCATTAGGCCACATAATAAATAGATTCATCAGTTTGAAACATAAGATTTAGGACTTGATAGATTGCAACATTATTGATCTTAACACTCTTGTTGAGCCTCCTAGGGAAAATAAAATGCAATATAAGGTTATAATTTTTTTATCAAATCCTTTCCCAAATCATTTTAAATAGGAGATAAGGGATACATCAGGTATTCACCATGCATATCATGTGCACCCTCCACCAGCTACATATTAGGCACCTTTAGTTGAAACACATCCTTTTTGCAACATGATTGGTGTGTATAATTCCATAGTTCTAGATATACCTTTTATCTCCATAGAGTAGGAGATAGCTAAGGATGATTTAGATTACCATGCACTCTTTATTAGAGCTTACATTAATCATCATCCCATTCATAGTGTTCTTAGAGATAATGGATATAGTGTGAATATGTACACTATGACATTACTGTATCATTTAGAATATTAAAAGAAAGATATTGCCTTGCTGGATATAGTTATTAGTAGATTTAGTGGGCACATATATATTTCATTGGGTGAGATTTTAATTCCTCTATAGGTTGGTCCAACACATATGGCCACACCATTTACTATAGTTCCTAGTGCAGGAGTCTTTGATATGTTGCTTGGTCGACCATGGATTTATAAACTAAGTATTAAATTCTATAGTTTATAGATGTGTGAAATTTATTCACACTAATTAGGTTTTTATATTTGGTGGAGTCTCATATGAGTTACCACTCCCCACTTCAGAGTCATCTACTACTCTACAATCACCAATTCTAGTTTATCCACTAGTTATAATTCTTCCTCTAGTTTAGATTCAGACATAGTCAAGGCCTTCATCACCAACACAAATAGTTCTTACACTTCTATAGAGTCCACTTTTAGATAAACCATATTTTCAAGACTCTAGATAGTTTCTAGCCATAGTATTCACACTTAGGGTAGTATCATTGAGCTCTCATGCCTCTACACATAGAGCACATGTTTAGAGAGTTTCTCCTACCACCAAATGGGTCACTAAGAACCCTATAATTGCATCCACTTCTTATATTTATAGGGGGACCCCACAGTTAGTTTTCACTATAGACATTTTAGAGCACTTACATCATACACAACTTTCAGAGTCATAGTCTCAACCTTTCCATCATGCTTCACAATCACACATGAATCTGCTCCTTGATACAAGACATTATGATAGGGAGTCTCTCATGAGACTCATCAGTTAGTATCATTTATTATTAGTATTTCTTGTACATAGCTTCTTTTCAATTTCTTTTACATAGTCTCCTTATGATTAATTATACATAGCTTATATATCAAAAAATTCAAAAACATTCAAATATATTAAAAAGTCAAAACCTTTAAAATATATTAAAAAATCCAAAAACTTTAAAATAAATCAAAAACACCAAAAAAAATTTAATTATATGAATTATCCATGATTTACATTTCTACTATGATGCTAGACTTACATTTTGGTATTTTATGCTATTGTTTGTCGATTTATCTACATTGCCATGCTTCACTTGATCTTATTTGACTATGTGTAGTGACACCTAAATCCTTGATTGCTTCACTCTACCCATTGAGGAGGCATCCTATTTCTACATTCAAGACATATAATGACATATCTACCCATCAGGGGCATCTTCTACATGACTACACCATCTGAGTTATGGTATTCTTACACCACACACTCTAGTTACCATGTTGATGTACATTAATTAATAGTTTACACAAATTACTCTATTGACATTCATTATTATATAGCACTTGTGTATTTCTTAGCATCTACCTAGTCTTTTAATCCATATTTTTCATGCTTTCACTTCTTACTTTGATTAGTTGTATGTGATTGTATTTCCAGCATTTACATGTTTTCCTTCTTTGTTTTACATAGCTCGATGTGATTTCATTTATTAGTTCCTATTTTATCTCTTGTGTGTGCCTTAGGAAATTTTCCAATGTCCTTTGATTTCACTCTTCCATGTGATTTTGGCCCTCGTGCCAACCTTGATTTTTTTTAATTGTATGTATATGTGGCATTTGAACATGCCTTATATGATTTATTTCATAGTTTGAGTGACATGTTCCCATGTCCCTTATTTTCATGGCCCCTTGGACACTCTTGTATGCTTTTTTGCTTTTTCCTTAAGTTATTTTTGCTTGTTTACTTCTCATTGTTTACAATGCCATGATCCACACCATGCATTATCTTAATTTTTTGGATGCCATGATGGACATCATGCTCCATCCCTCCTTCACAACTAACAATTAACATTTCTAGTATTAATTTTGTATACTACACATGCTATTACATTATTGAATCTATCTAGGCATACCCCTATTGATCTAAAAATATCTAATACAAACTATGTTATATCTTGAGACATATCTTTTATTATCATTACTATATCATGTATTTTATATCATAACACACTTATATGGATCTTTATTTTGAGGGAAGTAATTATAGGGTCTTCATTACTACCCTTAGAAGAGGGGGTAAGAAATAGAGGTTTTGTCACAGAGATCAGATCCTCTACTGATCAGAAAATATTTTTTTAAAACACTCAAAAAGTAACCAAAACCCAAACTAGGTAGAACAAACCAAAAAAGTATTTATGATTACATAATAGTGATCAGAATTAGAAAAGGACAAGAGCTCTAGACCTAGATAATAGTACTACACAATAGGGTGTCTTATTTTTAGCACTCTTATCCAAATAGCAAAAAACCTAAATTTTTTAGAAATAGGTAGAAAGGTAAGTTCAATTATAATTTTTTTAGTAACAATATAGTTTAAAACTAACAATTTTAGTATAGTTTTTATCAAAGAATCTAGATATAGGGGGCATCATGTGTAGCATGATGGCTCTCACTCCTATTTTTAGATAGGGTAGTTGGTATAACTTTTAGATTAGAATCCATATTATAGACACCAGTGATTAGGGGCAATGCATACAACACATTTCACTTCTTTTTCTTTCTAAGTTCAGTATGTTACCTAGGTATTCTTAGTATTTGTGTGACTTATTCCATTTTTATGTGGTTGGCATCATTCCCAAGTGGCTTCCATATAATTCGAGTTCTCAATTCTGGAGTGGCTTTTATAAAATCCTATTATTCACCTTTTGGAAAGTCCAATATTGGCCTAGTTTCTAATACACATTCAACTATCCATGACATATTGCCATATTTTAGAGCATTCATGGGATTCAAGAGCCATCTCATACAACACACATTCATACTAGTATTATTTTATAGCTTTACTTAAAGAGCAATGATGGAGCCAAATGACTAGCTAGCCTTTGTATTCTTGAGCCACCTACTCAGAGGGATTAGACACAGTGTAAACATTGATTAACATATACATTATCACATAGCTTCACTTAGTGGGTGATGATGGAGCCAAAGGGATAGACTTTACATTCTTAATCCACTCTTGGGGAATTGAGAACTTATCTTTGTTCATGGTATTACTCTTGTTTTAACACATACCTAATATTATCTAGCATCACTCAACATCATTCAACAACATAATATGTTTTGTTTGGTCTACATACCTGATAAGGTATATTCATTCCTTTCTCTTCCTCTCTTACCCAAATTTTGTAATTTCTTATTTTAGATATAGCATGTCTATTAATAATTGATCTACTCTTTATTTTCTCTTGCATATTTACACTTCATAGTGTGTTCTCTCTATGCACATCTAGCATCATACAGCTTCATGGGCTTCACCTTTACAAGTAAGTTTAGGTATGTTTTTTTTTACTTTCCTTTATCCTAGTATTTTTATTTGTTACATCCTTAAAATAAAGGGGAGAGGGGAATATAGACATCTAAAATGTCCAAATTGGTAGCTTGAGTGTGGCTTGTGACACCCTATCTATAGGAGCTTCTTACATGATCTCATGACCCTTCTAGACACCTTTTTACTCATTATCAGTCATTCATAGACTTCTAAACCTTCATTCCAACTAAACTAGACTCTATTTCATAGGTCAATTCTATCCCCCTAGGTCTTGATCCTATAGCACAAAATCACCATACCTAGAATATAGTGTCAGACCCTAGGGTGTTCCATTTTTGGTGTTCCTATCCAATTACATTTTCTCCTAATTCCTATCCTTTATCATGTTAGCCTAATGCAAACACATAAAAACCATGATCAACAGTTCCCTATAAAAGTCCATCCAAAGGTCATTTACAAAGGAGAGGTGAAAAATCTTAAAAATTAAGCAAGAATACAAACAAACTACTAAGGCAAACTTTCCTATTCTTTGCATACAGTCACCCAACATAGTTGAAAACATATTCAAACCCTAAAACCAGTCCCTAGCCACATCAGACACTCTCAATTTATCATTTTTTCATCATCATTACACTATTTCATAAATGACATCAAGTGGGAGAACTACATATGGCTTGATCCCTCTTAAGAGGATTGGTATGTAGGTAGTATGACCACACAAGGGGTGTAGATACACGTTCAATGCATTTTATGCACATTAACCACCCTTTTTCTCAAGTTTTTAAAATAATAATGAAGGTCTAGGGTTTTGATATTGAATTAAATATATAAGGAGTTCCATTGACATTCAAGACTCAAGATTTCATAAGCAAGCTCACATAAGAACAACAAAAAAAACACAAAAAAATTAGGTCTCTATGAGTAGTTTGGACAATAATGCCAGAAGAGGACAACAATGTTATAACCCAAGGCATCTTATTTTTGGTGGTCCTATGCTTTCACAAAATGAAATCTAGATTCTAATTTGTGACACTATCCCAGTTTAGCACATCTAGTTTCAAACCCTACAATAGTTATTTCAACCTGTTTTAAGCTAAGTTATATTTCTTCTAGTATATTACTATTTTTAGAAATATATAAAAGATAAATAAAATATAAAAATTAGGAATACAATTATTGCAATATTATTTACTAATTTATTAATCCAAACCCTTAACTAAAATAGGAATAAAACTTCATTATTCCTAAAATAGTTAAATCATAAATCATAGCTAATCAACTTGTCATAGCTCCTATACCAGCTACCACTCACCTTCAAGATAGTCTTCTAGATGATAATATTCTCTATATTGAAGGTTTTAATCAACCTATTTCTCTTATATATTACTTTCATAACTTTATCATTGATCTTGAAGCCAATAATCTTGATGAATATGTTATTTCCCCCAATACTACTAAATCTAAAGTAATTATCAAAGAGCTTACTAAAATTAATGTTGACTTGCATGAGGATACATGGGCCCTTTTCTTTGATGATGATAAATGCCTTTAAGGATCTAGGGTAGGTTGAATTTTTACAAGTCCTTTTGTAAAAATCATACCTTTATATTTTCTCTTCACCTTTGATATGACCAACAATATGGCTAAATACAATGCTCTAATCTTAGGCATGAGAGTTGATCTTGATTTGGACATTCCATACCTGCATGTTTTAGGTGATTCTCAACTTATTTATCACCAAGTCAATGGTGATTACCAATGAAAAAGTTTAAATATCATTACCTATCATAAAATCACCACCACTATCGCTAAATATTTCATCTCTTTCACTATTGACCATATCTTTAGAGATCAAATTTTCATTTATGATTCCCTGGCTTCTTCAACTTCTCTCTTTCATCCACATCAAGTTCTTTCCAACCCCACTTTTCTTATACAAATAATAAAATATCCATCTTCTAATCAACCACCAAATTCACTTATTTTCCACATCGATGATATCACTATTCGAGAAAGCCTATGGTTTAAAGACATCATTCAATTTATAAAACACTAGACTTATCCTCCTAAATTAGACTCTCATGAAAAAAATTGCATTTGTAAACAAGATTTAAAATAAGTATTTTGATATAACATCCTTTATTATTGTAATTTAGAAGGTACCTTTCTCCATTGTGTTATGTAAGATGAGTTCCCTCCTATTCTTGAATAAGAACATGGGGGTATTTGTTATGGCCACTAGAACTAACATGCTACATCCCAAAAATGCCTACATATGGGTTAATTTTGGCCTACTCTTGAAAAGGATGTAATAAAATTTGCTAAAAATTTTACTCCTTGATAGATTCATGATGATTTAATTCATTCACCTCTGATTGAGCTTCAAACTATTGAATCTCCTTGTCCATTATCCATGTGGGGATTAGATATCATCTACAAATTACCTTGCTCTTAAGATGGGCATGATTTTATCATCATGGCTACCAAATGTTTTACTAAATGGGTTGAATCTATGCCCCTTGTTAATTCCTCTAGTATGACCATATCCAAATTTATTCTTAACCAAATCATTTTACACTTTGGTGTTCCCCATACCATCATTTCTGATAATAGTGGTAATTTTAAAAACAAGGATGTCAAATAACTTTGTACTAAATTTAAAATCAATCAAAAAAATTCCATGCCCTATCATCCACAATGTAATGGACAAGATGAGTCCACTAAAAAAATCCTCAAATTTTTTTTCCAAAACATAATTCATGAAACCTACATGGATTGGCACATTCACCTCTATCCTACTCTTTGGGCCTATCAGACTAGCATATGTACTACCATTGGGGCAACACCATTCTTTCTAGTCTATTATTCTAAATTAGTCCTTCCCTTGGAAGTTGAGCATCCCTCTCTCCGTATATCTCTTCATGGTATCATTTTTGATGAAGAATTATGTAATGCCCACTTTCATGCCCTTGATCTCCTTGATAAACACCATATTTCTACTTTACAACATAATTTACAATACAAGGCCCATATTTCCAAACAACATAACAAACATGTTAAAGTTTGTACATTTAATGTTAGTGATCTTGTCCTTAAATTAGACTACACCCATGATAAAAAAAGGTGAATACTCTAAAAAATGGTGGGGTCCCTATTTAGTCAAAGACATTCTTGGTCCAAGTACCTATCACCTTCAAACCAATGAAGGCCATGTTTTCAAAGATCCCACCAATGCCCAATTTCTCAAAAAGTATTTTTCCTAAATCCTTCCTTTCTTTTTCATGCTTTCTATCTACATCTATCTAACACTTTTTATAGGTTACTTACATAGGTCTCTCCCTCTGTAGTAGTTTTTCCTCTTTCATAAACCCTTAGTCCTTTTTTGGTCTTTTAGTTTCCTCTTTTTCTCATGAGTTGCATTGTAAAACCATGGATAAGACCTAGTCTTCCTCATGATGTACCATTGTTTATTTATTTTTCATACTTTATATCCAATTTTTGCACCCTTAGGTTTATCTTTTGTGATTTATAGTGTAATACCATGGATAGGACCTGGTGTTCCTCAAAAATACCATATTTTTATTATCTCATTTAATTTTCTAATATTTTTTGGCATACTCATGGGTTTCTCTTTTATCAGTTGTAGTGTAAGACCATGGATAAGACCCATCCTTCCTCATAAAATTACCATCATGTTATTCCCTTTTTATAATGTTTTTTTGCTTTTTATTCTTAGATTGAGCTTTTGTTCCTTTTGATAAATAGAATTTGCACAACAATCTATGTTAGCATGTTTTCCTCCATTTTCCTCATTCTTATGATAAGGAATTTTTAATATTTTGGCCTGAGCAACCAAATTTTAACCCTTATCATTAAAATATATTAATGATATTTGATTTATCTTGACCTGATGCTTTATAGTGCCCTTGTTTAAGAGAAATATGACTTGCACAAGCATAGAAAATTGAGGTCATCATCATACATTATAGGGAAAAGAACAAACCACTTTGCTTGTGAATTTTATAAGTATGATTAATAAGCCTCTAAATTTAAAAGGATCATGTGTAAATTATGAATTTTGTGCCAAGATCAACCTCTACAAATTTGGTATCTTGATGAGCTTGTTATCTCAAGATATAAGCCTTTAAAGTTAGACTTGAAGAGTGAGATGTGCATGCAGATGTCAATTTTAAGCCATGAGAAGTAGCCATTTAAATTAAAATAACCCTAAGGATGAATGTGAGGTTTCCAAGTGGAATGATATTATGATCTCATAGTAAATTTAATGGTGCATAGTGACTAACAGTGTCAGTGGGTCCTGAAGATCCAATGATGCATGTTCAATCATATAAAATAGATCAATGGCAAGCTCATAGTCAAAAAGTCATTGGATCCCAAGAATAAATAATAATCTCACAAGTGGTAATATTTTAGAGTATAATCTAGATCTGATAGTATACAGATGAATCTTGAGTTAGTAGGTTCAGTAAAATCTGTGGTGTATATTTGATCATGCGATCAAAGATCAATGACAAATGGTGGGTCAAAAGGTTAGTAGATCCTAAAATTAAATGTGTGGTTGAAAAGTGTCTTAAATAGTCAAATTGGTAGAATATATGGCTCATGTTCATCTATGAAAAGGAATATTGATGACTAATAATAAATGTCAAAGCTAGAAGACTCTTGAGGGGATGCCATAGAGGTAGACACATCAGTTTCAAAGGGTTCATCACCTAGGTAGATAAATTTATAAACATAGGATCAAATATGATTTGGGATACCAAGATTAAACCTTGTATAATCATGGATCATCATTAAATATTTTTAAAACCCCTTAAAATATTTTAGACATGATTTTTATGTCTTGTGCATGATTAAGAAACCCTAAACCTATGGATCTTCATTGAAATTATGACCATATGAAAACCAATAAATTGGATTGGCTTTTGATCTATAGTAAATATATATATTCATGATTTAGAAGCAATGGTAAAATGATGACTATGAAAGGAATATCATAAGGAACATCAAGGAGTGATCCCAAGTAATTACCTAATAATGTGAAGAACATCAAGCATGATTGAAGAAGACATTAGGGAATTTAGTGTTTCATGGTCCTTAAAGACTGGTTCTTATTTGATGGATTATGACTCAAAATATTTAAATCAATGATAATTGATAAAAATTGGTTGGGTCACATTTATTAAGGGCTATATATTTAGTTCCCCTTTCTCTAATCCCATTCTGCTATAAATTCAAGATTTATTTTTTGATTTAGATCACTCAAGGCTAGTATGACTAGAGTCTACCTAAATTTTTACTCATGCACCTATTAAATTAATGAGAAATACATTTTAATTTTTTACCAATATATGCTTAGCTTTTTGTATTTATTTGATATGTAAAAGTGGTTTAATCTCCCCTTTGTAGGTTCAAGTTCAACCTAAGTGATAAAAAGTTTTCCTTACAGGTCATCTAGTATGTCATAATGTTGATTTATCAAGTATAAAGTGGATTGATAATTGTAACTACCTTTAATTAGGCCTTACCCTCATTTCCCTCCAACCTAAGTCAATCAAATTGACCTCTATATGAAGAATTTTTTCTTGGAAATCATTATAGGCACTATGTTAAGTATATTCATAGTCCATTAGTGTGCTAAGAGTTCAATCCTATGAGTGGATATAATGAATTCATGGTACATCACCACACTTAGAGAAGGTTTCCATTCATGCAACTCCTCTATTTTCATCCCAACCTATTTAGGTCTTAGGTAATCATTATAATGAATAATATGAGGAAATAGCCTCATTAAAAAAGCCTAGAGGTCTAACCCAAGTTTAGGTGACCCACAACCTAGGGTCATTACCATGTTGGATTAGGTTTGATTAGAGGACCAAGATAATCTTTTGCTCAGTTATGGTGTAACTTAAGCCTCCAACAATTCTGACACACTTGGTGGGACACAATTTTATCTATTAAAGTAAGTGTGTAACACATTCATCTTCAAAATCATTTTAAGTAATATTTGCTCCTTATCTCAAGGTATGAGGCATATTTTTGTTCATGATTTTAGTTATCTTCATGTTTTCTATGCTATGGTAGCCTAAAGAGAAGAGTTCTATCTTTTCTCTCTTCATCATCAATTTAAAAATAATACATATACATCTTGTTATGATTCTCATGACCCCTATCAACCCTAAAATAATCCATATCAACCTTATGATGAGCATAATAAACCACACTATGATCCTCACCAGTAATATGAGGACCTATATCAGTCATACATGTAGGATTATTACCTTGATCTTCCTTATGAATATCTAATCCATCATAATATTTCCCCTTCCCAATCTTATGATGAACCCCCTTATTACCAAGATCATCAAACCTACTATGAGTCTCATCTACCCCTTATGTAGCCTAGTTACCATCTTGATCAATCATGGTAGTTGTATGATATTCTTGAATATACTACTCTTACCCTAAGCCATTATATATATATATCCTTAAAATAACTCTATTAGACCATGAGAGGAATATGATAAACACTGATATGTTGAAAGGGTATGGGTGGGAAATTCCAAAACATGTCATTAGAGGGGTTAGGACTTTAGTGCAGTAAGAAAAGGAGGAGTGGATGTCTTTAATTAGTATAAATTATTCTATAAATAGTAGTGACATGATTGGCATAGATGGACTCATATCTAATATTGAGGAGAAGTTGGTAACCCATGAATAACATCAAACACCTCATTACCTATCTTGCCTTCCCTCATTCACTTCATGTCAACCTCATGTTGAGCTTCCCATATCCACTCATAATCCCTCACCAAGTGATTTTTAGAGTCATCAAGGTCCTCCCCAACCCCTCTTAACCTTCACCCCATGGAAATCTATCCAAGGGAGAGTCCAAGAAGAAAGAAAAGTTAGTGTTGGAAAGGCTAGCCATCATGAGTATTCGAGGTCTAATTTTGAAGCCTCCCTTGATAGGAAAATTGAAGCTATAGATAAAAATTTATACCATACATTGGTAGATATGAAGGCAACATCACCTCAACTATACATGTCTCCTTTCATTCCTTAAACCACAATGCACACTATGCAATAAAATCATAAGCCCAAGTTTCCATCTTGGAGTCAAGTCATGCAGTCAAGAAAATCCAAAGTCCTTCAATCCCTACCCTCCCCTCTTGAGGATTCTAAGTAATTTCCATCTTGGAAATCCATTTTCAATAGTATACAAAAGAAGGACATGACTATTGAAGATAAACAGTTGGACCAAGGAGGCATCACATATACCTCATCTATCTTGGAGTCACTCCAAGGATATTCTATGCCACTTATGGAGAGAGAACCCATTATTGAAGAGGTAATAAATGGAATTCATGTTGAACTCATAGATAATGATGATGAATTGTTATATTTGGAAGAGGATCTCATAATTGGGATATTAATGGGTAAGGTTGAGCATGTTTTAGTATTTCAAGATGCAAAGATATATGAATTTAAAGAGAAAGCTGAGATAGAGTATGAGATACAAATACAAGAACAAGCACATCAAGAGTAATCTAATCCATTCAAAGTTCCCAATTTCATGGCTTCCTCCTCTAAAGAGTAGCCCATAGAGGTACCAAGTTTCACACTAATTCCTTCTATGCCTCAAGACCCATCCATACTACCAAATGCTACACCTATTCCATCCAAAGTGTCCCTTCATCCACTCCACTTACCATCCCTCATGAAACCCATCCATCTCAAATGTGTAAAAATTCATGGGCTATGCACTCAAATTATGTGATGCCTAGCCTTTGTCATGAGGATGATATCATTCCTAGTCCATCTGATCAAGTAAAGGAGGTGGAAGAGGTCAAGTAGTTTGAGGTTCCAAGATTAATGATCTTATTCTATAGAGAGCTTTCCAAAATAATTCAAGTTATATCAAAAGTGGATCCATCTTGCATTTCTACCCTTCACACTCAAGAAGAGGAGCATGTCATGTGTGAACTAGAGTAGGAAATTGTTGATTTAAATGAGATTTAAGAAGAATGTGCTAAGGAGGATGCAAGTGCCTATGAAGAGGATATTTCTCTTTTTACCCCTATTAGATGTGAAAGAGGCAATTCTACCTTCAAGGTATAGGAAGTAGAGCTACCATCTTATGTTAAGAATGAAGAAGTTGAGGCTATAAACTCCTTGGATGAGCTACCATCTTATGTAGAGGATGAGAAAATAGATGTAATAGCTGATCAAATTGATGAATTTTTAGACTAGGTAGGGGTTCTAAACTAGCCTTTGCCTCCTATAAAGCATGAAAATGAACTTGAAAATTAGGTTATAAAGGTTGACCATCCTCAAGATGAATTTCCATTGAAGATAGTATTGATGTCTATAAGAATGAAGGAGAATGGTCAGATCAAGAGCCATAATAACATGACATTTGAAACCTTAGATGAGTTGATGAGCTACCATATGGCTCCTTTCAAAGTAAACAAATCAAGGATGGTTTTGATGTTGGCATTGTCCTAGATGACCAAGAAGAAGCTACCTTTTGGGATGCCTTAGAGCATTTTTGCCTAAGCATAGATAGTCAACCTTCATGTTCAAAGGAGCCATTAGATGAGGAGGTTGAAGGTGTTCCTACAGTAAAATTTGGAGTAAGCCTTGAAGAAATTGAACAATATGTCTACATTGAAGACATTTTGTCCCATTTCATCCACTTGATAGCATGTTAAAAGAGTCAACAATCAAGCATCTTAGCTCACTTATCATGAGCTCTCGAAAGCAAGGTGTTTTCCATCCTAGTCCATCACAAGTGAGTGATGTTAAATATTTTCAATTTGATATAAGAGGAAGATAATTTTAAGTTACAACCCTATATATATTAGAGTAGTTTTCATGTTTTCCTCCATGTTCTACCTTATCACATTTGTTTATTTGATTTTGCTTTGTTAGGTTAGTTTCCATTTTTTTGTTTTTTCCTGTCATTTTATTGGGTTTTTACTTTTTTGAGAGGTTTCTTGTATTTAAGGTTCAATTTTGTCATTATCTCATGAGTCTAAAAACTCATTTAAGTGCCTAGGTTCTCAAGCATAGTAGGCATGCTTCCCATCAAATTCATGAGAAATGTTAATTTTTTGGCCTCACTAGCAAAATATCAACCCTTATTATTCAAATATCTTGACGGTATTTGCTTTAGCTTGCCCTGATGTCTCATAGTTTCCTTGTTTAAGAGAAAAATGACTTTCACAAGCATAGAAGAGTGAGACCATCATTCCACATCATAGATAAATGAACATACCAATTTTCTTGTGAATTTTATAAGTATACTCATGAAGCCTCTTAAGCCTAAAGGATCATGTGGAAATGATACATTTGGAGTAAATATCATCCTCTATAAATTTGGTATCTTGATGAGCTTGTTATCTTAGGATATAAGCCTTTAAATTTAGATTTATAGAGTGGGGCTTGCACAAAAATGTCAAGTTTAAGACACAGTAAGTAGTTGTTTAAATTTAAATATCCATAAGGATGAATGCAAGGCTACCAAGTGGAATTATATCATGACCTTATAGAAAATCTAATGGTGTGTAGTGACTAATAGTGTCAATGGGTCCCAAAGATCAAATGATGTGCATTCAATCATACAAAATAGATTAATGATGAGCTCACAATCAAAAGGTTAGTGGATCCTAAAAATGAATAAGGATATGATAAATGGAAAGATATCAAGATCATAATCTAGATCTGATGGCACATAGATGAATCTTGATTCAATGGGTCCAAGTAGATTTATGGTTCATATTTTATCATGTGATCGAAGATCAATGATGAATGGTGGGTCAAAAGGTTAATTGATCCTAAAATAAAATGTGTAGGTGACAAGTTTCTTAAGTACATTAAACTAGTAGAAGATCTATGGCTCAGATTCATCTATGCAAAGGAAAATTAATATTTGATAACAAAATTTAAAGTTACAAGACTCTAGAGGGGATGCCATGGAGGCAAACATGCTAGTTCAAAGGGTTCATCACCTAGGCAGACAAAGGTATAAACATAGGATCAAATACGATTTGGGTTACCAAGAGATAACCTTACAAAATCATGGATCATCATTAAATCTATGTAAAAGATCTAAAAATATTTTAGAAATGAGTTTTATGTTTTATGAATGATCAAGAAACCATAAACCTATGAATCTTTGTTGTAATTATGACCATATAAAAACCAATAAATTGGATTGGTTTTTTATCCATAGTAAATATCTATATTAAGGATTTAGAAGAAATGGTAGAATGGTGACTATGCAAGTAATGTCAAAATGAACATCAAAGAGTGAAATCAAGTAATTTCTTGATAACATGAATAACATCAAGCATGATTGAGGAAGATAACGGGGCATTTATTGTTTCAATTTCCTTAGGGACTATTTCCTATTTTATGGATTATAACTCAACATCTTTGGATTGATGATAATTGATCAAAGGTGGTTGAGTCACATTTATTAAGGGTTATCTATTTAGTTCCCCTTTTTCTAATCCCATTCTAATATAAATTCAAACTTTGAGCTTTTGATTTAGATCCCTTAGGGATGGTATGACTAGACTATACTAGAATTTTTACTCATGCACCACTTAGATTAATGAGAAAGACATTTTTAGTTGTTTACCAATTTTTTCTTAGTGTTTTGTATTTTTTTGATATGAAAAAGTGGTTTAATCTTCCCTTTTCAATTTCAATTTTAATCTAAGTGCCAACAAGCTTTCCTTATAGGTTATATAGTGTGTCACAATGTTTATGTCTTAGGTATAGAGTGGACTATTGACTGGAAGTGCTTTTTACTAGGCCTTACCCTTATTACCCTTAAGACTAAGTTAATCAAACTGACCTCTATGTGAAACACTTTTAGTTGGAAACCATTTTAGGCATTGTGCTAAGTCTATTCATAGTCCATTAGTATGTAAATAGTTCAATCCTATGAGTGGATACAATAAATTCATGGTGCATCATAGCACTTAGATTAGGTTTTCATTCATGCAAATCCTTATCACTTTTCATCCCAACCTATTTAGGTCTTAGGTGAGAATTATAATGAACAATCTAATGATATAACCTCATTAAAAACCTTAGAGGTCTGACCCAAGTTTAGGTGACCCACAACCTAGGGTTATTTTCATGTTGGACTAGGTTTGAGTAGAGGACCTAAACAATCCTTTGCTCAGCTAGGGTACAGCCTAAGACTCCAATAGGAATCACACTTTTCTATCATTATATCCCTTATTTTTTCCCTTTGTCACATTTTTTGTGGTTTGAAGTAATTCAAATTATTCCATGTGTCATTCCTCTTGATTTTCTTTCCTTTCACTCCATCTTGGATAAAACAAGGTCAATGTCAAGATAACACTTTTATTTTACTCAATTTATGAGACTCTTAGACCCCATTCTCTCTAAAGTTTCTCTCTCTTAGTAACTATTAGCCAATTTTTGGCCTACATAGAAAATTTGACTAAATGCAATGCAACATACTGAAGATCAAATATGGAGTAAGGTTTAAATAATTTTTTTGGATAGGATGAGTGGTCTAATGACTTATAGTGTATTTTTGTCAATAATTGAGGGATAGATATATAGATTAAAGAGAAGGTTCTTGAGAAAATTTGATGGTGAAACCAAGTAGGTCAAAAGTTATGGACAAGTTGCACAAGCCTCAAAATTTCATTCAAGCATTCAAAATATCAGCAACAGTTTCTCACACAAGTTCAAATTTAGGCTTAAAAGATAAGTACAAGTTCTTTAAACCAAAGTGTTTCAATTTTTATTTAGCTAAGTATTAATTGTTTCATGATTTTATTTTTTTAATTGTTGGGATCTATTTAAGACAAATTATTTGAAACAAAATTACTAAAGGTAGATTTATTTCAAAAAACATTTTGAGTCATAAGTATTTCTTTCAAGAAAACTATTCTACAATAATTTTCCTAAAGAACAATTTCTTTTGGACAAAATATCTTATGCAAAAAGCTAATTATTGATTTATTTCAGATAAATTTTCCAAGATAGAAACCCCATAAATTTAATTCTTTTAGACAAATTGTTTGAAACAAAAGTCCTAGAGACTCATTTATTATAGGGAAAGTGGCTGAGATTAAAAAATAAGTCAAGGAAATTATCCACAAGAATATGCCTGATGAAAAAACTCTAAATAATGTTATTATTTTAGAAAATTTATCTAGTAGGGAGATGATGGGTACATAAGTGTCAAAATTAAGCATATAAAATGACTATTGATTTTAAAATATGAACTAATGGTCATGCATATGTTAAATACAATCATGAAAACATCAAATTTTAAGCCATGAAAGATATCTATATGTATTCAAATGGGTTCAAGATCAATGGTTTGTGTTTAATTGTGAGATGGATCCAATGACATGAATAAGGTCAAGAAGTCAATAAGGCATTTGTATGGTTATAAAATTTAAGACATGACAAATATCCATTAAATTTCAATTGTTTTGAATACATTCACACAAATGTCAAAATAAAGCTCAGTAATCATCCATTGAGGTCCAAATATTGATGGTCTTATATAAATCATTGATATTCTCATGGATGTCAAAATATGGGTGTGGAGATGCCAAATTAAGGATACAAAAAATAGCCATTCAATTTTAAAAATCTTGTATATGATTACATGGACATCAAATACAAGCATACAAACATCAAAGTGAAGCCTTGTGAAGTATCCATTTGACTTCAAACATTCAAGATCAATGGTCGATGTTCAATTGTATAAGAGATCTAATGATGAGTGACTAATAATAAGATAGTGGTTCCAAGTAGATCTAATGGCTCATGTTCAATCATGGATTTAGACCTAATAGTGAGCAGAGGATCAAAAGGGTCAACAAATATCAGAGGTAAATGTGTGCATGATAAGTGTTAAAAGAATGTTAGACTGGTTGGATATTAATGATCAGCATTCATTCATACAAATAAATATCAAAGGTATGAGATGGGTCAAAATGTTAATAGGCTAAGTCAATATTCAATGGAAAATCAAACAAAGGTGAGCCCAAACATTTTCATCAAAAGTTGATGGGGTAGTTTTCAACCTTGGCAAGTAAATACAAAGGGACCAAAGCTTGAGCATGATCCAAGTTAAACCAACATGACCAAACATTTCCAATAGAGCTCCATATAGGTAAAATAGGTCTTTTGGGCCTAACACAAAGATCAAAGATGGACTAAGAGTGTTGAAGTAGGACTAAGAATTTTATAGGTTTCCATTGATATTGTGACTATGTGAAAACTAATAATTAGATTGGTTTTCACTAATAATGGACCTATATTTGATATTGGATTAAATACAAATGTGAACATGATCATGGAAAGGTATCTCACCTATTATTAGGGTCACATTTTTGATAAATGGGTTCCAATGGCCACCCAAAGTAGATGTGGTATAATTTTTTCAATTCTAAGAAATGGTCCTCATTAGAAGATCATTAGATAATGACATGGAGTTCCAAAAAGGACACCCAATGGATTGATAAGGACAATGAACATTCAATTATTTTATAGAATTTGTTCCTTATTGCTAAGGTCATGAATCAACATCCTTGAATTGGTGATAATCCATCAAAATTGGTTGGGCCTCTCTCTCTCTCTCTCTCTCTCTCTCTCTCTCTCTCTCTCTCTCTCTCTCTCTCTCTCTCTCTCTCTCTCTCTCTCTCTCTCTCTCTCTCTCTCTCTCTCTCTCTCTCTCTCTCTCTCTCTCTCTCTCTCTTTTCATTTTTTATAAATATAAGATTCTAAGCCTTCAAATGAATCCCTCTTTTTAGTATGAAAAAAATCTACCAAAATTTGTACTATAACACCTTTTGATGCAATAAAGACTAAATTCTATCATTTTCCAAACTAGATTGAAGTGTGTATTATGAATTCATATATTGTGGTTAAGTGAATGTACGTTCCTTATCTATGTCTAAGTTTTATCACCTTCATGAAATGATTAGTATCTCTCATAGGTCATTATAAGTGTAATCTACAATTTAATGTTTAGCTTGAAAGTGTACATTTTCCCTCTCATACTAGTTTGATAATTGATCAATGCCTTATTATGAAATATTTATGTGGGATTGATTTTATTTGGTCTTGAATACAACTTGTAGTGTGTCTTTTGTGAGTTTTAGTGATCGTATCATTGGTACATCACCTATTTTTACATGATTTCATAATTTATTGTTAAAATCTCTCTCCCTTTTCCAAGTAAGTGCTAGTTTAAGTTTAGTATAGGTGATATATCCAAAATAAAGTCTACCTTCTATAGGTCTGATCCATTATTAGGATACCCATAGCCTAGGATCAGTCCCATGTTGGATCCCCTTCTCAGCTAGGGTGAAAATATATAACACCAATAGTTTTGGCATGCCCAATGAGATGAAGTTTCTTTGGCATAATTGAAGTTTGAATATTGAGAAGAATAAATTTCAAAAGGAGGAGACATCTACTATAATCAAAAGTTGAAGATCCTTCAAGTTATAGAACTCAAAGCATATTTCAGATAATGTATTCATGTTAAAGGTTACAATAAGGTCATCAAGTAAATGTATTCAATTTGATTTCATTGATCTACCTTCTACTTCTTACAAAAAATAAATATTCAATAAGATTGGACCTTATCCTCAAAATAAAATTTCACCTCCTAGTCATCCTATTATTTTAGTCCAAGTTATTATCCCCATTATCCAAACCCCTTTTTCCCAAATGGATATTAGGAATCAAGTGTTTTTTCTATAAAATAGGGGTAGTCCCCTAAATTTGACCCAATATTATGACATACCTATGTCTAACCTAAAGAGTATCCCCTTATTCTTAAGTGAATGGGATAAAACTATTACTATTGAGTATATCTAAGATGTGCCAACCTTTGTTCTATTCATAATGTTACTCAAGATAATTTGTCTATCAGACTACTTGCTATTTATTTCAAATTAAAAGGATTGAAATGGTATAGGAATCTTCCTTTGAACTCTATTGCTACTTGGGATGAATTAGGTGCAGCCTTAGTTAGGTACTTTGAAGACAAGTCTGATCATATATCTTTGGTTGAACAACTAACTACCATACAAACGTACCCCCATGAGTTCATGTCTGATTTTAACCTTAGATTCCAAAAACATGGACTAGGATCCTTTCATTAGTTAGGCCATCCCTAGAGTATGAATTTGTGTACTATATTAAGGCCATCAATTTTGATATTAGTGTCATCATACAGTCCATGGGTGGTAATACTTTGCCAAATGCCTATGAAATTGAAATAAGAGAAAAAAATAACTTAATACAAGTTGGTAAGCTTACTCCAAGGCCTTTAATGCCCATATTCTGGAATAGATTTCCTTAGATTCCATCTATAGCCCCTATTCCATCTCTAAAATCCCAAGTTATAGCCCCTTCTAATCAAGCCAGTGAGATTGGAAATATGAAAAGTATGCTACAAGGTTTTGAGAATGAGATTTTTTAACTCAAGAGAGAATAAAACCAAGGTAGGCCTTATTAGCAGTAAAACTAGAACACTTATCAGTCCTTCAATAACCAAAGACCTCCTTATCAAGGTTTCAAGGACAATAGGCAACCTTACCAAAAAAGGAGACATAAACCAAACTAAACCATATGCAGCCCTTGATCCTAATGTACCTTCCAACTCAAAATATATTTTCCTCAAAACAACATAATACAAGATTTAGGTTGGAAACTATTCAATCCAAATGACACTCAAAACAAAGCCTTAATATAATAAGATACTACTATACCACAAATGACACAAGAAGAGTTATCTCTTCAAAGTGGTTAGTATCAAAAAATGAATATGTCATCCCAAGGAGAGGCTCAACAAGATTCAAGGTAGCATAATGCCATCAATGTTAATTGGCAATTAGATGATCATATTGCATTCAATCAAGCTAGTGAAACTAGTAACACAAATGGCCAAGTTGTAGTTCTGAATAGAACTAAAATTAGAGAAGTTGAGGAAGGTCAAGATGTGAGCAATGATTCTAGTATTATTAATTTTTTCTCAAGAGTGGCAAATATCAACCTATTGTCCCTATATCATAGAAGAACCAAAATATAGAAGTAGGGAAGGTTCCCCAAATTCCTCTAATTCAAGAATAACTAATGGCTCAAAAGCTACAACTAAAGGTTAGTGAAGCATATTTTAGCATAATATATCAAATAAAGAAATCAAATGTTAGAATAAACATGTGGGATTACCTTGATATTATAAGTCAAAAAGACATCCTCATTTAAGATCTTTCAGTTCTTAAGGTGTCTAAAGAACTAGTTGAGAAAGAAGGAGTTGTCTTAACTAATTCAAACCAGAAAATCAAGAAACAATATCAATAGGTACATAATATGACAAAGGTGGAAAAAAAATGTCAAACCAAACAAAACCCCTCCATTTAATCTCTATTTGATAGTAGGTGACTGCTTAGTCTATAATTGTATGATAGATAGTGAACTAGTAGCATTGTCATGCCCAACCAAATTACAAACAAGTTATGTCTTGTCTATGAGATGAATACCAAGGGATTATTTAAATTAGATGGGTTACCAATGAAGATAGTAGACATAATCAAGGATTTAAATTTGGAATTACATTCTTGCCCCAATGTTACCATTAAGCAAGATGTAATAGTAGTGGACTTACCTCCCTATTTTTCCATGTGTTTATCAATAGACTTTACTTCAAAGATTGGAGGATATTTATTAGCTGGTTGGACTTATTTAATGTTTAAGACTAGTTATGATACCAAGGTAACAATATGTTCTAAAGCTATTTTAATATTTAATTTGGATCCATATATGCCAAGTATGGTGAATACTAATTATGTTATCTTAGATAAGGTACTAGAAAATAGTGAGGTGGAAATTAAGTCACCTCTAGATGCAGTTGATGGGTGTCGTTATTCCCTTCATTTAATCAACTCTCTATCAATGTCATATTCAACTAGGTGTGTATCTAAAGCTATATGCAATAAGAAGAATCTTAGCGATTTAGTAATTGATTGTAAGTATTTGTATTTTTCTTTTATTTTGGGGGATCTTTAATGTCTTAAGGACTTCTTAGTTAAAACCTTATTGGAATCAAACTATGAAAATCTGCTGGAAGTAAATACACATTACAAAAATAAATTGCTAGAAATAAACACACTTTGTAGAAATGAATTTGTTGGAAATAAACACACTTTACAAAATTAAACACATAATTTAAAATGCTTGAAAAATGATTGCAAAGAAATGAGAACTTAATCTAGAACACATGTAGGGACAAATCTACAACAAATTTTAACTTAAGGAATTGAAAGCATTTATAAATTTAATAGGTCTACCTATTTTATTTTGAAAATAAAATATAAATACCAAAAAAAATGAAGATCCTAGTTCTTGGAGGAGTGGACCCTTACTCCGCCTAGAAACAATATTGAACAACTTAATTCTCTCTCAAAATAGAAATGGCTATTTTATTGATAAAATGTTCTACATTACAAAAATGTACTAGATCTATATCAATCTATATCTATCCTTATTCCTCTATTCTTGAATTAATACCCTCTTCCTATATTATTCTAGGTCTATATATATATATATATATATATATATATTCTTCTTTCTTGTGGTGCATTGATGGCCATAACTATTTTACAGATACGATGGAACTGAATCATGCCCAAAATAGATGTTGAATTAAAACATGGCTAGATGTACAGCTGTGTGATAAGTGTCTTAGATCTACAAGTATGGAAATCAGAAGTCTACTCCTGATTAATAGGATTATTGATTTGATAGATCACTGACCATTTGGAATAGATTTTTATCAATTCCATAACTTTAGAAAAGTTTTGAAACTAAAGGAAGTCATTCCATGTCTAACCATGAAAGTTTCAATAATTCTAGAACTAAATATAGAGTTTCAAAACTAAGTCTAAAATTTTTAGAACTAAATCTAAAAGTTCTAGAACAAAGTGACTGAACATGTAATAGCATGGTGGAGTTCTAGAACTAAGCTGTATTGATTCCAATGCTTCCAAAAACATGCAATCCACTTCATATTTGTTCTTCAGCATGATGATGACCTATTTTATTACAAAACTTGAATTTTCCAAAACACTTTGTTAGGAATTACATAGCTTTTAAATGTTAGAATCACAATCAATGAAAGATGTACAATTACATCCTAACTCATATTAGATCAAATAAAAGTCACAAAATGCAATCAAACTTAATAGAAAAAGAGAGTAAGATGAGGTCATTTATTGTACATTTAATGGGCATATCCTAACCTCATCATTTTCCACATACTTACTTGTTTTTAAGTCCCTTTACAAACTTTAATCTTTAAATTTGGGATTGTATATTCTTCATTCCATTTGATTTCTTAGATCAAATGGCTAGAATTGAATATTCCAATGCTTTGATTCAGAGGTACTATACCCTGCTCCTACTTCTAATTTCTCTTCCATTCCTCAAATTGAGTGGGATTTTGAGGTTCTCTATTTTTCTAAGGAGATATGGGGGGGAGAAGTAGAGGTGGCCTTGTTCACATTCCTAGTCATATGCGCATGTGAACTTCATTAATCTGAGGAATTATTGTGTAAAAGATTTTGCCCTTTCTAGACTCTTTATCAAATTTGAAGGGGATATTACTTCCCTTCTTTTCAATGCCTTTAGGAGAAATTACCATGTTTTCAAACATGCATCATAAATATTATTAGAATTCTCCTCTTCATAAGAGATGAAGGCATTAATGCTTTTCTATAAATTGGCAAGATAACATTACTTGAACCTTCTATCAAATGCATGGGTTCTAAAATGTGTAGCAAAGTCAGATGGGTTGCCATAATGAATTCTCATATAGAGATTAGATAAATTAGCCTTTAACAGATACTTTGACTCCCTCTCTTTCCATGTAATCTAATTTTTAAGAATAGAAACATATGCATTAAGCTGGCTTTCTCCTACATACAAATTAATCATAAAACCTAAATTCTTTTCTAGCATGAAATTGTAGAGGTAAAATTTAAAGAGAAGATTTTTCTATTCTGCATTGGCTAAGGAATAGGCTGCCAAGAAATTAGCTTCATCTTTTATTTCGTGTGGAAGGCCACATGCTATCCTTACCAACTGCCAGCAAATGAAGTATTCCTATAAAAACATACTATATGCAAGAGAAGGTCTTCTACATGCAAGGAGTTTTTCACTCATCATGAAAACCATTTGTATTTTCACAAGATATTTATATTCATCTTTTTCCTCCTTGTAAAATTTTTCTTCCCATTCCTTCCTTGCTTTCTTTTCTTCCTCAACTTTTCTTTTCAAGTCCTTATTAGATGTCTTAACTACACTAAGTTCTCTACATGTATCATCCCATAATTGCTTGAGTGGTAGATAATTCAATTCATCCTATATAGAGACTATTGACACAGCAGTCTATCTCCTAGAAATTATACATTCTTCCTCTTTCTCCATCAGCTACCTTTTAATCTCTGTTAATTCCTTAGTCTTGGTTATGAACTAGTTTTTTAATTCTTTAAGGATCATTTCTCTCTATTCTAATTTGAGTTTGAGGAAATCCAATTCCTCATCCTTTTCCTTGATAATGATCTCTATGTTAGATAAAAATAGAGCCTATTTAACCTGCTGATTTTTTTCTTTTTTTGAAATTTCTTGGGGAGTTAAGCATTATTCTTCCACCAGAGGGGATTTACCTTTCCTTTTCCAAGATTCATGTTCATCTTTTGCATGTGATGGTCTTTCTGACTCACCCATTTCTTGGAAAAATTTCTCCTCAAATCTTTCATCTTATTTTTCTTTTTTTTGTTTAACTTGGTCTAGGAGGAGTCATGGCTATGCTGCCCAAAATATCAGCAGCTTCAGTTTCCAGCCCTTCTTGTTCTTTCATCTCCTCTAGAATTTCTTTAGACCTTTTATGACTTCTCCTTCTTTTAAGAGCCTTAAAACATGTATAAATGGGTCTCCTCTTAGATATTCTTATAATTTTCACCTCTTGCTCAGGCCTAGGTGAACTGTCACTGTCAGAGATAGGTATTAGTTCTTTTGTAGCTTCTACAGAAGAAGGAATTTCTTGAGAAGACACAGTAGGGTCTATAGTTTTAGTTATTCTTCTAGATCTTCTTATTTTTGGTATTTCCTCTCCTCCTAGTTCTTTCTTTTCCTCAGTAGTGGTATTAGTTTCCAAATGAATTAAAGGGACAGGAGGAGTTACTATTACTCTTTTGAGAATACCAGGGTTCTGTGTAAACTTACCAAGAAATTTTTCCCACATTTCTTCCCCATTTTTCTTTGAAAGGAAATGGTGATGGCATACTAAATGCATTAATCCATGATGTCTAATCTTTCCTACATCCCAAGAATACCTCTGAGTCATTATATGGATGGAGTCAAAAAGAAACCCTAGAAGGTTTACTATATATTCTAGTTTTTTGGCTCCATATCTAAGGTATATGAGGATTTTGAGGACTTCTCTTCTTACTGACCCAAATTTCCCATCACAGGTTAAATATTTAACTATCCAAAATGCTACTCTATCAAAGGGTTTGGGCAAGCTGACCCTTCTAATTCATTTAATGATTTTCTTTGTGTTGTAAAGATAATGGGGTTCATCTTCCCCCTCTTTCAACAGGGTTTCAACCAGGTCTTATAATGTCCTTTTGATAGGGTTTAGAACATGTACCATTGGTACTCCAGACATCTCACGTATTACATTCATAGAAAAAGAAATGAAAACCTTCCTAATCTTTGTCCTTGTTTTCTTTAAATTGATAACAAATTATCTTACCAATTCATCATTATATTTGGGGAATTTCCTCAAAAATTCTAGCCATCTTGCCTATTGAAATATAGTTGCCACTTCTTCATTACAAAGAGCTAGGTATTGTCCTCTGGTTATAACTTCTTTTTAATCCCCATGATTCGTTCTTCTTTAATCTTATGCATGTTAGCTAAAGAACTCTTCTCTTAGTGGCAGAAGTGGTGAATTCAACTACAAAACTACTATACTTAGCTATGGAACATACAAATTTAATTTGTTGTATCTCTCTTGAAGTTTTTTTTCTTGTTTTTACTTTTTCAATTCATACTAATATTTTAAATCAAGTATAATCACACATGAAAACTATCAATTTAACCTTTAACAAGTTAAAAACATAATTACTATCCTTAATGATGTAATCCTTCCATCATGATAACTCATCATTCCTAAAAAAATGAAACAAAAAGAAAAAAAAATTAAAAAAGTTATAATTCCAAAGAAGTTTTTATTTTGAATTAGCCATTTCTTTGAGAAGACCAACCATCATCGCTGGTTTTCAATGGATCTTTGAGATTTTTTTTTTTGGAAGAGAATGTCATTTATTGGTTTTCATTCTTTTCCATTTATTCTAGATCTATTAATCTGATTATTTGATCATTTTGGAAGAATTGGGTTCTTCCATATGATCAAATTTTTTATCTGCTTCAAGAATTCATCCTTAGTAGGAGGCTTCCTATAAATTTTTAGCATGTGTCCATTGACCAAGAGTATTCTTCTACTGCCATCAATGGGAAGTACATGAATAGAACCATTGTCAAAAATCTACTCAATCTGATAAAGTCCCAACCATCTAGTTCTCAATTTACCTTTGAATTATTGGTACTTAGAATAAAACAACAATGCCCAGTATCCTACTTTGAATTACATTTCCTTGATATGTGAATCATGCCATTGCTTCCTTTAATCTTAGATTATCTCTGTCTGGTGAAGTTCTTCCATTCTCAATTCATCCAAATCATTGAGTTGAAGGATTCTCTCCTTTTGAGATACATCCAATTCAATTCCCACCTTATCTATTGTCCTCAATGTCTGTAGTTCAAACTCAATAGGTAACAAGGGCTTTTTCCCATAGACTAACTCATATGGTGAAAACTTTGTTGTGGTTTTCCGATTTGTATTTTAAGCCCAGATAGCTTTAGGTAGTCTCTTTACCCAATCTCTTCTTCCTACTTCAACTATTTTAGTGAGGATGTTTTCTAATTCTCTATTTGTTTCTTCAACTTGTCCATTTTCTTGTGGGTGATAGGGAGATGACTTCTTATGATTGATCTGATAATACATTGTGAAATCCTAGATCATATTGGACATAAATTGTGGTCCCTAGTTTGAAACTAAGCTTCTTAGTGATCTAAACTTTACCATAATTTTGTGCCAAAGGAAATCAACAACCACTTCTTTAGTGGTATTTGTTAAATCCTACACTTCTGCCCATTTTTTCACATAATCAGTACACACAAGAATGTACTCTTTTCCCTATGAAGGAGGATTAAAGGATCCAACAAAATTCAATCCCCATCTCTCAAATATTTTAATCACTACTTGAGGTTGTAGAGGCATTTCATTTGTAAAGGTTTGTTATCCCATCCTTTGACAAGGATCACACCACTTGATATATGTCTTCACATCTTTGTACAGAGATGGTCAATAGTAACTAGTGCCAAGTATCTTGTGAGTTATTCTTTTCACTAAATAGTGTCCTCCACTTGGTTCATCATGACATGCCTGGAGGATGTCAATGATTTCATCTTCTCTTACACACCTACATAAAACCAAATCAAGACCACATTTAAATAGCATTCCATTTAACCATTTGAACTATGCACTAGTTTTGATTAACTTATTTATTTGTTTTTAGTGAAAGAAAGAGGAAAATTACCTATTGCAAGATAATTTTCCATGTTAGCAAACCATGGTGTATTAGCTAAAATAACAAACAATTGTTCATCTAAAAAGTTGTCCTTGACTAGATCACTCTTCCCTGTAGTGATCAGTCTTGACAAGAAATTAGCTACCACATTAGATTTACCTAGATTGTCCATAGTGGTAATATCAAATTATTTTAGAAGTAATAACCATCTAATTATTATACATCTAACCACTAATTTGTTCATTAAATATTTAATTGTTGAGTGATTTGTATATACAAATATTTTTAACCCTGTAAGGTAATGTCTAAATTTATTAATTACATAGATCACAGCCAAAAATTCTTTTTCAGTGGTAGTGTAATTTCTTTCAATGGGAGTAGGATTTTTACTAAGATATTAAATAGCATAAATTTTTCCTTCTTCATTTTTCTATCCCAAAACTACACCAATTGAGTTATTTGAGGCATCAGTTTGGATGTGAAAAGGTTTTTCCCAATTAGGTCCTCTCAATATTGGGGCAATTACTAATTTCTCTTTAATTTCTTCAAAATCATGTTGACACTTTTCATCCCAAAGAAATTCATAATCCTTAGTAAGCAAATTAAACATGGGGGTAGCAATTTTACTAAAATCCTTGATAAAGCACCTATAATATCCAACATGCCCTAAAAATGACTTGATATTTGTGGGGGTTTGAGGAATAGGCAAGTCTAAAATAATATTGATTTTGTTTTGGTCAACCTGAATTCCTCTTTTTGAAATATGGTGTCTTAATACAATCCCTTCATCAACCATCATCAAACATTTCTCATGACTAAGAGACAAGTGATGTTATTCACATCTTGTTAATACTATGTCCAAATTTTTCAAGGCATCATCAAATGTATCTCCATGAACAGTAAATTCATCCATGTATACCTCTACATAGTCATTTGTTAGGTCTAAAAAAATTTCTAATAGAGCTCTTTGAAAGGTTATTGGAGCATTACATAGTCCAAATGGTAATACCTTGTAAGCAAAGGTACCCCATGGACAAGTAAATATAGTTTTGTCCTAATCCTTAGTAACAACTCTGATTTGATTGTATCCACTAAAGCCATCCAAGAAGGAAAAGTATTGTTTACCTAAAAGGTTATTTAAGACTTGATCTATGAATGGTAAGGGAAAATAATCTCTTAGGGAGGCTTTGTTTAGTTCCCTATAGTCAACACAAATTCTCCATTTTCCATTATTTTTAGGGAAAATTACAAGAGGAGACACCCACTGGCTATCTGAGATAGGGTAGATAAAACATACTTATAATATTTTTTCAATTTCTTGTTTGACTATATCCCTTAAGGCTAGATTAATCCTTCTCTAAGGTTGCCTAACTAGTCTAATGTTTTTAGTATAAATGTGATGGGTGCAAATACTTGGATAAATTCCCTTCATGTCTCTATAGTCTCAAGAAAAAGCTTTAGTATGATCCTTCAGAACATCAAATAGTTTGGCTTCTTCATCATTCTTTAACCAGCTATTAATATTCAAAATTTTACCTGGTTGAATCTCAACATGTTTGGTTCTAGTATATGATGAACTGATTTGTTGAAAGTGTTTTATTAAGGTGTTTAGTGGACATGCATGTGGTAAAAACATATGATATGTAGCAACATCTCCAAAATTTCCTTGAGATAGAATGTTGGACAAAGGACAGTAGGAAGACTTATGATACTTATCTTTTTATAGGTCAAACTCCTTGTTACTAGTATTTTCTATAAATTCTTCATCATCTCTTGATATATATAAAGCTAAAGCTATAGATCCTTCCTCTCACTAAGAGAAATATCATTCCTCCAGAGTTAAATTATCTTCATTTATAGGGAATTGTTGTTGGTGTGGTTCCAAAACTAATTGTGATGGTTCTGGAATAGATCTTTTAGGTTATAGAACTAAGCCCAACTGCTCCAATGACAATTGGTATTCATTCAATGGAGGATTAACCATATCTTCTATTTCTCATACATGATCCTACAATGTTATCATAGACAAAGAAGATATATTTTTCTCATTAATATCAAGATTATCAACCCATAATTTCTCTTGATTATCAATAAAAGGTCATGTAGAGGGATATAATGAAATTTTCTTAGAATTCTTACCATTTTAATAGTCATATCACCTAACCTACAATCAATTAAGGCAATAACTATAGCCAACCATGGTCTACCCAAAATAATGGGATAACCAAGTGTTTTACCTTTTGGCTAAAATATAAGAAAGTCAACTAGATATTCCCATGACTCCACCATTACTGCCACATTTTCAATAACTCCTTCTAGTTTGGCTACAGGCTGATCTACCATTTGTAATATGGTGTTAGTAGGTTTTATGCCTATTAATGGTAATGTTTTCAAAGTTTCCACTATCATTACATTGATAGCTACTCCCAAATTAATCAAAACACTATGTATATCTATATTCACTATAGAGATAGAAATAACAAGGCTTATAGGATCTCCATATTTGGGAAGTAGGAGTTTTCCTACTAATAAATCAATAAGTTTCCCTTATACCTTAATAGTCCTGGGGTACTACTTCTTTCTTCCAAGTTTTTTAAAACATAATAGTTTGATTAACTTGTTTAACTCTGGAATATCCTTGATTGCTTGTAATAGTGGTATTTCAATATTCAATCTTCTTAGTTCTTGTACCAATTTAGATTCCTTAATCTATATGCCTTCTTTAAATCTTTCTAGAAATGGAATCTTAGTAGAATTTCTTTATGGTTCCTTATATTTTTATTTTTCATCTTCCTTAGGTGTAACCAGACTAGGGGTTTTAGTTTCTTCTGTCATCTCAGTGATTATAACCAGTGGACTGGTAACTATTTTGTTAGATCTAGTTTTAATGTTTTTATGATCCATTGCATTTAGATTAACTAATTTTTCTAGTTTTGTTTTGTATACAGGAGTTGTTTGTTTATTTCTTGGGTTTGCTACTAGTTGTGCTGGTATTTGTGTTTGGACTAAATGTTTAGCCTATGGATTTTGTGTTGGAGATCCCATTATGGCTTATTTGTTCTAATTTGGATATTTTTTCCCTTACACATAATTACTAGGGCCCCATCTAGGTTGTGGCCAAGCATAAACACTTCCTTGACCAGTGCAAGGTTGTTGATGTCCCTGAGTATACCAAGATTGACTTACCCAATACTAAGGATGTCATGTTGGTTGAGGGGCCCAAGGTGGCTGAACCCAAGTTTGTGGTACTATTTGAGCTTCCCATGGCATCATCCAAGGATTAGAAGCTGGTCTTGGCATAAACTACCCTTGGTTGGGTTGTCTTTGAACAAAATTCAATTCTTCTGTGGTGGACGATGGATGATGTACTAGTTTTTTTGAGCTAATTTCTTATGAGTGGAAGAAGAGAAAAAGTGTGAGTATCATGTTTTTTAGATTCACAAACAAGACATACTTCTATTTTTTCTAAAGGACATTCCCTTATTGCATGCTTCTTCCTACATCTAAGACAATACATGGCTAATGGTTCAATTTGGGAATTTGCTTTAGCTTGCAATCCATCCATGGTGGGGGTTAATTAAAATAATATGTATATTTTAAAGTTTTCCAATTCATCCATCCATTTTTTCATATCTGGATTCAAATTTTAACCATTTTTCCCTTTCTAGGTCCACCCCTTATCCTTGAATAGTTTCTACAAATTTCTATGATTTTTTCCATTCTTAATTGAGCAATGTTTCCACTGCCAATTAAATCAAGAGTTTCCCTAGATTCATCATCCAGACCTTTGAGAAAAATGGTTTTACTTAATTATTCTTGAAGTTCAAATCCACATCTTTTACTCACAAAGAGGAATCTATCCAGATAATCTTCCATATTTTCATCCTCTTCTTGTTTGATTTTGAAAAATTCTTCCTTTCAATTTCTCCCTCTACAATAATCTTGATATTTATCTAGGAAGACAGTTTCCATTTGTCCCCAATTGGTAATAGAATTAGATTCTAATCCCATAAACCACCTCATTGTTACATCCTGTAGTCCTTATATTCTTCAATTAATACCCTCTTCCTATATTCTTCCAGGTCTATATATATATATTCTTCTTTCTTGTGGTGCATTGATGGCCTTAACTATTTCATGGATATGATGGAACTAAATCATGCCCAGAATAGATGTTGAATTAAAATGTGGCTGGATGTATAGGTGTGTGATAAGTGTCTTGGATTTGGAAGTATGGAAATTAGAAGTCTACTCTTGACTAATAGGATTATTGATTTGATAGATCATCAGCTGTTTAGAATAGATTTTTATCAATTCTAAAACTTTATAAAAGTTTTGAAACTAAAGTAAATAATTCCATGTCTAACCGTGAAAGTTTTGATAATTTTGGAACTAAATATAGAGTTCTAGAACTAAGTCTAAAAATTTTAGAACTAAATCTAAAAGTTCTGGAACTAAGTGACAAAACTTGTAATAGCATGGTGGAGTTTTGAAATTAAGCTATATTAATTCCAATGCTTCCAAAAACATGCAATCCACTTCATATTTGTTCTTCAGCCTGATGATGACATGTTTTATTACAAAACTTGAATTTTCTAAAACACTTTGTTAGGAATTATAGAGCTTTTAAACGTTAGAATCATAATCAATGAAAGATGGATAATTACATCCTAACTCATATCAGATCAAATAAAATCAAAAAATGTAGTCAAAATTAATATAAAGAGAGAGTAAAATGACATTATTTATTATACATTTAACAAGCATATCCTGGCCTCATCAGGAGTTATAAATATTTTCCTTGATGAGTGAGTATTTGATTTGAATGAGAATGATACCTATAAGTTAATTTAAAAATAAGGAATTGGTGTATATTGTATTCATGAATATGATATACCAATTCTAGATTTGATGAAGAATATCAGCCTAGTGATGGCCTATGGCAGCTATATTTTTATGGATCCAAAGACAAACATGGCACTAGAGATAGAATGATGTTAATTTATATATCCAATCAAAGTTATATCTATTCTCTCAAGTTTTATTTTGGTTATTTCAATAATGTTGATGAATATGAAGCAATAGTACATGGTTTGTAATGGAAAAGAAAGATGAAGGTCAATACCTTACAAGTTCTTGGTGATAGTGAACTGGTAGTTCACCAAGTAAGAGGACTTAATGTATACAAGAACCCACTACTTAGGTCCTATAATCATAGAGTATGGAAATTACTCAAAGACTTTCAAGATTTCAATATTTTTTCCATATCAAGAAATAAGAACAAGCATGCAAATAGGTTGGTTGCCATTATGTCATAATTTAGTATCCCAAATGACATAAAGAATGAAAAGGTTCAATCACACATCAAGGTGAGTGTAAGGCCTTCAGTCCCAAACAACCATGATAATTGTTAAGTATTTTAATATGATAGTTATATTATCAAGTTCTTACAAGAGGAATTTGAATTCTCCTCAAGGAACCAAGATAATCATTTACAGTAGTATGGTGACTAGATTATGCAACTAAAGACAAATAAGTTTCCTAAAGGGTTGGTCACCTTTTAAAACATTTTCAACAGAGATAATGAATTGAGAAAAGAAAAGTTTTATTTAATAACCAAGGAATAACACTATAAAAATGTGGAGATTGAAATTGATAAGAGCTTAAATTTGGGCAAAGTTTTCACATATTTAGAGAAGGAAAATTTTATTGAGTTATGTTCAAGATTTGCAGATGTCTTTACATGGTAGTATAGTGACCTTAAAGGATTTAATCCATGTCTATCTCAACATACCATTGAGTTAGAGGATGAGATTAGACCATTTAGATAAGTAAAAAGTCTTATTAACCCAAATATTAAACCTTTGATGAGAATCAAGCTTCATAATCTCATTGAGTTAGCTATAATATTTATAATTAAGCACTCAACCTGGGTGGAAAACCTAGTTCTAGTATGGAAAAAGAGTGATGCAATTAGACTATGTGTTGACTTTCATGACTTTAATAAGGCCTCTCTTAAAAACTACCATCTATTTTCATTTAAGGAATGAATTCTATAATTGGTTTCAAGTTCATAAAGGTTCTCCTTGTTGGATGGCTACAGTGGTTACAAATAGATTTTGGTCAAAGAAGAAGACCAATTCAAAATAACCTTCACCATAAAGTGGGGGGCATTTGCATATAGAGATATGCCATTTGGTTCATCTAATGCTGGATTAAATTTTCTTAAATCCATAGATATGTCATTCCAAGGTCTCTTTAACAAGTTCATACTTGTTTATCTATGACATAATAATGTTCTTTAATAGTACAGATGAGCATATGATTCACCTCAGACATGTGTTTGAAAGGTGTAAGAAATTTGGGATGTATTTGAATCCCAAAAAATGTATCTTTTTTTTTCATGAAGGTAAGATTCTTGGACATGTAATTTCAAAATATGGTATGAGCATAGAGCTTGATAGGATAGACTCAATTCTTTCACTTTCCATGCCTAAACATAAGAAATCTCTACAAAGATTCTTAGTCAAGATCAATTTTATAAGAAAATACATTTCATATTTTGCTACTTTAGCTAATAAAATCATAGTCATGCTAAAGAAGTTTTAGAATTTTATCTATTCTAAAGGAGTAAGAAGCTTTGAAGAAATAAATAAAGGTATAGCGAGTGCTACAGTCCTAAACCCTGATTTCACAAAGGATTTCTTCTTGTACACCTATGTTAATATTGACACTATTTCAAGTAATCTCATGTGGAAAAATCAAGAGACTTTATAGCATCCAATATCCTTCTTCAGTCAAGGATTATATGAGTATGAAACAAGGTACTCATTTTTTGAGAAGCATTTACTTTCAGCTATAAGGTCTCTTAAGAAGTTTAGGTACTTGTTGTCTAATAATAATATATGTCTGATGGTTTCATATCCAAGTGTCAAGGATTCCCTCTTAAATAAGGACATAAATGACAATAGATCTAGTTAGATAACCAAATTAATGGAATATGACATTGATATCAAGGTCACAAAGTTGATTAAAGGCAAAAGACTTGATGAACATCTAGCCCAAGACTTGTAAGAGGCCAATGAGCTAGTTATGGTATCAAACGATGAAGAAGTTGTAAATGATCACACCTCACCTTATATCTAGTTCCAAGATATGGTAAGATAATTATAATATTTTTTTTATCCTTCTCATCTGACCCCTTTAAATAAGAGAGATTTTAGATTGTAATCAATTCCCTTTTTCCTTGTTGATGATGTGTTGTTCAAAAATGATATCAATGACATGTTGCTAAGGTGCATAGAGCTAGTTAAAATGTAGAGAGTGCTTGAGAAATTACATAATGTACATGGCAGAGTTCATTATTTATCAATAATCATAGACAACAAGATCATGAGAGGTGGGTATTATTGGCCAAGTATATTTGGTGATTGTCATGCATGGACTAGGAAATGTAAACAATGTGCTATGTTTGTTGGGAAAGTTAAGCTTTTAGAATAACCTCTCCAACCAATTTTAGTGAATCAAACATTTTTCTAATTGTGATTGTAATTTATTGGTCTCATTAACCCCCCTTTAAGTTCAAGACATTAATGGATCCTAATTGCCACAGATTATTCTACTAGATGGATGAAAGCAGTGGCATTAAAAGAAGCCAATGAAAATAATGTTCTAGACTTTTATGAAGGTTTGCTTACCATATTTATATTCCATTCAACTATTATTTATAAAAATTCTATGGATTTTTTAGGGTATAATATCATTTAGTGGGTAGTTCAACATAGTGTTTTTCTCAATACCTCATCAAATTATTACCCACAAGGTAATGGCCTTACTGAGTCCACTAACAAGAATTTGTTGAAAATCATTAGGAGGATTTTTGAATACAATCATAGTTCATGGAATATAAAATTTAAGTTAGTTATATGGGTTGATAGGATCACCTATAAAATGTCAATAGCCAATTCTCCATATAAGCTAGTATACAGTAAGGAAGCAAGAATGCCTATTTCTCTTGAATTCCCTACTTTGTAACTAATACATCAACTTGAAATTTTGTAAAATGAGATAATGGAAATTAGATATAATGAGATAATGGGGTTATAAGAGATAATGCATCATTCCATGTTGGCTATGGAAGCCCATCAAGCCATGGTAAATAAATATTTTGACAAAGGAACTTCTTCAAAAAGTTTTCAATAAGGAGATTTGGTCCTCAAATGAGATGAGGATAGATCTAAGATAGTAAGGCATATAAATCTTGACTCTCTCTAGAGTGGTCCATATAAAATATCCTATTACAAATGCCATAATGATTTCCATCTTAAAAAAATAGATGGTGAATAGCTTCCTATCCCAATCAATGGGGTACATCTAAAATAATGTTATTGAGGAAGCTAAGTCCCCTGTACATAGTTTATTTTCTTTCCTCAAAGTTTTATTTTCTAACACATTATTTTATTTATGTTTTATCCTAATAAGTTCATTATTTGCACATTCATTTTGCTAGGTTAGTTTCCCTATTTTATTTTATTACCTTCCTTGTTTTGGTGGAATTCTTTGTCTTTTTGGTCAAGAGGTTTGTTATAGTCATGGAATAAATGTATTATTTGTAAATGGTCCATGTATCATGTAAATGGTCCAAGTTCTCAAGAATAAAAGACATGATACCTAGCTGAGTCACTGAATATGTTAGCCAATTTTTGGCCTACATATAAAATTTGTTTGAATATAATGCAACATCTTAAAGATCAAATATGGAGCAGGGTTTGAACATATTTTTTGGATAGGATGAGTGGTCTAAGGACTTATAATGTATTTTTTCAATACTTGAGGGATAGATATATAGAGAAAAGAGAATTTTCTTGAGCATGTTTGATGGTGAAACCAAGTAGGTCAAAATTTAGGGACAAGTTACATAAGCCTTAAAAGTACATTTGAGCATTCAAAATATTAGCAAAAGTATCTTGCAAAAGTTCAAATTAAAGCTTAAAATCTAAGTAAAATTTATTTAGGCCAAAGTATTTAAATTTTTATTTAGCTAAGTTTTAATTTTTTGTCTTTTATTTTGATAAGTGTTGGGATTTATTTTAGATAAATTATCTGAAACAAAAGTCTCAAAGGCAAATTTATTTTGGAAAAATATTTGAGTCATAAGTATTTATTTTAGGAAAATTATTTTGAAATAATTTTCTCAAATACTAATTTATTTTAGACAAAATGTTTGATGCAAAAAAGGTAAGTATTAATTTCTTTCAGATAAATTATCTGAGATAGGAACCCTACAAACTTAATTCTTTCAGATTAATTATTAGAAAAAAAAGTCCTAAAGAATCATTTCTTTTGGAAAAAGTGGATAAGACCAAAAATTTGAGGAATTTTTCCATGAAAATATGCCTGATGCATAAACTTTGACAAATTTTATTTTTTCAACATAATTGATCTGACAGAGATATAATGGGTGTGAAAGTGTCAAAATTAAACACAAAAAATGAGTATTGGTTTTCAAATATGCAGTGATGGTCATGTGAATGTCAAATAAATTCATGAAAATGTCAAATTTAAATACATAACAAATATCCATTTGTATTCAAATGGGTCCAAGATTGATGTTATGTGTTTAATAGTGAGAAGGATCTAATGACATGCGTAAGGTCAAGAAGTAAATAAGATGTTCATGCGGCTATTAAAATTAGGCCATGGAAAATATCCATTGGATTTCAAATGTTTTGAATACATTCATGTAAATTTCAAATTAAATCTCAGTAGTCATCCATTGAGGTCTAAAGATTCATATTATCATAAACATCATCAATGTTCCTATGGATGTCAAAATATGGGTGCATAGACATCAAATTAAGGTTACAAAAAATAATCATTTGATTTAAAAAATCTTGTAGATAGTCATGTGGATTTTATATATATTCATGTGGACATCAAATATAGACATGAAAATGTTAGATTGAATCCTTGTAAAGTTGCCATTTGGTTTCAAACATTTAGGATCAATGATCAATATTCAATCATACAAGAGATCCAATAGTGAGTGACAACTAATAAGATAGTGGGTCTAGGTAGATCTAATGGCTCATGTTTAATCATATATTTAGATATAACAAGTAGAGGGTCAAAAGGGTCAATGAATCTTAAAGTCAAATGTGTGTATGACAAGTGTCAGTAGCATGTTAGACTAGTTGGAGATCAACAATCAGCATTCATTCATACAAATTAAGATCAATGGTCTGAGATGGGTTAAGATGTCAATAGATTGAATTAGTTTTTTATAGCCAATTAAAAAAATGTGAGCTCAGACATTTCAATGGAAGTTGATAGGGTAGTTTTCAACCTAGGTAAGTAAATACAAAGGGACCAGAGCTTGAGCATGATCCAAGTTGAACCAGTGGGACCAAACATTGTCAGTAGAGCCCTATATAGGTAAAATAGGTCTTTTGGGCCTAACATAGAGATCAAAGATGGACTAACAATTTTTAAGTAAGAATAAGAAGTTTATAGGTTTACATGGATATTATGACTATGTGAAAACCCATATTGGATTGGTTTTCACCTATAATGGATCTATGTTCAATATTAAAGAAAATACAGATGTAAACATGATCATGAAAGTTATCTCACCTATCATTAGGGTCACATTTTCAATAAACAAGTATTGATGACTACCCAAAGGAGATGTGGTATAATTTTGTCAATTCTAAAACATGGTCCTTATTATTAGATAATTAAATAATGACATGGATTTCCAAGAAGGACATTGAGTGGATGGATAAGGATAATGAGAATTCAATTCTTTTACAAAATTTGTTCCTTATCGATAAGATCATGAGTCAGTGTCCTTGAATGGGTGTTAATCCAGTTAGTGCCAAACATTGAGAATACATAAATCTCTCTCTCTCTCTTTCCCTTTTCTATAAATATAGTCTTCCAAGCCTTCAAATGGATCCCTCTTTTTTTAAGATAAAACTCTACTAAAATTTGTACTGTAACACCTTTTGATGCATTAAAGATTGAATTATATCATTTTCTAATCTAGATTGAATTGTGCCTTATGAATTCATATAATGTGGTTAAGTGAATGTATGCTTCTTATCTATGTTTGAATTTTCTCACCTTCATGAAATGATTAGTATCTCTCACAGGTTATTATAAGTGTAATTTATAGTTTATTATGTAGCTTGAAAGTGTATATCCACCCTCTCATGTTAGTTTGATAACTGATCAATGCCTTACTATGAAATATTTATGTGGGACTTATTTTATTTGGTCTTGAATACATTTAATAGTGTGTCTTGTGTAAGTTTGAGTGATTGAATCATTGGTGCATCACCTATTTTTACATGCCTTAATAAGTTATTGTTAAAATCTCTCTCCATTTTCCAATTAAGTGTTAATTTAGGTTTAGTATAGGTGATAGATCCAAAATGAAGCTGGCCTTCTCTAAATGTTTGATCCATTATTAGGATACCCATATCCTAGGATTAGTCCCATGTTGGACTAGATTTGCGTAAGAGGACCCAAGTAATCCCCTTCTCAGCTAGGGTACAAATCTAGAACACCAATAGTAACCAAGTCCCAAGTATTCAAATGAAAGTCATATTTAGCACCCATGTTTGGTTTTCCAAATACATATGGAGGAGGAATAGAAAAAGACATCAAGAAAATTAAAATAAAAATCATTCGAAACAAAAGACAAAAATATTTCAAAATTCTTAAAAGTCAAATCACACTAATAAATGTGATTCAAAGCCCATATCATTCTTTTAGTTGAAGCTCAAACTCCATGATTGGTATCACGATAGAGCTGAGGTCCATTGGGGTGCGATAGGCTAGTATATTAGAAAAGGAAAAAAAAATTAGTGATACCTACTTTCTCATGAAAGTACCCTATCATTTTAGTAGACCAATGGTTTTGTAAGAGGTCCTGAGGAATGGAGAACACATTGTGGGAAGGTAGGTCCATTTTAATTTTCATGAATATAGCCTTCATGGGATAATCTAAATACTATATTTGTTAACATAAGACTTGTGTGTCTAAGAGAAGTTCTTTAGAGTCCTTAAGATTGAAGGTCCTATTATTTTGACAAACCTAATTTGAGTGTTTTAACTTAAATAAAGAGTTACTCTACCTTTATTTTTCCTTCATTCTCCCCTTCAATCATTTCATTTCCCCCCTTGATAGGCAATTTGTGATTCCATATCTATTTTCTCTCTTCTTTTCTTCCTTTTTCTTCATCTCTTAAAAATATGCTATCATTACTTTGTTTCAAATTTATCTATCCTTAGAACAAAATAATATGCCTGAGAAAACTATAAATTACTTTATTTACACCATAGATTTATATTCCTAGACTTGATTTGTTTTCCTTTTACCATTTTTCATTTATCTACCACCCTTTTTTGTGGATGCCTAAGATCATTTCTACTTTTTATGTACTTTATACAATGTTGTTTTCCCTTGTATACATTGTAGTCATATAAAGTATCCAAATTGGTAGTTTGAGTGTGGATTGTGACACCCCATCCATAGGTCCTTTTTGCATGATCTTAAGACCCTTCTAGACACACTTTTATTCATTTCCAATCATTTTAAACCTTCTGAATGGTCATTCCACCTTAACCAAACATTATTCCCCATGCCAATCCTATTCCCTAAAGTCCCAAGCCTATAGGATAAGAGTGCCCTATTTGGACTATAGTTCCCCATAAAGAAGTGTTCCATTCTAAATGGTCCCATCCATTTTCACTTTGAGCTCTAATGGTCATCTTCATCTAGTCCTTATCCTTAATTAGGTTTGCCTATTGTGAATACATCTAACCCATGACTAATTATTCGCTATAAAATCCCACTCAAAACTCATTTACAAAGGAGGTGACTAGAATTACAAAGCAAGAAAGAATAAAAACAAATCACTAAGGCAAACTTCCTTAGTATTTTCACATAGTCACCCAACATAGTTTTAAACCTACTCAAATCCTCATACCAATCCATATCCACCTCAAACACTATCAATTAGGCATTTACATCTGCATCACACTATTTTAGAAAACATACCATGTGGGAAAACTACATACAGATTGATACCTCTTTGGAGTATTGGTATGTATGTAGCATGCCCACACAAGGGGTGTGGATTGCACATTTAGTACATCTTTCACACTAACCCCCTCTTTCTCAAGTTATTAAAATATCATTTTATTAATGATGTTGGAGGGTTAGGGTTTGAAGACAAAATCAGGTCCACAGTGAGTTTTTTCAACAAACAGTGTTAAATTTTTGCACAGGTACAATGTAACTAACTAAAAAAAATTAGGTCTCTATGATCCATTTGGACAATAGTGGTAGGAATGGACAATAGAATTATACATCAAAGCATCCACTTTTTGGTTGCTCCTATCCTTTCACCCAATGAAATCTAGATTTAGGTTTATGACACCTTCCCAATCTTGCACATCCATTTGTAACTTCTGTATTAACCATCTCAGTCTATTTTCCAACTAAGTTATATTTATTCTTATTTATTATTATTTTTAGAAAAGTAGAAAATACAAATAGTTGCACAAATTAGGACTATATTTATTGCTATATTATGTACTAATTTATTAATCCATACCCTTAAATAAAATAGGAATAAAATTCCATTATTCCCAAATAAGTTAAAACATTTGGTGAACCTGACTTACTTCATTTACACACAAAAACCTTAGAAACCTTAGGGAAAATTCCTTACTAATTTTTAACAATATGTTTCTAATTTTTTTTTAATAAATAATATTTCACATAAAATCAAAAATGGATCTCACTTATTTTAAAACATTTCTTTCAAAAAATATGGAGTCCATACTTGGTCCTATCATGTATATGAATGATGAAGTTTACTATATGTTAATGCAAAGCTTCATTTTTTCCCTTTCATGCTTACTTTCTATAATATGGGATGATATTAAGAAATTTACTGCTAAACATGTTAAGATCCCTTTCCTTCAAAGCATTTTTTACTTTTATTTAATAAAAGGTTTCATTATTTATTTTACATACTCTCTCTCTCTCTCTCTCTCTCTCTCTCTCTCTCTCTCTCTCTCTCTCTCTCTCTCTCTCTCTCTCTCTCTCTCTCTCTCTCTCTCTACTCTCTCTCTCTCTCTCTCTCTCTCTCTATCTCTCTCTCTCTCTCTCTCTCTTGCAAAATATTTTTAAACTCTATCTTGCTAAACATGTCATGTTAGAAATGTCATGTTATAAGTCAAAAAAATTATGCATTAATGCAAAGTTCCATGTTCTCTACCCCTTATTTTTTTATCTCTCATGTGGAATGTTATTTATAATCATATTTATATACAAATTATAACTCTAATTGCATGCATTTCATCTCACATACATGGTTTCTACCTAGATATATCTAACTCTTTGGCTACTTTTAAGTATCTCCTTATCACTACTAGACACAAGAGAACACTAACGGTTATATCTATTCCTCCTCCCCCAAAAATTGGTTAACCTAGATCTTATCCCTCACCTAATACCAGCTATATTACTATAGTATATCATGTGGTACATGTTACCACCCAAGTTTATGAATATAGGCAAGTTGATGACACCCATGGCTATAATTTTGTCACTCATGTTAGCACCCCTTATGATATAGTTTTAGTTCCTCCACCAGTTATAGTTATTCCTATAATTTTTATTTAGAAACATTAAAGGCCTACCTTGTTAGCATATAGAGTCCATAAAATTCCATAGAATCCTCTCTTAGAATGACCACTACATCAGTAATTGTTTAAAAACTTTAGACAATTTTCATCTATAGTATTCACATCTAGGGTAGTATTATTGAGGTATCATACCTCTACACATAGAGCATATTTTTAGAGAGATTATTATACTATGATATGGGTCCTCAAGATCCCCATAATTGAATTTTCTTCTCAGAGTTATAGGGTGAACCCATAGTCAATTTACACTATAGAGATTTCATAGCACTTATAGCATACACAACTTTTAGAGTCATAGTCTTAGCCCTTCCATTGTGCTTCAAAATCATGCATGATCCCTCTCCTTGATATATGACACCATGATAGGGAGTCTCTTATGAGACTCATCAGTTAGTATCATTTCTTCTTAGTCTTACTTGTACATAATTTCTCAACTTAATTGTACATAGTTTCTTTCTACTTACTTGTATATAGTTTCTCATCTTACTTTTACATAGATTATTTAAAAATATCAAAAATAATAAAATATTTAAAAATACCAAAAAAAATATAACATGTAAAAATACAAAAAAAATTAAATAAATCAAAACAACAATAAAATTTCACTTATATGCATTATCCATGCTTTACATTTGTACTACCATTATAGATTTACATTTTTCTATTTTATGCTATTGTTTGTAAATTTATCTACATTACCATGCTTAATTGGATCTTATTTGAGTGTGTACAGTGATAACCAGATCATTGATTGATTCACTCTACACATTGAGGGGGCATCCTACTTTTACATTTGAGACATACATCAACATATCTACCCTCTGGGGGCATCTTCTACATGACTACACCATCAAGTTTATGTCATTTCTACACCACACACTCTAGTTATCATGTTGATATACATTACTTACTATCTTCCATAGATTATTCTATTGACATACACTAGTATATAGAACTTATGTATTTCTTAGCATCTACGTATTCTTGTACTACATGTTTTGCATAATTTCACTTCTTATTTTGATCATTTAGATGTGATGATATTTCCAAAATTTACATGCCTTCCTTTCTTACTTTGAGTAGCTAGATGTGATTGCATTTTTAGGTTCCTATTTTTTTACTTGTGTGTGCCTTAGGACATTTGCCAATATCCTTTGCTTGTACTCTTATATGTTCTTGTGTCCCTCATGCCAATCTTACTTGTTTGCAATTGTATGTGTATGTGGGCATTTGGGCATGCCTTGTATTATTTCTTTCTTAGCTTGATTGAAATGTGCCCATGTCCCTTTTTTTCTTGGCCCATTAGCCTCTTTTTTATGCTTCTTGATTATTGTCTTGCATGCTTGTTTGCTTCTTAGTTATTTTTAATGTCATGATCCACATCATGCTTTATCTTGCCTTCTTAGATGCCATGATGGACATCATGATCCATCCCTCCTTGAAAACTTACCAAATTTGTAGTTTTAGTTTAGTATATTGCACATGTTATTATATTACTACATCTATCTAGGCATACCCTTGTTGATCTAACAATCTCTAATACAAACTATGCTATATCTTGAGACATTTTTGGATTATTATTTCCATATCATGTATTTCATATAATAACACACTTGTAAGGATATTTTACTTGAGGGTAGTCATTTTAGGGTCTTCATTCCTAACCTCAAAAGATGGGGCACCAAATAGGGGTTTTTTTCATAGAGATTAGAGCCCTCTATTGGTCAAATATTAGTTTTTAAAACACTCAAAACAGTAATCCAAATTCAAAACATGCATAATAGACCATAAAAATATGGATGAACACATAACAATCATTAAAAATAGTAAAGGATAAGAGTGTCCCATTTAGAGTACAATGCCTTATAGCAAAGTGTCCTCTTTTTGGTACTCCTGTCAAAAAAGCTGAAACCTAGAATTTTTATAAATAGATAGAAAGGTAAGGTCAATTATAGTTTTTTCAGCTATAGTCTAGTTAAAATTGGGTAGTTTTAGTATATTTTTACTCAGATTATCTAGATATATGGGGTATCTTGCAAAAAATTATGACTCTCATTTCCAATTCTAGATTGGGTAGTTGGTACAACTTCTAGATAAAATTCCATGTTATAGACACCATTGATTAGGGGCAATGTACAAGGCACATTTGCCTTCTTTTCATTATAGTTCATTGTATTACCTAGTTATTCTCAAAATTTGCATGCCTTATTCTATTTTTAGGTGGTTGAAATCATTTTGAAGTGGCTTTCATATAATTCTAGTTCTTAGTTTCAGAGTGGCTTTCATACAAGCCTAATCTTCACTTTTTGGAGTGGCCAAGATTGGGCCTAGTTCTTAGTATGCATTCAAATATCCATGTCACATTGTTATATTATAGAACATTCATGGGCTTCATCATCTATCTCATATGTCACACATTCATATCGATATCATTTCATAGTTCACACTTAGTGGGTAATAATGGATCCAAAGGACTAGCTAGCCTTTCTATTCTTGAGCCACCTACTTAGAGGGATTGGACACACAGTCCAAACATTTATTAACACATGCATGATCACATAGCTTCACTACATAATGAGTGATGATGGATCCAAAGGGATAACCTTTATATTCTTGAGCCACCCTCAAGGAATTGAGCACTTAGCTTTGTTCATGATATTACTCTTGGTGCAAATACATACCCAACATCACTTAACATCACTCATCATCACAACAGATTTTGTATTGGTTCATGTACTTAATGAGGTGTATTCATTCCTTTATCTTCCTCTCTCTTTTACATAGCCTTTGTATGTTCTTATTTTAGACATATCATTTCTAGTAAGAATTAACCTACTCCTTTTTTTATCTTGCATATTTATGCTTCACACTGTGCTCTCTCTATACACATTTAACATCACACATCTTCATGGGCTTCACCCTTGAAGTTAAGTTTAGGTAATGCTTTCAAATTTTCCTTTATTCTAGTATTTTAATTTATTACATCATTAGAATAAAGGGGAGGGGGGTAATGTATTCATATAAAATGTCCAAATTGGTAGTTTGAGTTTGGATTACAACACCCCATCCATAGGTCCTTTTTACATGCTCTTGCGACCCTTCTAGGCACCTTTTTGCTCATTATTAGTCATGAACCATTTGAAATAGTCATTCCACCTCAGCAAGATAGTATTACCCTTGTCAATCTTGTTCCCCTAGGTCTTTAGCTTATAGGATAGGAATTCTCGATTCGTATTATATCACCCCATAGAGAACTATCCCATTCCTCAACGGTATTGTCCATTTGCATCTTTGAGCCCCAATGGTCATCTTCATCTGGTCCTTATCCTTAATTAGGTCAGCCTAGCATGAATACATCTGACCCATGACCAATTTTTCCCTATATAATCCTACTCAAAAACCATTTAAAAAGGAGGTGACCAAACTTACAAAGCAAGAAAGAATGCAAACAAAACACTAAGGCAAACTTCCCTATTCTTTGCACATAGTCACCCAACACAGTTGTAAACATACTCAAATCCTCATACTAATCCCTAACACACCTCAAACACTATCAATTAGGCTTGCGCATCTACATCACACTATTTCACAAAGCACACTAGTTGGGAGAACCTACATATAGCTTGATCCCTCTTCAGAGTATTGATATCTAGGTAGCGTGCCCACATAAGGGGTGTAGATTACATGTTAAATACATATTTCAAAACTAATCCCCCCTCTTTCTCAAGTGACTCAAATGTCATTTTATCAAGCAGATGGAGGGTTAGGGTTTGAAGACAAAATCATCTCCATAGTGAGTTTCATTGACAACTAGTGCTTGATTTTACACAAGCATAATGCCACTACCTAGAAAGTTTGAGGTCTTTGTGACTAGTTTGGATAATAGCAAAAGGAATAGACAATAGTGTAGAACACCAAAACATCCACTTTTTGTTTCTCTTGTCCTTTTTTCCAATGAAAGATATATTTAGGTTTATGACACCTTACCAGTCTTACATAGTCATTCACAACCTTTGTATCAACCATCTCAGTCTATTTTCTAGATAGGTTATATTTCTTATTATTTATAGAAAGGTGAAAAAGATAAATTTTACACAAATTAGAACTGTATTTATTGTTATATTCTATACTAATTTATTAATCTAGACCCTTAACTAAAATAGGAATAAAACTCCATTATTCCCAAAATATGTTAAAATAGGCACTTTTTTTCCATTTGTTGAGTGAGATAAGGATTGTTACTACTCACTCAATCAATGTTGTTTTACCATTTATTTTCCATTTTGTCTTTTTTTTGCCCATCTTTGTGAAAGTAAGGATTATTAATTCTTTCATATTTATGTTTGATTACCATATTTTTTGACATGTATCCTTGGTTTTTACTTGGTTAGTTTTCCTTTCTTACTTAAGGTTTACTTATTTGAGTTTTTTAATCTTTAGTATCCTAAGCTTTTTTGGTTACCTAATTTACTCTTGTTTTGAATTGGTCATTTGGTCTAAACATAGCACTTGTCACCTCATGCTTGCCAAATTTCCAAGTACCTCCCATCCTCATAGCACTAACTATATTGGATTTTATGTGTTTGTTTGTTTTTTCTCTTTAGTTTTGTATTCTTGGGTTTATCAAAATCAGTCTTTGTGCCCTACATAATTAAAAATAATAACACAATAGACAACCATCCAAAGATAAATTTAATTCAAGGTACACATCACATATACTTTTTATCTATTTCCCTTTTAGTTATTTATGCTTTAAACTACTATAATGTTTTTTTAGCCTTAGTGTTATATGTTCTTATATTCTTTCCTCAAAGCACCATCCCCTTTTTCACCTTAGTGACATGTGATGAGCTTTGAGTGGGGAATATGTATACATATAATATTTTAAACTTTTATTAAATATTAATTCTTTATATCTTGTAGGAACCCATCGAGACTTAATATATCTAAGTGCACACCCCTAAGGGGTGCACCAAAAAAGGGGTGGATTAGACCATTGATGATTTACAAGATTACTGTTCCTTATTTCTACTTACCACCAATATAAATAGATCATAATAACATTCCCATAAGTTATTACTCCTTATTTGCATACTTCTCTAATCTTTTCCCACTTTTCATCCTTCTTTTCCTCACCATATGCCCCTTTTGATAGTCAGTTTGTACTAGGTTGACTGAGTTGACCCTATATAGTTTTTATCTTTTATTTATTGTACTAGGTTGAATGGGTCAACCTTGTACTATTTTGGGTAAAATTCATTTAGGATCTAAGTCAGATATTGGCTGACCTACCCCCGTGACCTAGTGAATTTTTGTCCTTAATTGTACCAGGTTCGACTAAGTTGACCCTATCAATCAAAACTTTTAGAAGGGATTAAGGGTTAAATATACCTCTATATATAAGATAATTTGGTCATTATTTCATATGCAATCAAGATTTATTATTTTCTTGTGATTCTTTACAATCTTATCTTCCACCATTCTACTTAAGGAGTCTTAGCTTATGGTTTTTACTTAGAGAATCTAGTCTTGTGGATAAGACTTTGATGCTTTGGACTTTTTTAGTGATCCTTAAAAACCACAACAACCTCTTGTGAATCCCCTTTGGCCAAGGGAGGTATTGAGTCTTGACAAGTTCATCATTAAGGTAAGTATTCTTTAAATTTTTCTCCTCTCTTTAGTAGATAGAAGTAACATAAGTATTATCTTTGAATAATAATTACTCTTCTTGTTTCATGTATTAGGGTCTTTATCATACATAGATTGATTAAGATTCTCCTATACATGTTTGTTTCTGTTTATTAACTCCCATATTATGCCACAAGATTTGGTGAGAACTAGATTATACTTTTAATTTATTTGTTATTAGTTTATTAAAATATAAAAACATAGGAATATCTTGGAGTTATTATGTGATTGTGTTTGATTAGAGTCTTTGGAACCCTCCCTAACATACTATATTATAGTAAGAAATCCCCAAATCAGGTCTAACAAATCCCCATACTGGTCATGTTATTGAATTATCTAATGTGTCCCCAATTAAAAGTGTATGGTATGATCTATATTCTCTGAGTTAGGATTGATTTATAGACATGATTAATTTTTGATTGCATATAGATCCAGTCTATAGGACTAACACACTACTTGATGCTTATGAAGTGGAAATCAAAGTAGAGAATAGTCTAGTACTACAAGATGGAAAGCTCACACCTAGGCCACCTATGCCCTTATCTCATGATATTCAACCACTTCATATTGTCATTCCTCCCCTTTATTCCATTACTCCTTTTCTAAAATTTGCTACCATAC